>OX579638.1:28444646-29044646 GCA_951230915.1 Antitrichia curtipendula | reverse complement strand
CTGTACTCGAAGCTTGAGTTGCATCTGCATGGAAGAGAAGAAGGGCGGGGGCGGAGACGAGGAGCTAGAGCGAGCGAGAGCTCATGAACCCTGCTTTCTGAAGAAGGCCTTGGACAGTCTTTCGGAGTGGATGACCGATGGACTGTAAATTTTAAATTCTCACACTTGGTGACATGTTTGCATGGAGTCTATTCTGAATGTGGCAGTGCGGAGGATCCCAACTCATGGCGGATTCACCTGCGCAACCTGCAGACAGAATGAAAGAAACAATATCGATTGTAAGAAAAGAGGTAAATATCTGATTAATATGTAGAAGACATTACATAAGAAATCATCATGCGTTAAACGATGATATAATTTGATCACTCGAGTTTGGCTCTTGCATCCTAAGTGAGCTTTCCAGTGAGCTCTTCAGTGATCTCCCAGAAATCACACTTGCGATCTTAACCCCACTTTAGCAGCGCAACAATTTACTTAAAGGACATTTTTAGACTGCAAGATTGATATTGGTTTGATGAACGGGGTGAAGAGGGGTCAAACTGACATTTGATAGCAATATGGCAATCTAAAAATACACGAGAAGAGTCCCTACACACAGTCATTTTACTGAATGACAAAGTATTGACAAGATATAACCTTTTCCTTTGGTTTTATCCAAGTTCACTGAGTTAAAACATCTGGAGACTTCGTTGCTCGTGAACAATTTGTGTAGTTCCTGGACTCTGCTGTTATTTCGATTGATTCTAAGATTTGTTTCGGGACATGCCACTGAAAGATGTGACCATGTTGCAAATGATGAGGCATATAAAATCAAGATCATTCACAATAAAAACGGGGAAGGCATCATACCTTCGGGCCCAACAGGCATTCGTTGCTCAGATGGCCATCTGCTGGAGCTTGGGAGGTATGACTCCGAAGAGAACATGCTGCTCAAAACACACACGCACATACACACACAACAAAAAACACAAACGTCATCGACTCTGCCTTCCCCATGATTTGAATGCCTCATAATTAGTATCCGTATCGAGTTAAGGTAACCACACCTAATTGCAACACCTACCTCAATGCGGCACTACAAAGTCTTACAACATGACTACATATTATTATTTGGGAATGGACACCACCTCAATGTCAGAAGTCATTTTGGTATTAGATAATCTACAGATAAAACTTTGAACGCTCTAACTTTTGCATATGGTATCCAAACAATGCACTCTTTGGTGTGTTGGAATTCTCTTCAATTTGCTAACAAGAATATTTAAAAAAACAAAACAAAAACAAACACTTTCTAATAATTAGGTTTGGTTTTTCAAAACACGACCTTGGTGGTTCTCTCTATCTTTCTCTCCTCCGATCCATTAGAATACCATATTCTTACAGGTTGATGAGGAAGTTAATAGTGCATACCCCAATTGTAACGAAGTCTGTGATCTCTGTGCATCTCGAAGGTTGGGATGAGGATACACAGTTGCTGCTGCCGGCTGTGAGCTTACACCGATATCAAGAGCGTTGTTCAAACGCTTCGGGCTCTTTGGCACTTCAACTCGAGCAACAGCTGCGGCGGCGGCGGCGTCTGCAATCCCTTGGGCGTCTGCAAGCTATATCAACATGCGATAAGCGCACAAATGCCTGTTCGTGAGTAATTAGTTTCCGCAATTAACCCCTCCCGCACCAACCAACTGGCACCGATTCATCTTCTTAGTGAGGGGGGACATTGGTGTCAGCCGTGTCACTGCAAAATTAGAAGTAGTTGTTTAAGTAGATTCCACTACGGTGATGAATTCCACTCCACTGGTGATTATATTCTGAAGCTTTTACTAACAATGGTCAATTAGTGTTGCACGTACTAATAGGATAAATCAATGTAGTTGGTGCCTTCAACCCTGCCTTAAAATGGTGTTAGTTACACCATTTATTCCATTTAAAGAATGATATACTACATCTAGGGCTCATGAACAATATGAATTCGAGTACCTATTGATGAACATCACTCATTGAACCTTGGATCTTGTGTTGGTCACTTGTTGCTTGAGTGATTATTTACTCAAAAGCTTCGTGATGGTGGTGCCAAGGTATAAAAGCTAGCAAAAACAACTGTAATGGCACACTATGACACGCTATTTTGATGTTACATTAATCATGAAACACTCTAAATGAAATAAAATAAACGATGTAGTTGGATCAACCTTCTATTAACAGAGTTTTCAGATAGCCAACTGCCGCTACTTGGTTGGCACAGATGAGGTTAGCACTTCAAACTACTAGCATGGACAAATTAGTTTACTTGTCCAAAGTCAGAGAGTTCAGTTAACTCGTGAAAACGATTGTAAATCCGAAGCGTGTTCATTAGTGGGAATTAGCACCGATTTGCTAACTAATGCTACTTTGGCCCGGCAGGCACCTACTAACTAATTCCAGTCAACTGAAGTCACTACAAGGTTGGTGGGTCATAAACATATCCTGAACTTATCACAAGTCACTCAAATAACGAGCAGATGAACTAAAGCGGGCACGACAAGTACTTTTGATGATGTGGAAACAAAAAAGTACAAAAAAATACTTCCGCATAAATTCCTACTTACCTTCTTCCGAAGATCTTCATTTACAACTTGAAGCTCGCGCTCCTGTAGAGGGAAATAAACCATAAGTGTCCACACTACACAACAGTGAACCATCCAACAGACTGGACTACACAAAGAGATGAAAAAGAGCAGGCAACGGCACACACCTTCCTTCGTAAGCCCTCGATCTCTTCTAATATGAGCTGATTCTGAAATTAAAAAAACCATAGCCACAATAAATAAGAAATTTGGATGAGACTAGGATGAACCAAGTATTGCTCCAAATCCACATGGCTAAATCGTAGCTCACAGGGTTGCCCTGCAGATCACTGGGTGACCCGCCACAAGGCACACTGGAAGCAGCACAGCACCAGGTGTTTCTCCAGGCATGTTTACATTGCAAAGTGAACCTCACCGAGTGCCTCCCTCAGCTGGGATTTTGCAATTTGCATGCTGCACCTAATCATTGCGAGCAGCTAAGTAAAAGTAGTTCCATACATTTCGGGTTTCAGTCTGACTTCCGGTTTCAGTCTGAAATCCATACATTTAAGATTCAGTCTGACTTCCGGTTTCGTCCTCAGAAGGAACCTGGATACTTGCCTTTCTTGCCCTCACTCGTGAAGCACCCAAATCAAGCTGCTGCTCCAGCTGCAACAGGTCAGGCATCTTCAGCAACGAAAGATCCTCACCAAGCAAGTGCCTGCACGGGTTTTCACAAAAGTTCACTACTCCATTTTCTCGAATACTGCTGACGAAGAACTCCAAAACAGTTCGGCACTCAGATTAAAACACATCTCCATATGACGGAAGAATGAACGAAACAGTATTTTCTCCGAGGCAGAAGCAGTGTCTTTTTAAGGGAGTTCTTCACCTTCTTGATAAGCAGATGACATGCAGGTGACATTTGGATTTGGTAGCCACCGATAAAAACACTGGGCAGTAGTATAATCACACATTTCGTAGGGTGGGAAGCAGATCGAACCCACCCACCCCACCCCGGCTAATAGAGTTAATAGTAAAGTGGGAGGAAACTGGGTTTTCTTCCCCGTTGGATAGCAAAAAAATCCAAAATGGAGCTCTTTTCGTCCCTAGTTTTGTCCCTAGTTTTGCTTCCACCAAATGAGAACTCACAAGCATGCGACATGTGGGACTAGTGATTGTAACTTAACACAAGAACCATGTGTTTAGAGCTTAACTCAAGATCAACCAAGGTGGACCACAATTCACTTACTGTCAGGAACCACAACTTGCAACTCCAGACCAAGTCCAGACCACTTTAAGATTAACTCTAATGCCTTCAGGAAAATACCTCTGAGAACTTTTCAACTGCTCCAACTGCTCCTGTAGCCTCACCACCTCACGACCCATAAACTGCCAAAGTGCACAGATTCGTCAAGAAAAAATGCAAGATAATCATGCCCATCTTGACGACTGCACCAATAGCAAAACTCCTGACGGGAGCGCGGAGAGTAAATGCCTAAATTAAGAGCTTGCCACACCAAGATAAAGTGTGTCCAAGGTCCCTATGTTAGGGCACCGAGGGTAACAAGCCCTTAAATTGTATGTGTATCCCAAGACAGCATACAAATTAGATGTTTGCTAACCTGGAATAATCTTTGTCCAAGGTCCGGGCACCTAAGGTAGCACCCACCTAATCTAAACGTATATATCCCAGGGGAAACATAGGATTTAGGGCTTCGCTACTGGAGTAAACGTGTCTCCAAAGTCCTGTGTTAGGGCACCGAGGGGAAGGGCTTACATCGGTGCTGGTGCCCGTCTTCACTCCGTCCGGGCTTTTCTTGTACCGGTCAATGATGTCCCGCATGCTGCACAGTGCAACACAAGCTCAAATGACCAAAGTACACCAGCAGAGAATTGATCAATCAATTCACTCCCACCCCATAAACCCTAAATACAAACCCTAAACACTGCCCCAATCTCCCGATTCACCAGATCTCCAGATGCAACCAATTCTTTGGTCATAGGTGCATAAAAACTGCGACATTCGCTACTTCAGCCCGTCCCCTCACTTGCTTAACGCTGGGATCTCGAAATTCAGCTCCACATTCACAACTACGAGCTACTCTTGCGATCGAGCCCATGCACACTGTGTGCTAATTCTCAAGAGAAGATTCGCAATCAGTGAACTCGAGACACAGTTTGTTGATGATCCAGCGCACTGCTACCTCGTCCACAGGAGGCAATCTTAATAGCTAATCTATCAAAAACCAGAGCATGATGACAAACGTGAACCAAAGTCGTTTCGGCTGCCGATCGAACGGCCACCCAAGTACCAGCTAGAGAATTGGTGCCCAGGAATTCTAAATCGGAAAAACGGAAGAAAGATCTCACCAGTGAGAAGTCAATCCTATCCCACGAGTGCAGCCCGCCAGCCCGCCGGCATCGAATACCCAAAATAGTGTAGAAGGACAAACTGCACGTTCGTCTTACCTGCCTGAGCTGGCATACTCGAAGAGCTTCCCCGTGCTGGAGAAGATCACGAGCGCCACTTCCGCATCGCAAAGCACCGCTAGCTCGTGCGCCTTCTTCAGCAAGCCGCCGCGGCGCTTGGAGAATGTCACCTGCCTGCTGGTGGTATTCTCAATCTTCTTAATCTCAATTCTGCCGCGACCCATCACCCGACGCTGCTGCAGCTGCTTCTGGTGCTGGTGCTGGTGCTGGTGCTGCTCCTGCCGCCCCTGCTGCTGTTGCCGAGACGACGACTCGGTGCTGTAGTGCGACCCTTGCAGCAAATCCCCGTCCCCTCCTCCACTCACCCGCAGCGACAAACACGTCGTGGGCACCCCCCAATCGCCGGCCACGCCGAGATTGGTCGTCGTCTCCCCGGACGACGTCGTCGTCGTCTCTTCCAACGTTACCACTCCCCTTGGCCACTGCTTGCAACACGGCACGCCCGTCACTGTGGTAGTCATTGTCCATAGCCCACTTTCAAACCTCTCTAGCTGCTCCTAGAATTTCGCTACCTCTGGGGAGAAGCTCCCATTCCGAACGAGAGAGGGAGAACGGGGAGGGGGGAGACAGAGAGAGATCGATTGCGGGCGCAACAAACCAAGCTAGTAGATCAGAAAAAGACAGAGCCCAGCCCAGGGCAGAAGCGTTTGATACGGCGCAGGCCTGCCCCGGCGGATCTAGCTTCCAGCAAGCTAGCTTAGCTAGCCGGGCCAAAGTGGAGCAGGCAGGCTGTTTAGCGTAGCGGAAGGGATGGCTGGCCCTAGAGTTTGCAGCAGGGAATCCATCCGGCCCGTTCCGGCTCTCCGGATCCAGTGGTGGCGAACCGACAGCTGCATTAGCTGCCGACAGCCGGACCATTATGGTCCTCCACCAGCTTTTTTTTCCCGACTCAGACATCGCTGCCATGAATAGGAATAACTCCAAGCTTGCCCGGCCCAGCTCTGTGATTGCGTGAAAACCCACCCGGCCACTCCCCAGTGGCCCAGTCCCCACTTCCCCACTTCGCGCTCCGTCCGTCGAACTGACTGGAAAAAAACTGAAACTCCTTAAAACTTGGTATTATTACTGCGCCCACTGCTCCACGCTACCGCGGTATAATTCTACGTACTTGGTCGGAGTGCATGGAAGGAAGGAAGGCACTGCCGTCCGTCGGCCTCCATCCGCATCGCACAGGCTCCACCGTTCGATCCAGCGCTGCGTTAATCATCGGACTTCAGTCAGTTCTGCACGGAAGTGTGCCACACTCATCACCCGGACCCTTGGATTTGTTCTGGAGAAAAAGAGAAACGTTAGGTTTCTTCTGGACGGACACAGTTCTGTGGAGCTCAAACTAGACCTCAACTTTAGTGTGAAGTTATTTATCAAATGAATCAAGTAACCATCCAATTGTTTAGATTCTAAATGCGTTGTCCTCAGTTTGTTGCCTTTTATCTACGGTACACACAAACATACACACACACACACACACAAAGAAAAAAGATTTACACGAGAAAATGGGGCTGCAACCATTACTGTAAAACACTGAAAGCATCCCACTCTTTCTATATCTGGACATAACATCCTAGAACTGAATACGGTAATAATCAATTGGGAGTAAGTACTTCCACGCTCGTTTCCACTGTAGAAAACTATCGCATCGATGTCGAATCCAGTTTGTTTTTCCAAGTATCAATCACTAAAGAAAAACTTGGCACGTGCCTGGAGCTACTTAAGGAAAATTCTAAAACATTGAAAATTCGCAAATTTTTTCATGTTTGAAAAATAAAGAAATTCCTGCTTTTTTCCCTGGGATCAATTCATGTGTTTTCACCATGTTGGTCCCACTTAGTGAGACTTGTTTATTATGTTGTTTCACCACAAAGATTTGTAGCACAATTCAAATAAGGTAGCCACCCCACCACCACCCCCTAACCGTCATTGTATCCATAATTTTCACCTCTAAAATGTTGGAAAAATCTTGGGAAGTGAATAGATGCTATTACAGGGATGTACGACATTTGATTATTAGATCCTAGTGTTGGTATTAGGTGCATGTATACTCGGCTCTTTAAAAATTCACAACTTATTCTCACATTGTCCTGGTAATACATGTGAAAGTGCACAAGAATTATTTTCTCTTGCTAGTAGGGTCCAATAATTTGTTGGATGTGTATTAGTAGACATCATGTCCAAAAAAATTTAATTAATGGTTATGGGTGTTGCTACCTTACTGAGGGCCAGTGTAATTCTAGTCATTTGTTTATCTTTCCTTGTAAACACGAGTACATGAATTTGAATAGAAATTATCATTTGAAACTTATTTGAAACAAAATAGAGTAGTGCAAAGTCATGATTGTGTGATTCTTGTTGTGATTTAATCCTTGATTAATTAAAAAAATATTGTAATTTGTACACTATGCGTATTTTAAAAACTAAAAAAGTGAAAAATAAGATTTATTTTAAACCTTTAAAATTAGTTTAATTTTACATGCAATTCATGTAATACACGAGCCATTTTTTCTAGTAGTATAACATTGCTTTCCAAATAAGGTCTTACTCAAACTTCCACGCATTAATTCTAGTGTATATAAGTCTTGTACATGGAAGGACTCTTCTCCTTTGATCCAAATCCAATAAAATAGTTTATAGCACATAGACAATTGTGTACTTAATACCAACTAGCCTCAATGCCTCAGATTGGATTTTAACAAAACCTAGATGTGTTTTTGTCCTAAATCACTAACACAAAATGTTAAAATATGGGCTTGTAGAAACTATCTATATTCTCAAAGGTGGGGAAAAATCCATAAACCTTTGCCAAATAAATAATTTTAAAAATTTATCAAACATCAAAATTTTCATTTTTAATAATTAGGTGATTGCAAGAAAGATTGGTACTATTTTTTGTTACAATTAGAGTGATAGAGTTGCCATCAGTCATAACTTTTGCAAATGAAGTTGATGTACTTGAAATTTTTACTAGAGATGGCTGACTTGGAAGTCATGAGATCGCTTATTTTTCAACAAAAAATTAAGTCTATAATTAAATTTCAATTTTATCTAATTTGTTACACTTTGCATTTAGGTGGTTTTAGTACCGGGGCATACCCAAAATAAATGACCTAGAGCTAAAAAATTTGTGGTCTATTTCTACAATAGAAAAACATGTGCCTATCAAAAGAAATCTAAAAATACATTTTTTATGGCCTCCATATTCGTACAAATAGGCCCCCCTTGCATGGGCACTTCTAAACATTGAAAATGGTTTCGACTTCCCATTTTTTGGTGAAATGTGATCACTATTAAGTCTTTATAAACATCAAACTTTCAACTTTTTTGTGTTCATGAATTTCTAATTATTATTATTTTATACCTAGTTGTATTATTTTCTGTGACAAACTTTTTTCCTTCAAATAGTACTTTATAGTAGTTGCAAGTAGTCACTAGTACTAATAGCCGTCGATTTCTCATATCAATGGTTGAGATTGTTTTGTTTCATAGTATTTGTAGTACTCCTAGTATTGAGTGCATAAGCTACAGTTTTTGCAAAACGCTACCAAAATCATTAAGTCTTTATTGCACCCATCCAATTAAGCATTGATGTAATAGACAAAAAATAAAAGTGATTAGTATGGTATAATAAAAAATTTATAATGTGTATTTTGATTCTACAGTATTAAAAATTTATATAAATAATGATTTTTTTAATAATGAACAATAAATGTTTGTTAACTTTAAAGGAGAAATCCAACTCAAGGGAATTGATTTTTAGAGAATTTTCACAACATATTCAATACTTAACTACATAATAACTTTTTAATATTATTCTTTGTGTCTCAAAGAGATGCATCTGTCATGCGAAGTTGTGAGTTCCAAATTACATTTTGAATGTATGATTCTTTCATTGGAGAGTTTGTTAAAATTCTTGAACAACTTAAAAGTTGCCCATTGCCTTTCAGAGGAAGCAGAAGCTCATCATTGATTTGTCTTTGAGTAAGGGCCACTTCACACTAGGCGGTACAATCGAGAGTCCGTCGGTTTCCACCAATTAGATTCCAGAGAACCAAGAATTTGAACTCTTGGCCCTTCACACTAGGGTGGCATAGTCCTAAGTCCATTGCCCTCGTGGCACCCTACATGGCAACAAATGCCTACATGGCGATGGCCTCGCGACGGACTCTCAACCATAGTTTGGGCCGGCCAAAAATGACGCCCCAAACTATGGTCGAGATTCCGTTGAATTTTTTTCAGAAAAATGTCAAAAATGACAAGATTGCAATCATTAGATTAGACTGGATTTGTAGTAGTAGGTAGTAGTATACCCCTTTTGTTATTTGTTATTTGTCGCCATTGGAGTTTGAAACCTTTCAATGGCCAATGCCACCCTTTTATTCCATTTATAGCCTTTATATTCCTTGTTTGATGATAAGAGCATGTGCTGTGATTTTTTTCTAAGACCATTTTGGACTCCTTTCTCATGTTTTTTTATCTTTTGCTTGAAAAAATTGACACACGAGTGAAGTTTGGACTTTGGGATTGGCCTTTGGAGGCTTCACACTATGGCCGGCCAAAGTCTCCAATTCCTAAATTTTAGGGCCTATTTATTGCCCATTTCTTTGGGCTCTCACCAAAGTTTGGACTCTCACTTCCACGGCCTTTCGACTTGGTCGGCCATAGTGTGAAGTGGCCTTAACCCTGGAACGCCGAGGACGCCAATTTTTGGCGTTTGGATGATTGTGCAGTCATCTATACATTGCTTGAAAAAAAAATTTCATCCATTTCATTTTTGTTCACCCTCCATGGTGGATTACAAAGAGTGTATAGTTGAATTTGTAGTCATGCAAGTGTCTATCTTCACATAAATAAGAAGTTATTAAAAAAAAACGGATCACAAAATATGCTATTTTGGTGTATTTTGGCAAGTTGTTGTTCCTTGCTCTAAGTCTGAAATTTCTCCACAAAAATGATATTTTTTGAGTTTGAGCCCAACTAACAAAATGAAGGTCATCTAATCTAGTTTCTTCTCCAATTTCAATTTTGAAAAAATTCTTAATATTGCACATTTTATTGCAATTTGAACTTTGGGTGTATTTTCAATGCCTATTATTTTCTAATTATAGAATGAGACGGAAATTGAGTTTACACCATGATGTTTGTCATTGTAATATACACACATGGGTGAAATTTTCAGTTTTTTTGAAATAATTTTCTATTTGATGTGATTTTTCTTCTCTTTTTCTTCAAAAATTCTCAAAAAAATCAATTTTCCACAAAAAAATCTAAATTTTTTTGAGAAGTAAAGAAAACATGTAATTTCATCTCTGAAAAATAAATTAAATTTTTTTCATACATGTCTAGTTGCAAAATGGAAGCAAATTGAGTGATAGGCACTGAGGCCTAAAATCAGTGGTTATAGGTCCGTCATTTAGGGGTTAAATTTCATGATGCCTATGTCATAAAGATTCTAATGTTGTTTACCAGTTAACACAACACTACGTGGATGTGAATTTTTTTTAAATGTGCTTCTAGGAAGGAATATAAATCTTCAATTTACTAATGTATTATTACCACATCCAGTGGTTACATTTCTCTAGATAAAATTATATTGCTCAATTTAGAAACTGGAATGTTCTAATTGAGAAAATAATTAATTGGATTGGCACAACTCCCAATAAATTATTTGCATTATTAGGTGTTTAGTAAAATAACAATGAATTAGTTGAAAAGTGCATTTCATATTAACTTTAAAATTAAAACATGTAATAATTTTCAAATTTAAAATATTAAATTTGAATAGGTATTTATGTTAATAAATTAAATTTTACAAATTTATAGACAACAACTTTTATTAATTTATAAATATGCAAACTATAAAATTTTCAAGTTCCAAATTTATAAGCTTTTAAATTTATGATTTTAGGAATTTAAAACAATCAATTTTTAAATTTTTAAATGATGAAAAAAATTGGTCTTTATTGGATTTGGATAGAAAAGGAGGAGGCTTTGCATTTCTTTGGGAGTTTGAGTTGGACTTAATTATCCCAAGAGACTCTTTATTTGTAATGGTCATTGGACCAATGTTATTACTATGAGTTAAAAATGTGTTTCAATTTTATTAAACAAAAATTGAACAACATTGAATAATACAAAATTGAAAAGAGACATGTTATATATTTGTTTTTTACTTGTCATTCTACTTTTTAAATGCTAAAGTGAAGTTCTTTTATTTATTTAATGAACATCATTTGAACTTTAGTGTTGAAATACACAAGTTTTTCTAATTGTCCTTGTAAAGCATGTGCAAAAACACTTTCATGCATGGCATTCAAAGCTATACGGCTTCATATCTCTTGTACAATTCACCCCCCACCACTTCTTTCTCCTTGTCTTTAGAGCATCCTCAATCCAAGAGCAAAGTGCCACATAATGGTTCTCTTATTGGTTGCATCACCTAAAATAAAAACTTTGGTCCTTAAGTTGCCCTTTTTTGATCATGTGTTTCACTATCCTCTAAAAAGATGCAACCAACCCTACCTTGTCCCCCCCCTTCTCCAAAAAACAAAAGCCGTCTAATCAAATCTCCAAGAAAAAACCCGTCCCTGCTCTTGCCATCGATCTCTTTGATTCGTAAAATAAATTTTAAAAAGTTGTTGATCAAGTTGTCCACTTTATTACAGATGAGAGATTAGAGATTAGCCGCTTGAATAGGGCCCGGCAAGGAGGGGTGCACGGGCTTTGTATCGTGGCATTTGGACCTACAATTTGAAAGTTACAGAATTTCAAAAAAATTATGAAATCTAGAAAATGACTTTTACTTTTATTTAGATTGTGGCAACGGCACATGGTGGCACATTAATCTTGTTAGAAATCCAAATGGTCAAAACTAAAAGACAAGCAAATGAATTGTATTTAAAAAAATCAAGAATTTTGAGAATAATCGCACTCGAAAATTACTTTTACTTTTTGTTTTATTTATAGTGTGCCGTTGGCACAGGCAACAACTAGTACCAATGCATCTCGGAGTAATAATAATAATAAAGAGAACTTTAGATACGGCCGGTATTGGCCGGTTTGCCTCGAACCTAGATTTCTCCGTCCTAGGACACCGGACGTATTGGCCATGCACGGCATTGGGGGGTGGGGGGGGCAATGGCAGTCTCTGGGATGGCGGGATGGATGAATGTCTGGTCTGTCTGTCTGTCCGAGAGTAACTGAAATTGAGCGTCACTGTCCTACTTCGTAGACTTCGTAGGCTTCGTAGACTGAGGCGGCACGGCCTACTCCCAGTTTCATCACTTAAACCCCGTTTCCATTCATTATAAAAGTGGAAATGATACTGTATCAGGTCTGCTTCCTTTTTTAGGAAAGGACCGTGTTCTATATTAGCAACAGGAAGCTCTGTAGCAGGGCTTTTTTTTTTCGTTTTTTATGAAGTGCCAAGGTGGCGATATAAAATATTATGTTGGTGCTCCAAATTTCAGCATTCATCCAAATATTGGACAGGAAATATCACATTTGCACATACCACATGTCTCTAATTCTTTTTTCATCTACAATCTAACGGATTTCATCCTAGATTTTATTGTAATTCAAAGTTTTTTGGCGAAAAACAATTCAAATTTTTGCCATTTTTTAGCCAAATTATTTTTTTCTGGTGCAAACTGGCACTAGAAAGCCAAAAAAAAAAGCCCTGCTCTGTAGCATCCGGGACTCACTCAGCCACTCCGGGAGCCTGATCCGTCCAGAATTAGTATTACATCGTCAAATATTACCTTAATAACGTGGCTACAGTTTAGTAACATCAGTCACACCCTGTACTGACACCCGTATATTCAGAATGGAACTGACTTCCTAATTTAAGGTGGGCAGTTGGGCATGGAGGGCGCTACAGTAGATCCTGCATTCGAAGTGGGACCAGCAGGGTCAATTTACCCCGGGTGAAAACGCATGAATTGTTTTATTTGCCACACATGATTAAATTTGCAAAATTTGAATTCATATTTGCAATGAAAGACACCAAAATTAGCTGAAGAAAGGGAAGAACATAACATTGTTAGGAGGATGTGTTTGCACCCTCTAGGTGGAGGCATAATGTACTAGGTACTTGGGGGAGATTTCAGTTATAATTCTCAAAGCTTCATTGGTTGGGTAGAAGATAGCACTGTATATACTTTATTAGCGTTGGGATGTCATTGGCGTATCGTTGAGGAAGGGGCTCTTGAATTTGGGGGTAGCAGAAGGGCCCCCCTGCACGCCAATTAACAATGTTATGCACATATCCTAAACATGGCACAAAATAAGGGACAAGATTTTACTTTTATCCCGGAGAACTTGCGTTTTTTTATTTGCATTTATGTTTCTTTAATTTATTTTTCTATGGATTTGCAACTAAGTTTCCAAGAAAGACATTAGCTTATACATGCTATGAGATATATATATTTTTCTAGAAAAACAAATTAATGATCTATGCATGTGCAAAGTGACGTAAAAAATCTATTCTTCAAAATTTTAAGGTAAATATCTTACTATCAATGAGGTCTCTTACTTTGGTAGTCTGACACAATATACTTCAATGAGTTGAGTTAGGTGTACGATGTTACAGTTGAATTTAAAAAATTAATTAAAAAAATATATTTTATAGCTTCTTCTGTTGAGGTCAAAAATACATTTTACCTCATAATTCTACAACTACTTAGAGTGGGCACAAATTTGTATGCTAGCATGATACTGAAACTAAAAAATTTCCCCTGAAAATGCATGAAGATGACAGAAACTAGGCACCTAATAAATGTAGCTACCAGTCGTCGTGCATCTATTTCTTGTTACAAGTTTAGATTGAAGTGAACCTTTGAGGAAAAAAATAAACTTCTGAGAATTGCCACACATATTTTGGGCCTACCTTATACCATGTTTGTGATTTTTAATTTTAGTAAAAGCACGATCGTCTCAATCCAATCAAAACATGTAGAATATTATTATTTTCATTTTTCAGCAAACATCTAAGTTTGAGATGAACGTCGATATGATATTTTTGCACTTTCGTATTGTATTTCAAGGTATAGTGCAGTCTAAGGTCACCTTTGGCACATTTTTGCCAAATAACTCTTTGAAATTGGAAGGACTGTTTTAGCAATTCATTTTTTAATAAAAAAAAGTTATTCATAAATTATTAAATAGCTTTTCTAAACTTTCAGCAAATCTTCAAATTAATCTTGGAAGTTGAATGGTTTTCTTTATTGCATAAGAAAGTAATAGTCATGACTTTCAATGAATTCTTTATTTTTCATAGTGTCCCTCCTTTACTGAAAAGTTAGAGGAATGAATTTGGATTTTGCATTCCAACATTTTGACTTTCTTTATATTTAATTTTTATTGGATATGGCAAAAAGACTTATTAATTTCAAAAATCATTTGACTTAAAAAATTAAATAATCTTGCTAAAGGTAACTTGAAACTACAATATCTATAAATTCATAATTTAGGCAAAATGTTATTTAGGAGGAAAACTACACCAAAAAACGTACTATAAATTACTTGTAAGAAGTTGACAACAATACAAACATCATAACAAATGAAAATATGTAGCGTTGTCGAAAGTTCTTTGATTATGTTGTATGGTTGGCTACTCGTCTTCATCAACCTTCCCAATATCTTTTCAAGTTTCACAAACAATAAGAACATCAAACATTAATTATTTGATAAGAAATCAACGTTGGATTCTATTATAGAGGTATGCACTTTAATTAGTGTACAAGAATGAAAGCAAATTTAAAAGGGAGATTCATGGGGAGGCAATTATTATAATCAAAGGCGTGAAATAAAACCCGCATAATTTTGCAATGTGATGCATATGCTTGTTCTCTACCGCTTGATTTAAAATTCTATAATACAACAAAAAGAAAGTCTCAAAGTGTCACAATTATATTGAGTATTAGTTGTAGCATAAAACTACAAAAAATTTGTTGTATGAAAACATGTGATTTTATTAAATAAAGGTAAGATTGTACATCAAAAGAATATTATCAATATAATTTGTTCAAAGGACAACATTACATCAAAACTTCAAAAAATACTAATAGAAAAGTAATAGGTCTAAGAAGCAAATTTTCACTATGTGAACTAAAATTAGAGTCGGCTGGTGCATCGGATGAATTTTCAGTGAAAAGAAAATGAAATTTGTAGTGAATACAAGAAGTTGCATACTTTTTGGAATGCCAACATTTAGTTATAGTTTTTGAAAGTGAAAGCTAGTAGATTGCTATTCATTTCATAGGTGGTATAGTAATTACATGGCATAGTTTTGTAAATGGGCCATTATGTATTCCAAAACTAACCCTCTTGTATTTAAATGGTATGCAACATGGATTTAGAAAGTATCTCTCACTAATTGAAAATGGAACATTATTTATCATATTTCTACTAATTGAAAATGGAACATTATTTACCATATTTCTACTAATTGAAAATAAAACATTTATGGCTTCTCATTTGTTTATAATTTATCTTGTTTGCTACAATTTCCTTTCTCTTTTCATCCATCTCATGTATCAAGGGTGATTTTTGTCCCCCTCAACTTCCCATTTAATTTGGGCACCATGTGGACAAGAAATAGTATTGAATTTCTACATATCAAATTTTCACCTCTAAAGGACCAATTTGCTGAATTTGGCAGCATAGTAATTTTGGGCAAATACATGTGATTGGATTTCCATGTTTTGGGCCCAAAATTTAATAGAAGGAGTATACGAGGAATGTCTTTTGTGTGCACTAAAATTCAAAACATTTGGAAATATGAATCAAAAGTTATGGTCTAATATGTTATTTTTTTGATAAATGGGTAGACTGGGCAGATTAAAAAAATCACTTTTTTTAAAACAAAAATCTAAAATTGATTTTCTAGATTTATATATGTATGTGGAAAACTTTGAATCATTCCATTTTGATCAATGAGCCAAGAGTTATGAGTAAATTTTAGTTTGCAGGTAGTTATGGATTCTCTATATTTAAAATAAACTTTGGAGTCTTTTATTTTACTTAGTTTTCAATGTTTTTTGAAAAAAATAAAAGCATAGGATGTGGATTGTTTACTGCAACATTGCAACCATTGGATTGTCATTTTTCAATTCTGTAACTAAATTCTTAACAATTTAGTATTTTGAATCATTATATACTTCTTTCTACTTACTATTTTTTTCCTATATGTTGTATAATTCCAAATGATCTGAAATTTTTCAAGCATGTAGCCAACTTGCCTTGAAGAATTAATTTAAAGAAGCACGACCATTTGGGGCATTTTTTAATACAAATGTGACCCCCAAAAGGATTTTTGTGAATTCAAAAGCTCATATGTTGCAATCCATGCAATCTAAAGTTTTTTGCATGTCTTCTTAAGTCAAGATACTCCAAGATCCTACAATTACATGAGTCCAAAAATGTTTGTTTTTTTCCAAAATTTTGTACTTGTATTGGAAATGGCAGTTTTGGAGCATTTTTGGTGAAAATATAGTTACTGAATTTAAGGGATTAACCATACTAGATCTGCTTATAAGGGTGGTCTCAAGAGTCTTGTTACCTTATAAACCTCAAATATTTAACCCCATAAGAACCAAGGGAGATTCTAAATTTCTAATATTATGAAGATGTATTATAAAATGCAATTTGGAATGATAAGTTAACAAGACTTTTAAAAAATAGTTGTGTAATGTGATCCATAGATTATATCCATATAGTTGGATTAACTAATACGCATACCGATGTTTTTTCAATAAAATTTGAAGCCGACAATTGAAAATTTATTCTTTAATTGATTGTAGATTGGATATTTGTGATTTTTACAAAAAAAAGAATCCCTTTAAATTCAAACATTAAATTCCAATTATAGCAATTTTGGTAGTTTTTATAGATTATATTTTTCACTATGTAGAAAGTTTTGATTCATTCCATTTGGATAAGTGATGTGAAAGTTAGGATGTTGCTTAGTTTACGGGCAATTGTAGAAAATTCTCGAGAAATAATATTTTGGATCCGTTTTTTAACTCAATTGTAATAATTTTTCAAAAAAGAGAGTTGCACATGGAATTGTTTGCTTTCTAAAATAATTTCACCATTGACATTAGTATGTTTCAATTTCATCTTAGAGCTATCAAACAATTAAGCTTTTCCTTCTATTTTATACCTACTTTAGCTTAATAATTTTTTAAAGAATGAAAATCACGAGATTTAAAAATAAATAAATTTTCCAAAACCTAAACTCAATTCTTTAACATTAAAATTTTTTAGTTCACAATTTGTAGCACAACATTTTAAAACTAAGATGATTAAAATCTTTTATAATCTAGTCCAGCTCTGGGCAAAAATGCTCATTTTCTTCACTTTAAATGCTTATTTCTTGTAGTTGATATAATCACATGATTGTATGATCAAAGTTTTTCAAATTTCTTTCTCATGCATTCTCATGTACCTTGAGTTAGAGTTGTGGTTTGGAATGTGAATCTGGTCCAAAAGTAGGTATAAATTCGTTCCTAAGACCCTCACTAGCTACACCTTTAACACCAAGTGCGAACATACCATTATGGTATGTTCCGGAAAGAAGGGTTTGCCACCTTCCAAGCCTAGAAACATTTTGCAAGATTCGTTCTGTCTCCATCCAATGAAACTTCTCCAACCCTTTTTCCTTCAAAATTTTCCTGTCTGCCTCCATTTAGAATTATTTTTGGTCGAACCTACCCTACTCCCTCCACTAAGGTTCCTAGTCCTCACCTGGCCCTGATTGGCCTGGATCATTGCTCCCCCATCGCTCCTTGTGCACTTGCTGTCCAGTTGCAGCATCGATCCAGGTTTTGTGATCATTCTCACTTTGCCAGAGATCTCCGAAGAAGAAGATAGAGCACCTGCGATTGTATAATAGACATTAAGGGTAGTCACACCTTGTTCACTGCTGGAGCATTCTCCAGACAAGGTGCACGGGGCAGCTCCGCATTGGCTTCTCGTTGAGTTTCCGGTGCAGAATATACTGTTTCTGCGAAGTTTTCACCATGCTTGTTATTCTGCTTCGAAGGTGTATATTGAGAGTTGCAAAAGTTTCTTCATTCCTGCTTGCCGCGTCTGTGACTTCATCGTGCGGAACCCACTGCTTGCGTGTTCTGCGGCTTCATCCTACGATCCCTGTCAAACGCAATTTTCCAATTCTAACACTCCTCCTCGAGACAATAGAAAAGGGGTGTCACACCTTCTCCAGAATTTCAGGAACCTAATTGGCTCCGAGTTTCTCTCCTGAGCTCCTCATTCTTCAGCGAAATTTTGGCTTCGGAGAAGCCGTGACTACCACTACTAAAAATAGGGATAGCCACACCTTCTCCGAAAACGAAATTTCTACAAAGAATGAGAAGTTCAAGAGTATAAATAGGAGGCAATAGGAAGTCGGTCTCCGAGAAGAAGGTGTGACACCCCTTTTTTTGGTGTGTGGAGCATGGAGAATGGAAACTCAGAGAAGTGTTCACTTTTGGAGGAGGATCGATTTCATCGGAACAAATTTCAGATCGAATTCCAAGGTGAGGATTTCTCAGTGCATTGATCTGCGGAACGGATTACATGTGAAGAGGATCGATGAAAACGCTACTGGGGTGAAAGCAACACATGTAGAGAGTGAACAACAGGTGAAAAATTCTTCAAGACATTTTCTTCACACCCATTCTTCACCTATGAAGGACAAGAATGGGCATTCTCAATTCTCAGAGAATGGGAGCTCCGCAAGCCATGGACAACCATTGAAAAAACACCTTTTCTCCATACTCCGAGAGTTGAGAATGGGGTGAAGAAGGTGTGACTACCCCTAACTGGCACCCTACCAATGAGACACTTGTTTCATCTAGATTCTAGATTTTCCAATCTTGAAGCTTACCATGGTAGTTTTAACCCCTAAAGTCCCATTGTCCCCTTGGGCGCCAAAATGGATTTTGGGCAGGCCCCAACGGTCTCAATATTTATTAACCTTTTCTGAAATTTTTGGTGAAGGTAGAAAAACACATTAGCTTTCCAAAAATATAATTTTTATTTCAATCGGTGCATGGGAGCAAACGTTGTGGCATAAAAAGCCCTTTTTTAGTTTGGCATGCAGAACACCTCCCCTTCAAAATACTTAAAACTTAAATTTTTTTTTTTGTATAGATTGTATTTTTATCTACATGGGAAGCCTTGATTCATTCCATTTGGATTTGCTATGAGAAAGTTTTGGACAATCTTGTTTTGGGGGCAATTAGAGCAACTTTTTGAAAAAATAACTTGTTGGATTCATTTATGAACTCAATTTTACATATTTAAAAAAAAAATGGTTCCACAAGGTTAAGATTTTTTTTTTAAACAATCTCACCATTGAGATTAGTGTGTTTCAATTCCATCTTACAGCTATTAACGGTTTAGTTTTTCCTTCAATCTTAAACCTACTTCTACTTAATAATTTTTTAATGAATGAAAACAAAGTTTTTTTTTGTTCTTTTTTAAATTTATTTTCCTAGACTCTCAACTCAATTCTTCATCATACAAAATTATAAATCCAATAGAGCAAAAAAATTAAGTTAAAAAGGTTCAAAGCCCCAAAATGTAGTCGAGCAATGAACCAAAAAAACTTGTTTCCTTCACTTTAAATGCAAATATCTTGCAATTTGCATGGTCAAAGTTTTTGAAATTTCTTCCACACATTCTTACACTAGTCTAAACATTTAAATTTTATTTTTTTCTCTTTGCTATATAAATGACAGTTTTGAGTGTGTTCTTTTAATGAGAAAAAGACCTTGGGACTTTAGGGGTTAATTTCGAGGCCTGTTCTGTGCACTTGAATGTCCCCCTTTTGTCACTTGGAAGCAGGCCATGTGCAGGAAGAAGTAAAGGTAATGAGCATCGGCCAGTTTCTAGATGACACAAGAGACGGGTTCAGCCTTTAGAGTACAGTAAGGTCCAAAATAATTCGAATTCTTGCTGTGGGGGCTTTGCTGTTCGTGGAAAAGCCTGCACCCTGTTCAGCTGAAGCGAATTGAGCTCCCTTGATTCGAACCACCTTTTCCACCAATCTAAGTGCAATTTGTCATGTCCTGAGTGGTCAGTACTCAGTAATCCCCATCAATCAATCATGGGGGGGGGGGGGAAATTAATCATGGAAAAAATGTCACGAACTAGAGAATATGATTAGCTTTTAGTAACATGTGTTGTCACGAGTTTATAAATGGAGTTTTTGAATGTTGAGCTTGAGAGGGGGATATCAAATTTAAGTGCACTATAAGGTCAAACAGCCCATTGTAGTCATATGTCCCCATAGAGGATACCTAGGGAATGACCCCATTACGGGTTTTCTCAATATGTGAGATTTGAGTCAATGTTTTTCATGACACTAATGGAGTGATTAATGACTTCAGTAGGAACTTCTAGCTCTTCAGTGTGAATTCATTATAAGAATTGACTTTTTAGGCTTTCCATGTTCAAAAATATTGTGACTACTTCAGGTGAGTAAGATGAGCATTATGGATTCAAATTTTGATGGTTTTGGAGTAGTCTACAAGCTCTTTTGGGTCGTGATGTGCTGAACACTTCAAAAAAATTCATAGCAAATTCATACTTTGTTGAAAAATTATAGTTTCAATTGCTCTCACTATTTCTCACACTTGTCTTCATGTGGGGACTTATAAAAAAATCCAGCAACAATATGAGGCTAGATTCCTAATTCTGACCACTATGGGTTGTTTTACCTCAATGAGCAACATTATAAGAAGTTAGCTTGTAGAGAAGGAGGTTGTTGTTGATGGCCTTGTTTCACTACTCTTTTATAGTGTCACTAGATCAATTGATGAACTTTGAGAATTTGATTAAGCACCGTGATGTATACAATGTAGAGTCCTTGAAACATCAATGTGGTAAGCATCAAAGAATGTTTGATCATGGTGCTAGGATGTTGTTGTATTTTGTTATAAATAATAGAAAACCGTTGTTGGAAATATCAAGCCACTTGAATGTATATTGTAACACAACACAATCCATATTTGTATGAGATGGACTTTAGAAATTGCATTGCACCAAAAAAAGCCCTCTATCTTAATGACAAGTATAAAGCAGATAGGCTTGCATTTGTCATAGCTCATGAAAATTGGATTTTCAAGGATTGGTGCAATGTGATTTGGTTAGATGACTCATCATTTGAAATTGGTAAGAATTAAAGGCAAATTAGATTGTGGAGAAATTATATGAAAGATATGTGTGGGATTGTATAGCACCATCTTTCAAGTTTGTCCGTTCTTTGGTGATAGTTTGGGGTGCATTTAGTTGCTTTGATAAATGCCCTCTTGTTATTACACCTCCAAACAGAAAGACAACAAGCAATTTTTTGCCTCTTGTTTATGAAGGAACATCAAGTGGGTTTTATCTTTTTGCACAATCACCCTAGGCAATTGACACTTATGAAAGATGGCACTTCAATCCATTGTAGCTTACTTCCATCGCAATGGAGACAAGCTCATGGTGTGATAAAACTAATCTAGCCCGCAAACTCTTCAAACTTGAAAATTGTCAAAGATTTGTTGCGGCATTTGTTGTAGACCAAGAAATAAGGAGGAAATTCAATGGTGCAAACCATTCAATCAGTGAGGAATACAATATCTATGAAGCAACTCCGTACCTTTGGTACGAGTAGGCTTGATAGAGTGCAAGCCATTATTTCACCCGAAAGTGGCAATACTAAATGGTAGACATTGTGTTAAATGTTTTTGTTTTTATTTTTATTATCATCATTTGTGTGATACTATAATTTTGTAATGTAAACTTATTATATTGTAAACCAGAGTCTACCATCTTCCCAACGCACACTTTACAGCTGGAGCGACCAGGAGCTTTTTCCAAAGTTCCGATTCACCTTCCCAAGGGAGAGAAAAAACTCGAATGATTAGTTTGGACACATCGTTCCGTTGTCTGGACTCTCTCCCATCTTGACGGAAGCTTACCACGGCAGTTTTTTTATTGTTAAAAGTTCGAGTCCTGTCTGTCTGTGCACTTGAATGTCCCCATTTTTTGTCAGTTCGAAACATGCCATGTGCAGCAGGGAAGGGAGTAAAGCAATGAGCACCGCAGTTCCGGTTGACACATGAGACGGGCTCAGCCTTTCCTGTAACTTACAGTTCCGTTCCGTTCTGCAAAGGCGGGGTCGGACGGTACCTCTGGCATGGCACAACAGCGAAGTAGCTGAGGAGTCAGAACAATCCAAAATGCCCCAGCAACCGAAGAGAGAGAGAGAGAGAGCACTCATCGTTCGACACAAGTGCACTCAACCCTCTCTGATTGCCCTGCCTCTGGGAGACAAATGGGCTCCTGCCACGCGCCCGGTCGTGTTCCGCTTCGTACCGTTGGAACGCGCTTTACGAGGAGGGGGGTGCACAGGCTTTGTTTTGTGGCATTCCAACTCATGGAAGAAAAAGATATTGAGTTTTGGAAGTTTTTGTGAATTAAAAAAATGATTTCTACTCCTGTTTGGGCTGTGGCAATGACACAAGGCACACTCGTACATATGTACAAGCAACGCTTTGGTTGATGACGTTTTGATAATGTGTGAGTGAGTAGATATTGTGTTGGACTATGAGGTGAGTTGAATTAGGGGGGGCGGGATCATGATTGGTAGATTGTTTTTTAGTCTTTATTTGTTGAGTAGTATATAGCTGTTGCATATGTGATTGCAATATGATTCAATTTGGGAGTGTGTGTGAGAGATGTGAGGGCCGCTTCACACTGTGGCCGACCAAGTTGAGAGGCCGTGGAAGTGAGAGTCCAAACTTTGGTGAGAGTCCAAAGAAATGGGCAATAAATAGGCCCTAAAATTTAGGAATTGGAGACTTTGGCCGGCCATAGTGTGAAGCTTCCAAGGGCCAAGCCCAAAGTCCAAACTTCGCTCGTGTGTCAATTTTTTCAAGCAAAACATAAAAAACATGAGAAAGGAGTCCAAAATGGCCTTGGAAAAAAATCACAGCACATGCTCTTATCATCAAACAAGGAATATGAAGGCTATAAATGGAATAAAAGGGTGGCATTGGCCATTGAAAGGAAGTAGGTTAAGGGAACTAGGTTCATTGAATGCAAAGACTCCCCATTGTAATGGTGGAGACTAGGGTTATTTTTTCATTTTTATTGAAGTGCCAAAGTGACAATATTGAATGTTACAGTGGTGCTCCAAATTTCAACATTCATCCACATGTTGGATAGAAAATATCATATTAGCACATATCACATATCCATAATTCAGTTTTCATCCATAATCTGATGATTTTATCCAATATATTTTTTTATTTGAAGTTTTCTGGCAATTTTCCACCTTCTTAGTACCATTTTTTCCTACAGGGATGGTGCAAGGACATAAAATTTGGTGCAATTTTGCATCAAATCACCCAAAAAAACAAAATTGGTGGGGACTAGGTGTCAAACCCCAATGGTGACAAATAACAAATAACAAATAACAAATGGGGGTATACTACTACCTACTACTACAAATCTAGTCTAATCTAATGGCTGTGATTTTGTCATTCTTGACATTTTTTTGAAAAAAATTCTACGGACTCTTGACCATAGTTTGGGTTGCCGTTTTTGTCCGACTCAAACTATGGTCGAGAGTCCGTCGCAAGGCCATCGCCATGTAGCCATTTGTTGCCATGTAGAGTGCCACAAGGGCAACGGGCTCCTGATTGTGCCATATAGTGTGAAGGACCGAGAGTCCAAATTCTTGGTTCTCTAGAATCTAATTGGTGGAAACCGACGGCCTCTCGACTGTGCCGCCTAGTGTGCAGTGGCCTTGAGATCGAGGAATGTCAAAAATGTGTTTTAGTTGAGTTAGAGTTTATGTGGTTGTACGAGCGCAACAATTATGACTAGGAATTGTTTAGTGTTCTACCTGGGTAGTGTGGTTTGTCAAATGAGTGATGCATATTTGTTGGGGTAGTTGTAGAACCGGCGACCTCAATGCAATTAACAATAGAATAGCTAGACAACTCATCAAAGATGAGATGAAGTTTATTTGAGCCTAAGTGTCTATTGCGGATTCAGCACTTATCCATAGGCTAACCCTGAGCATAGAATTGTATGAGATAAATATGAAGGGGATAACCTCTATTATTGGTTATGATCTTTGGTTATATAAAAAATACAAAATGTCTTAACATTGGGTTGGTGAGCAAAATTCCCAGCGGGTAGGATGGATGTCATTTGATTTGGTTGGCAAGAGAAGCGGGGCGGGAGGCGCTCACATGCTCTCCTTTCTAACAATGGCAACAAGAGATTAATGCTATTATAAGTGTTCAATTTGTTTGTTTTGGAAAGTAGGGGGAGTTGGTTGTGTAACTTGTGTTTGTTATTGTAGTAAGTGAATTGGATGAATTGGATAGTGTAGTGGGTGGTGGAAGTGGAAGGTGGTCTTTGTTGGAATGGTATGGTACAAATGCATACTAAATAAAGGTAGAGTTTGGCATTACAAGAACAATAGACAAAGGGAAATGGTTTTTTCTTGTGAAAGGTTGTTGTACGTGCTTGTATTCATGAGTGTATGACATCAGGAGTTTGTGTGTGAGAATAGTAATATGCAAGTTTCTTAGATAGCTTCATTTTAATGCGTACATAGTGCTTTAATGTGTGATCCTATGAATGATAGGAGGCCATGTAACCAAGTGTCAAGTTGGTAGAGATTGTAGAGTGGACAAGTATGATTGGGAAATTTTATGGGCTAGAAGAAATATTTTTGAGCAAACCCCATGTGTTGTTTATATTGAATTTTAGGAAGTATTTGATTTTAGCATTGGATATGATATTTGTATTTAAAAAATATTAGACAAGTGGAAGTGCACGGAATCACTGAGCGACCGTTTGTTAATGCTGAAAATTGTTGAACTAATATAAATTTTTCTTGGTGGGCATGAATTATTAGATTTTTTTTATTGATCTAATATATAGGTTCATGGTCTTGTTGGTGTGGTGGGAGTTGGTAAAAGTCAACGTGATAGAAGAAAATGATAGTGTGTGCTAGTTTGTATTATGAAGTTGGTGAGGGAGGCTTGGAGTTGTCCATGTTAGCCATGTTGACTAGGCCATTGCCATGAATGTTGTTATAATACTTATTAACTAACTTTAAATCAATCCTTTAAGAATGATGAATTCATGATTTTAAATTCCTTATTTTCATTGGTCATATTGCTAAAAGTATAAATTACATGTAAAAAGTCTTCATATTAGTAGATTGAGTGAAGAAAATAATATGTGCCGGACACAAAAAAGTAATTATTTGAACAAACAAGAATTCCCATATTAACCCCTAAATGCCTAAGGCACCCAAATCTGGTGTTTGCAAAACTTTGAAGTTAAATAAAACCTTAACCAATTTTATATTTTAGTATTTTATATTTTTGAAAAGTTCTTCTTGAAGTCTAATTTTAGCATAAAAAATCCGATCTTGAAAATAAATTAGAGTGATTTTTCTGTCCAAGATTGTGTGCAAGGGTACTCATTGCAATATTGACTTCTCGTAGTGTTGAGAGCTCTTGAAAATGAGCCCCAAATACACTAGATCTTGGAGAAAAAATCACATTAAAAATTCATTAAAAAAAATTGTAAAAGAGATTTTAAGAGGCCATAAATTGAATGGGGTTATACATGTTAGGCCCTTTAACCTCATATTGTTTTGGTCACCAACTTTTTAGATTTGACTTGTGAAAAGAGGATTAAAAGACTTCACATCACTTTTGCAGTTTTAACACCCTCATGGTCAAACATTATAATCTTTCACTCCATATGTGATATTGTTGTATTTTCTTTTCCTATGAGATCTCTAACATGTTTATTTTGAATTTATATTTGTACGGTTACAATTCAAAAAATATATATACAACTTATAAAAATGTTTTTTTTGTTCAATTTAGAGCAAATTTCAAGATGCTCAAAATACAAAACAGGCCTAGAGCATTTAGGGGTTAACACTTCAAAACTGCTAAATAAACATGAGGCGTTCGTCCTTAAAGGACTTAAGGTAAACCTGCCTATGACAGGCAGACCACCTAATGCAGACATCTACAAAACCACCTATTACAGCCTTACATCAACCCATTTCAGATTTTTGTCAATAAATGAGATTATGACTTCATTAGGTTGGTTAGTGGCCAAAATCTATGCCTTGGGAGATGGCCATGGAGTTATTAGTGACTGTCATAGGACACTTACACCTTTCTAGTGTAAACTTGTCATAGAAAGTTATTTTTTTTATTCTTTCATGTCATGGCCATGTTAGAAAATCTGGTGATTGCTTTAGGTGGTAAGATGACCATTATAGAAACACTTTTTGTTGATTTGGGGTAGTCTATAGATTCTTTTAGACCAATTGGGCAGAACACTTCAGAAATTCATAACTAATTCATACTTTGTCCAAAAAATAAAATTCCAGTTGCTTCCTTCATTTCTCAGATTTGTCTTTGTATGAAAAAAAATCAGAATTTTTTTGGTAATGGCAACATGACAAATCAGCTATTTTGCCTATCATAGGCAGGTTTACCTTACTGATGACCTCAACAAAACAGAGAAAGGAGAAAGCAATTACAAACAAGGCTGTCTATTCCCAGGCTGCATAAATTATCAAAGATCATCAAGAGTGTAGAAAATTTGACCCAATTAAGGTATGCATCTCCAGTGCTGTCACTTTTACTTCGGATTGCAAAAACAACCGTCTCTAAAAGAACACGCATCATCATTGAAGTGATGAAAGATGAAATGTCATCTTGTGCCTGTTTGAGTCTCCTGGGAAATAAACTTCGTTGATGTCTAACAATTTGAACACTATGGGGAATTTCATTAAAATGACGATCATTCCACAACTTTGGCACTTTTATAGTCTAGATCACATGGTCTGAAATCTATACATGTCCTAGATGGTTTAGACTGTGCGGTCTGAAAATGGCATATGGAATATGGTCATTTTAACCCCTAAAGGACCGAGGCACATTTTGGACATAAATTGTCAAAGACTGTCACATTTAGGGCAGCAAGAAAAAATGATTTTTTTTCCCCCCAACATTCAACCGTACAAAGTTGTACTAGACTTCTCTAGGAACGTGTGGAAAAATTTCAGAAACTTTGACTTCATGGATTGAAAGATTATAACGTTTGAAGTTAGGAGAATTTTTTTTTCCAACCTTGCCCAATAGGGCCAGTAAACTTAACTCCTTCTAGAATGAGATTTTTACACTACCCTTGGGTGTTTTTTTTGACACTTGCATCTTGTATCATGTAAGTTACATACCTACCAAATTTCAAAAGTTGATGAGCATTTTTGCAAAAGATTCTCAAACTGCTCAAGCTGCCCAAAAAGTTTAGGGCAACATAACTTTTGATCCGGGCACCCAATCAGGAAAAAAATTAGATTTTCAACAAAGAGGTTCATGTTTACATATTGAGTCCAAATTTCATGAACATCTGACCAAAAATGACTTTGTCGGAACCTACCCAAGATTTCTTGTGTACGCTCAACGGTCACTTGGTCCTTCAGGGATTAACAAAATATGGCCATTTTACACGCTTAAAAGATCTTGTCAATACAAACTGTTATATTACTGGGGGAGCAGAAATTATGTTCCTTTGGTGTAAAGGGCAAAGAGTTAGTTTCTTATTAATTTATAATCCTTGTTGTCACCATAAGTTAGGGATTTAGAAATCAGGCAGCCCGCCAATGTCTCTAGGTCACGCTGTTGAACTGTGCATATAAGGTGAAGACACACATTCCCATCCTTGTACCCAATTCCGTCACGATGTACCAAGGGTGCACAACCATTTTCCTAGTAAGAATGTACTCTATTGGTCCATTGTGACGGTACAAGGACGGGAATGGGTGTTTTCACCTTACCTCCTTCACTTCACTTCTGAGTGATATCTATCCATCACCACCAACAAAGTCATGGATCTTATCAGCACCTGAAGACTGCCGCAGTTTTCAGACCCACATCCAAGTTGCAGAAGCCCACCAATCATCACCGTCCACGTGAACGAATTGTGTTCCTCCATTCCGTCAAAAAAACTAACTTAGGGTCTGCTAGTTGGTCTGTTTTGTTTGTGTGGTCTGTCCCCAGTTCTTTGTTCTCCCGCCATCAGGCCACTTGTGGATGGCGGTCCTGTATTTTGCCTCTGCAATGAAATCCCATTTCATTTGTTTTAAAAGAAAAAAGAAAAAAAAGAACAAACTTAGGTGCGCACTGCAATATTGCCACGCTTGGCATACAAGTGGACCAGCTGTACAGTACAGTACAGTACAGTCCTGCTTTCACAGCATTGCTGTGAACCACCAATTTGACTGGAATCCTGTGTCATTGGCATGGCTTTAAAACGTCCTTCCAAAGCCTCATTCTCTTTGTGTGCACGCATTCAAGATACTCACGCATGTGAAGGCATCTTGGCCAGATTCATTCAGATGCTTCACCCTCACAGCAATGTTGTGGAGGTCAGTGAATCATCTCAGTCCATGGGATTCCATCACCTGGTGCTCCCATTCCGCCCAAAACGAGCCATGGTTTCGTGTAATCATCAAAACTTTCCACTTCCACTTCCACTTCTCTTTGCATATGTTTGCTCAAGCAAGTGCGTTGCCCTCTTGCACTGGACTCAAATCCTGAGCGAGTCAAGCATCCTTCACCAATTTCAAACTCTGGCTGTGCACTGTACTGTATGCTGATTCTGTACATGCTGATTCAGTAGACTCATACATGTAAATGCAATGCAATGCATCGGATTGGGAGGATAGTCTAGAAAATCCTCAACACAACCTAGTCTAGAAAATTGATGGTCCAATCATCACAGTCAAGGAAAGGTGACCTTCATTATGAAAGTCCTGGCCCACTTTTTCGCTTTACAAAAGCTTTCTTTGCCTCCATCATGCTTCCTAACAATGCATACATTTTAAGGTAACTACACCTAAAAGTGCATGCTTCCTAACAATTGCACAGTACAGATTCTTGCCTAAAATGTACTCTCGCTGTTCATGGGGAGTCTATGATCGCTTTTAGGAACATCCTATTTTCAGCACTTTGAAAATTCGAGGTTTACTCATACAGTGTCCAAAAAATGCATTCTAAGAGAATCTAGAGTCCCCTTTTCACTACCAACAGGATCCCACAAAAAAAAATTCCAATATAATAATGGGAACCTGATGAATTGCTTATTTGTGCGATTTTAGGTGTAGTTACCTTATGCAGCGCAGATCGGATTCAAAGCCACCCATGTTTGTCTGATACACACATGAAATTTTTGGACCATTTCACAGCTGATGGGCTGGCATATAATTTTGCCTTCAGGATGCTCAAGGAAGTAATTGCACACCTTCTTGTCCTGTTGCACGATTTAAATTTCCTTTTGCATCTGCTGCTGAATTGTGCTGATGATAACAATCTTCAGTTGTAGTCTGCCGCTTTAACTGAAAATATGGATCCTTCCTCTGAAGCCATCAAACATGAAGCAATGCTTATAAGTCATACTCCAATCTCCCTCATCTGATGGAGAATGCCGTACATGGCTTGATGACGCAAGCATCAACTTCAGAGCACCACTTCAGAATTTCAAAGGATTTGCAAAGAATAATTAAACACCTCCAAGCTTCTTCAATTGCCCAAGCATTAATTACCGATTTTGCATGGAACGTGCTTCACACATAAGAATCACATTCCTTCGTGGAGAGTAAAATCATGTGGCTCAAAAATTAGCTCTAGATTTATGTGGATTGGAAGTAGGTTTATCAGTGGCGCAAGTCACCCAACTGTTTATGTGAGGTCTGAAGTCAACACTAACTCACCCGTGATCTGGTCAGCCCCCCATCCACTGAAAACCTTCGTTGTTTGTTGCCTTTTGACACAAAAGCCTCACAAAAACTCTCAATGATTTGGGAAATATCTTTTGTGTTTAATTATTGAAATGCTGAGGTTCTTGTGGGGTATACACAATCTTTTTGTATCGGACACACAGTAGTTGCCAATTGATGGAATGTGGCTTTTCTAATTTTGGCTTCCAGTATTGCACGCCCTTTTTTCTTTTGTCCCAATTGGCTAGGAAATGTGTGCAGAATCGTTGTGAAACATGGCTACTTTCTTGTAGTTCTCTGGTGATGATTTGCTCGCTTTTGACATGATGTGTTCTGAATGAAAGCAAGCTTTATTTTGTTGGCAGTTGCTACGATATTATTTCTAGCCCCTCTAGTTGGAGTATGAAGATGGGGTGCAGAAATTTTGCCAAACTGTGCAGACTTGACGAATTTTCAAGATATTATCCTAGTGTCAACTGATTTCCACCATTGCCACAGACAATAGATTGTGTGACTACCTTATCGGAACTTACAATATTTTTGGGCAGAGAATCTCATACTTGGGCCTTTTTAACCCCTTAACGCTCCAAAATCAAATGAATATTGTTTTGGATGATGAATAGAGTGCTTCTGGGCAAAGTTTTGCGCATATAATCACCTAAACATCCAAACTAATGCTTAAATCTTTTTATAAACAACCTTGCTCTACGACCAGTTTGATAAAATTGAGGTAAATTTAACATCTTTGTCATTGTACGAAGATGCGCTCAAAATTTCAAAAAACAAATTGTGGACGTTGAAGGGTTGATGGTATGTCATCATGTAATTTTGGAATGTCCTGCATGCATACTTGCCACACTATCATTGTGTTGTAGCACACTTGTCACGCACTCAAGCTCTCTCATAGTTACAAAACTGTCACCAGGCAGTCAGGTTAACAAATTCAGACTGCATTGACACGATTTAGAGTGGCAAATTTTTTGGGTAGGCATCCAAAGTTTAATCCAAGATGTGTCCAGCTAGTGCCCCAAAGAGGATGTTCAAGTTGCTAGGGCTTCCAAAAAACATGCATATAGATTTGAAACTCAACTTGGTTCAACCAAATCTAAGGTTTTGGTTGGCAATTCAAAATTGCTTTAGTAAGTTTCAGATGGAATGCAAAGCTTTTGTGCATGGTGAAGATGATGGGGGATTGGAGAATGCAAACTAAAGCTTCGGAATGATCAAGTTCCCGTAATTGGCAACTCCATAGATGCATCACAATATGGAGTCATGTATCAATCCGGTTGTAGTAAACGTTAACATTGAACACCGACTGTGATTCTCTCGAACGCCGGCCTCTCCAGATTGTGAGAAGGCCGACGGTTTCAACTTCTGACCCTCGAATGGCTCTCGAGGGTAAAATGCTCAAAAATCAATGTGAAAACATAATGTCAATGCAGGAGAGTTTTGCTGCCGTGGCCTATTTCGATTGGTTAAGGAGAAGGAGATTAAGACTGATAATGCTCACTACTTGCCTTGTGCAAATTTTCAGCATGGTAGGTATGAAGTAGAAATTTCATTGGTCTACCAGTGAGAGAGATCTCTCCTACTACCAACTGATATTAACTTAGTGAGTGCCGATCCACCTAACATAATCTAAATGCACGAGACTTTTGCCGTTGTGGCATGTTTTGATTGGTTATGCAATCAAAGAAGTCAAATGGCTCAACTCTCCTACATTGACATTATGTCCGGCAATTGCAAAGTAGGCCAAGTCATCAAGAATAATCACAGGTTAGTACCAACTTCACCGCCCGCAGCTCAGTAGGTCCTAACCAACAATTATTCTTGATAACTTGGCATGATGTGCAATTACCTAGTCCATCATAGGGAAAACTCTTATACATACGTACTTTTAAGCACCAAAGGAAAAACTCTTCCATGTAATTGTTCTTAATGCTCTTAATTGTCATTGGAAACACTCTATCAAAAGAGTCATGGCCTATTGTTGTAAGTAGTATCCTTTGGCAAACACTGAAAAATTGCAAAATAGTGAGCGATTAATGGTTTCCATGTACATAGGTTTCCATACACTTAGTTTGAAAATTGAAGTCAAGTTTTTCCCATGTATTAAGTAGTAACTAACCTGGAACTAGTGTTCACATTTTGTACAGACTCTAGTATGTTACTTTTTGAGTCACTCCACATGTCTTCTATTGTAGAGCTTCACTCTTTTGAAATCAAAACCAATAACATAAGCTTGCGCCAAGAACATGAATATTTTGTTTCAAAGATGCTCATAAATCTGCAAGAACAAGGCTCAAAGGTAAGAAGAAAGCTCAAGTTCACAAGTCCTACCAAGTAGGCTTGCTTTTTAGGAGGGCAAGTTCTCAGATTAGTTCAAGATTCATCAATTTCTTGTAACATATTTTTGAACACCGCAAAAAACATATAAAACACAACATACCAATTGTCAGCTTGGACCTTTCACAAACATAACATCCACAATTTTAGGATACGGCGGCCAATACCTAGGTTTCCCGCCTCCAACAAATGCTTTCATGGTAGGATGTGTTCTATCCATCCATATTTTAGTTCTTTACATTTCAAAGCTTTAAGAGATGCTCTACAAATACAATTGTATGTGTCCTCTATGCAAACATTTGGAACCTTCCACTTTGACAAAGGATCCCAAAATGCTTGATATTCTTGAAACTTCTTTCTATCCCAAAATTCTTTCACATTATCTAGCACAAATTCCTTTGGAAATCCCTTGAACCATGCTTCTCTATTTTTCCACAAGGCCAAAAATTCATAATACAAGGTTTGACTTAAACACATATTAGTTAGTGTACCACTTATAGGCAAATACTTGAAAGATAAGACATTTTTTCTCATCTTAAAACACTTAAAACACTTTTGACCAAACTAAAAGTACTACCATCTATGATTAATTTCTTTGGGGGGACTACACACACTAAAGAAGATTGTGTGTGCGATCTTCATCATGAGGCTTCATCACTATAAAAGAATAGCCTGCATCCTTGTCACATGTGTGAAGCTGCCACTTCTACATCTCCCTCATACCAAAATCCTTGTAAATATTTTTGATTTGCTTCAATGAAGTAACCTATGGGTGTTTGAAATCCATCTAGATTTCCATTCTAATTTGGTCTTGCAAGTGACAGCAATCTTCCCAAAGAAAGATCTTTGTAATCTAACAATTCTGCTTTTGTTCTAAGAGATTGCTCAGTCAGAGACTCAAAGAAGGTCTTGAATATTTTTCCGCCTGCCTCTATTGACATCTGGGACTATCTAGTGAAAAGATGTGAACAACATGTTTTTGATTAATCCTCCTACTTTCGATTTTTGAAAATTGCAAACCATTGATTTGCTTACAAAACCCCCCTTGAAACTAGTCCCTAGACCGTTGATTTGGGATATGGATATAAACACAGATATGAATACGGATATGAATACGGTAACAAAATGGGTATGGATATGGATACGATATGAATATGGATATGGAAGACATACAAATACATAATACAAATATGAATATGGCAATATGACAATATCCCATATCAATCTAAAATTACAAATAAAGGTGGTAGTGATTAGGGTCAGGATTGGAATTGGGGTTGAAATTAGGGTTGGGATTGGGATTGGAGGGAGGTTTTGTGAATTAAAAAAATAAATAAATTGGGTTTAATTGTCACCTCTAACCTCTGCCTCACTATCCACTCAAAAGATAGGTTACACTTTCAATTGGTTATACTTATCAAGGAGAATTTGGAGGCCAATGAACCATGACATAAAAGTTGCTTGTAGGTTAAGAGCTCAACTTTTCAGACTTTCTTCTTAAGTTGTATACTTGTGTCAATATCTAGCATAGATACATCAATTATGTCTATATTCTATATAGAATCCTCAAATCTTGGTAACTCTACCAATGATAAAATTGTCATTGATCAATTGATCTCCCATTATGTTATAGACATTACGCCTACTTATGGTTGCTTGTGACCACATAAAATTATCCTTGCACATATGACATAAAAATCATATTAAGTGTCTAGTAGAGGTCGAAAGCTCAACAAATATTTGTAGCTAGATATGCTACAATTGGATTATCTAACCTCAATAACTTTTTCATAGTGTAATGGACTTCCTTAGCTATAGATTTTTTTTCATGAAAATATTGTCTTTCTTTTAATCCAATCGTATCCTAGAGGAAAATTACTACACTTGTATAGACAAAAATATTGCAATCTCTCTTTATCATCCACTTTGAGGTATCACCTATCAATTGAGATGACTATGCTATTCAGTGTCACATGTTACAACTCTACAACCGTTGATTATGACGCAAGTAGGCAAGCTACAAAGCACTTTTCTACTTTTTCAAAAATTAGTTCAAAATCCTTCTATATAAAAAAACTTCTTCTACTAATACATTTACACATTTAATTAGATTAATAAAAACAACTTAAGGATTGTAAGCTTGCATGAATTCAAGCATTGCAGTCCCTACATCTCTTTATTGTCAAGAAATTAACTAAGAAGGTTCAAATAAAACTTTCAAGTACATTTTTTTGATGTCATTTTAGGCAAGGGTGCACTATTCCTAGCATCTGGTTGCAGTTGAGCAACTTTGTTTTAATTTACATACATTGCTATTTTATTCAACAAATTGCAAGCAATATTTTGGAAGTTTTGTTTCTAAATATAGAATATTATTTTGGAAGAGTTTTAATTTTCTACAAAAAATGAGATAAAATTTCTTCAAAAACAAAAGAAGAATACTCAAATGTAAATTTTTGTGTCTTCCTTATACTTGTAGCAATTTGGAACATATTTTCTCTTATTGTTGAATTTAAGTAAATTAAATGTATTGGCAAGACATTGGACTCTCATTGGTTACTATTAATATGAAGAGTTCTTTTATTTTTTCAGTTGTATATTTTATTTGATTGAACTTACCGTTTGTTTGTGTTGAAACAAGCACTTCTTTAAAATTGATGGAAGCTAATTTGTGTGACAGATGGTGACCAAGAGTCATTATTAAAGGTATTCGGAGCCTTTTGGCCTCTAACAAGTAAGATTTTGTGCTTTTAATAGATGTCCTTGGAAGTTTTAAGACATTTCAAAAGCAACTTGTGAATGATTATGAATATGAGAGGAATTTAAATATACAAGGGAACAATGAAATGATAGAATCTCTTGGCTTAGAAAAACTTGAGAAAACAACAATAGATCTCAAGCAAAAAAAATCCCAAATAGGAAAAGTAGCATACAGCCATGAACATTCAAATATTCAATGAAGTGTGAGGTCCAAGAAACAAGTCTCCAAGATTTCAAAGCAGTCAATAGGCTAAATTTTTTAGACTCTCTATGAATGTGTTTGTGTAATGTTCTTCCAACTTTTCAAGAGCACAATCTACTTTTTACTTTGATTGATTTCGACCTTTTCCTTTTTTTGCATGGTAATTTTGGTACTTTCATATTTTTAAAAATGCATGGTAGGATTTGAGGTTCAAGATGTTGCCAAGAGAAAAATTATCACCAATGCTACTTTGAAAGTTTGAATTTGGCAAAGTTAAGAGTGACAACTTCAAATAGTTGTGATGAAATTTAGGTGCATTGAACCTTGACAATAAAACCATACTAAACATTGTAAGCTCTTTAGGATTACTAGTTCATTATATAGTTTGATTTTCAAATCACATACATGATTTATTTCTATACTGAATTTTGATGGAGAGGCATAAGTTGAAGTTGAGCATGACAAAAACTCACTTGTTATAATTGCTTGGAATCCATCACCAACTATGGTTCCTCTAGGTAATAATTTCAATTTTGCTAAAGTTTACCTTTAGTAACTTTATAAGAGGATTGTGTTCATTACATTATTCTTGTCATTTTTTTAAATAGTATTAGGGAACTTTTTCATAACACTATTTGTTGGTTTCTTCATGTTGAGTTATATTTTTGTAAATAGTATTATGGAATGTCATGGAACTTTATCTGACTTTATTTTTAAATATCAAAGGTCAATCATATAGATGCATTGAAAAAAAGAGACGTTTGGGTCCTATTTTGCATCACAATTGGAGTGATGGAGTTGTCATGGGCCATAACCTGTGAAGCATGAGCTTGATTCACTTGAAATTCTTATTGAAGATGGCTAATTTAATAGTAATTAGATCTGTTATTTTTTTTTAGGAAATTTCAAAATCATTCTATGTTTTATTTTAATTTAGCTAATTTATTGCACTTTGCAATTTAGGGTTTTTTAGTACTGTGGAGATCCTAAAATAATGATGTATACTTGAATTTTTGTGAGCTATTCTTACATGAGGTGCACATGTGCCTACCAAAGGAAATATTAAAAAATATTATTTTATATCCTCCACATGCGTACTTGTAGGGTTCCCATGAGTTTTCATTTTTGAACATTGAAGATAGTTTTGAGATCATTCTTTTTGTGAAATCTCTTCATCATAATTTTTTTCAAATGGCCAAATTTAAGTTTCTTTAAAAATTGTTTTTTTCAATTTTTTACAAATTAAAACGTCAAAGTACCTATTTTCTTGAGGTTTTGCAATTTTCAAATTCTCCTACTTAGAAAATTTTCTATACTTTTCCTTCCTAAAGTACTTTTTCTTTCTCTTAAAAAAAAATTGTTCTTCTAATTTTAAAGTACTCGAAAAGAAATCATGAGTACTATGCACACGCTATCAAAATTGTTTTGGACTTTCTTGCAACCACCCATTTATGAATATTTCAAGGAATACAAACACTCATGAAATAAAAATGTTGCATCAAAGGATGTTGCTCCTAGGGTTCCATTGGTTGAAAAATGTGTGAATGAGAAAACATCCGACACAATGTAAATATGTTGGAAGGATGTTGGACAAAATCTACAAAGTCTTTCAAATTCTTCATCTCCTTTAGAAACGAATTCAAAAACAAATATATAATTACAAATTTTTCAGCAACAACCAATTGAAGAGGAGACTTACCTATGTAAATCTTCATGAACGTGATTGATTGTATGTGATTCATTTGCATCAATAGCTAATTGGAGTTACAAAATCTTTGTATACATGACCCAAAGGAAATCATGCCTTTTGAAATGAATAAAGAACTTGACAAGCGAGACAAATGTTTCACATACTTCGTTACTTCATTATTTTGTTTCACATACTTTAATATAAGAGCACTGAAGGCACAAATCAAAGCTAACACAAAGGAGGTAGCACAAAAGAAGAGCTCTAAGACAAACACAAACACTAGGTATGTGTAATTACCAATTTACCATGTCCATTTATGTGATTGTTGATGTGTATATGGAAAGGTTGAGTTGTCTAAATGGTTGAATTAGGTCATTCTTGTATAAAGTGTTTGATTGACTTTTGAATTGCAACATATTCTCAATATGAAGAAGAAAAAAATAGATGTACAATGCACATCTGTGATTGTAGCTTACAACCAACAACTTAAAGTTTTATTTTAAAATTTGTTTCTTATTTAACCTTCATATTATGTCCATTGTGCTTCATTTTGTGACAAATATTTATTTAAACTAAGTATTCATTGCCTCCTTGTATATGCAGCTATTTGAGAGGTTACCTTTGGTTGCCAAAAAGGTGATTGCCATGCATAAGATAGGAGTGACAAATCTAAATGAAGTGTTACCTAGAGTGTCTACTTTGGCTACACAAGTTTGACCGAAGAGATTAAAGAAATGGAGAGGGCTTACAAATCATGAGTAACTTTTAGATGACTTACATATAGTAGTTCAATGGGCATTGCAAGGGAGAATGACACTTGTAGATGTTGTGGATAAGAGAACAATGGTTAGCCTTCATTTTCACAATGTTAGGGATAGTTGAAGATGAGGAGAAACAATTGATGACATACCATGAGAAACAATTGTAATTCCCTTTGCAATGTGATAAACATTCCCAAGTTTTAAATTTTTTTGTGTTTCCCTTTATAATTCTCTTTTGTGTTTTGTGATTTATTGTTTATTTGATTTTCTTTGAGGCTCCACTAGAATGTTGCAAAACTCCATGTGTTACACAACTCTATGTTACTTATGATTGTTGTTGTTTCTTGGAGGAAAAAAATATCAATTTTTCCTAGAGAGAATCAGCCAAGAGCTCTAAGATATACTCTATAGAAATCTCTACTTCTTTACAATCCCAAAAATATAATTGTCAATGGTTTCTATGTATCCTAAATTGAACATTGTATAGAAACAACTAATTTTCATTACACTTGATTGGCCACTACGTTATATTTGAGATATTACCATTATACGTGACAAGGACCACCCCTAGAGGTTGAATTCATGATATTTAGAAGACTAGAAATACAATACATTTAATCAGCCATCCACCTATACAAAACATTTATTCTCCCTAAACCACCCTCAGGAGTTTCTGAAGCTTAATTGTACATTGCCTTGAATTCTAAAAGATGGAATTTGAGGAATTAATGTCAATACATTGTAAGTGAGCATGCATTTATACCTAGTCTAGTTGAAATGATTTGTGAGGGTTTATAAATGTGTAAAAATTGAGGGTTGTTGATGTGGAGGTCATGATGAATTATAGAAGATGGAATTAGGACATTGTAGATCGATGTAGAGTTATGGAAAATTAAAAGTGTGAGCACTTCAACTAACGTTGTAGAGCTTCAATTTTCATAAGTTCTAAGTATGTCAAACCATGTTCTAGTGTCCGAGGGAGGTTTATGGAGAATATAGGATTTGGAATTTGTAAATGAACAATTAGATGTATTGTACCTAGCTCTAGCTAATCTTTTACATATCCCAATTTGGATGTTGGATCTTAGAATATGTATAGTCGAATCCATATATAGGAACTAAATATGGGCAAATACAAGCTAGAGTGTACCAAAATTGACAGGAATACAATTAAAAAAGTCCATTTCATTTTTTGCATATGACCTTTAAATATTTTGATTATTTTTCTATAATTTTTTATAATATATTAAAGCAGATGATGAAGAAATTTAATTGATTTTTTTTAACCCCTAAATGTATTTGACTATGTTTTTACCAAAAACACTCTAAAACTGCCATTTTTAGTACGGGACCCAAATTTTTGAAATAAATCATTTATGGACACATGTAATTGTAGTATTTTGTAGTAAAATGGTTTGAAAAGATGTGAAAAAAATTTCAGACTTTTCTACCATGTAGATTGCAAGATATTAGTGTTTGAAATGGCAAAAATTATTTTTTTGACCCTGCAAAAAAACAGGCAGCTGCACTTCAGAAGGTCATGTTTATATTAAAAAAATGTTCAAAATGGTGGTTACTCTTTGCACTAATTCTGCAAGTCAAGTTGGCTACATGCTTGAAAAATTTCAGATCATTTGCAGTTGTAGATGATATAAGAAAAAAGTAGTAGGCAGAAAGAAGTATAAAATGATTCAAAATACCAAATTGTTAATAATTTATTTATGAAATTGAAAAATCCAATCCCAATGGTTGGAATGTTTTGATAAACAATCTACACCCATTTCTTAAAAAAAAATTCAAAAATATTGAAAATTGAGTTAAATAAAGGACTTCAAAGTTTAATTTAGAATAGAGAATCCATAACTATTCACAAACTACCCACAAACTAAAACTCCCATAACTTTCATTTCATCAATCCAAATGAAATGATTTAAAGCTTTCCATGTATATACAGATCTAGAGAACCGATTTCAAATTTTAATTTAAAAAAAAAAAGTGATTTTCCAAGAATTTTTTTCTGTTGCCTGGGTTGCCCGCCAAGCAATGAAAACAACATATCATACCATAACTTTTTTATTATGTAGTCAAAAGCTATGAAAATTGTTGGTCCTTAAAGCTACTCCTCGGAAAATGTTGTATGAAAATTTCAAAGAAAAAAAATAAAAACTCCACTTGTAGTGAGCTGCCCAAAATTGCTATGTTGCCAAAAAACATAGTTTGGGTGTTTAGAGGTTAAATATTTATATATAAAAAATTCAAAGATCACATCAAATTTTGATTTATTTCAATAAATTGTAGAATTGATTATAATAAAAATTAACTCTATTGAAAGTTAGGCCATCTATAAAAATAATTATTACAATTATTTGATAAAATAGATTTGTATAAAGGGTGATTGCAAGGAAGACCAAACAATTTTTGGTAGCGTTTTGTGAAATTAGTTTTTATCCAAGTTATAACTTTTGAATTTAAAATCCAATGTCAAATTTTTAAAAAAAAATTCTAAATGTTTTAATTGTAATTGTATCCCTTATTTTTCAAAAAAATTAAAAATCATTTTATATTTAAATTCATTTTCTCTAATTTGTCACACTCAAAGGATTTTTTTGTTTTTAGTATTAGAGAGTATCAGATTTAATATACTAGAATTACAATTTTGGTGGTCTATTCCTATACTAGTGGGGCATATTCTACTTGAAGGACATAAAGAAATATGTTATTTTATATTTGTGCAAATAGGCCCCAAAAGGGTCTCCATGGCTCACATGCTTATGAACATTGAAGATGGTTTCAAGTTTATTTTTTTGGTTAAATCTCATCATCATCAAGTCTTCACAAATGGATTATTTTTTTATTTTTTTATTTTTTTATTTTATTATAATTGATTTATAAAAAATCAAAAAGTTGAATTACACCTTTTCTGGGACGTTAAGAAGTGTAGGTAGAATAGGGATATTTCAACACTTAAACCCTTCAAGGACCAAGGATCTTGTTTTGCCCAAAACCACCCAAAGTTGCCATTTCTATTGCAAAGAGTAAAAAAAAACTAAAAATTGTTCTGTTTACACATTTTATCATAGGATCTTATACTTAACAAGTATGAAAATGTTTGGAATAAATTTCAATTTTTTTGACCACATAGATTGCAAGATATTTGCGTTTAAAGTGAAGAAAATAATTTTGTTTTTGTAGATTGCGGGACTAGATTATTTGACTTTGAACCTTTTTAGCTTAATTTTTTGCTCTCTAAAGTTTTGAGGTTTAAATTTGTATTTTGAGGAATTGAGTTGAGGATCTAGGAGAAAAAAAAATTTCAAAAAAAATTAATTTTCATTCTTAAGAAAATTATTAAATAAAACAAGTTAGTAGGTACGAGATGGAAGGAAAATCAAAATTATTAATATCTCTAAGATGAAATTAAAATGCACTAATTCCAATGGTGAGATTGCTCTAGCAAGAAAATTAAATCAAGTGGAACTTCTTTTTTTGAGAAATTGTAAAAATTGCAATCATAAATGAATCCTACAAGTTATATTTTCAAGAAAATGCTTAGATTGCCTAAAAAACAAGATTGTCCATAACTTTTGCATGACTTATCTAAATGAAATGAATCAAATCTTTCCATATAGACAAAAATACACTCTATGAGAAAAAAATTCAAAATTCAAAAATTCAAATTCAAATTTTTTGTTGTTGCCCAATCTCCTTGTTTTGAGTTTATTTGGCCATAATTTTTGTTCCTAGGTACCAGTTGAAAAAATAGTAATATTTCCACAAATGTAATCAATTTTTTAATCTTCAAAAAGAGTTTCAAAAAATTATGACAAAAATTGAGATTGTAAGTACATGCCCAAAATCCAATTTGTCCTCCAAAGGGACAATGGTCCTTTAAGGATTAAATATATTTAATGTACCTTATAATATCAACACTATTTCTAAAGAAATAATGATGCATAAAAGTCTTTTCTTCAAATAATAAAATATAAATTCTATTAATACATACAACAATTCTATTTACAACAACATATTTTTCATAATCTTCAAACATCAAAGTGATATTTTATATTCTTGTGTGAATTCAAGAGTCATTTCATAAATGTTAATGGATTGCATCATAGTCCTCAAGTGAAGACTAAATAGTCCATAACATATAAAATTTAATTAAAAATTTTTAATTCAATTATAAAAAATTATAATATATTAAATAAACAACATATAAATGAGTCCTTTTAATTAAAATCATATTATATGTTCTTTTAATCTTCAAAAATGAAAGTAAAATCAGAAAAATATAGATTGTAACAATCCTTTTTGGGTCACTCTAGCTTGCATTTAGTGTGTTTAGTTCATCCACATGACAATTAAGCTTGTTTTCACAATTGTGAAAGCTAGTAGACAAATTCTCAAATTCTCCTTTTGATGATAGAATATCCAACAAGGAAATTGGGCTTTTTTTCTTCAACATTTATCCCTTCATCCCCCTCGTTTATACATTCACCCATCTGCCTTTACCCATGTGTAGTTGTTCTATCACCCACCCAAATTTGTCCCTTTATATCATTGCAAGAAAGATCGTGCGTTTTTGGTAGCTTTTTGTACAATACTCACTTTTTTCAAAAGTATTTTATAATTAGAAAAATAATTTACAAAAATATAAAACATATGTTTAATGTATACACCTTTAAGAAGAAGGTACCCTAAGGAGGGAAAGCATATAAAAACTCTCTAAGTAGCAACTAGAAATAGGAAATCTAGTTTTACATTTTAATTTGTAAGAAATAGTGTTTTTTTTTTAAATCTAAATTTTTTTCATTTGGGATGAGTTCATAGTGATGAAATTTCACCAAAAGATTGATCCTAGAATCATCTTCATTATTCAGAAATTGCGTGCAATAAGAATGTTGTTTGCACTCATGTGGAGGACACAAAATAATATATTTTTAGATTTTCTTTGGTAGGAATATGCTTTCCTACTATGAAAATAGCCCATGAAAATTTGAGCAAGATAGATTCTCTATTTTGTAGAACATCAATGAATCACTTATATGCCCCAAATGACTAGCATTACGCCACATATATATGTTGACTAAAAAATTGTGCATTTCCAAAGAGGAAAATAAATAAGCTAAAGAAACTTATCTAAAGTGTAAAGGAGATACAATCAAGCGTAGATAAAACATTGAGATGTTTGAAGATGACCACTAGATACTCAACACATCAAGCACACTTAACAACATTGCTTCACTTTAATGTTTGAAGTTATTTATAGTGAACAAAGATATGTTACAACTATCATGTGAAAAAGTTGTCTTATACATATACAATGATACATTGAAATCTTTCATGAAAATATGTAAGACAATGTTCCCTTCAACAATTAATGTACACTTACAAGATGCTTGCCTTTTCAAACCCCCAAACTTGTATGGTATTTGTAAATTAGTATGCTACAAAATTATGATTTAATTTATAATATAAATTATTGAATGGAATTTAAGATTCCATATGAGGCCTATCCTCAAGTATACAAAGTATATCCTATATATTTTACATATAGTATACTACAAGGATGACAATTTTCAATGAGAAAAAAATAATATGAGCAATCTACAAATGATTATAGTGGAACACAGGAAAATTTGAAGTTGTCTTTATTATGACGGAAATAGATAAATAAAAAATAAAACAACTTTTATTCCTTACATTTGATGGCAAGTCAAGGTAATCAGGGAGCACATGTATATTTCAAGACACTTGATTTGATGTCAAAGCTTGGCCATGAATGTTAACAAAACACTTGCTACCTTTGTATTGGAGATTCTTGTACACTCAAGTTCATCCTTGTTTTTGGACTTGAGTAGCGTACCCTTGCACTTGAAAATTGAGAATTGGATGTTGAAAATGGCTTCACTGAAGATTTTTCTGGTGAAGTGAATTCCAACTTCTTCTTGGGTGCTAGTGTCATGGATTTTAGTTTGGAAGGTATAGAATTGTTTCTCCCTATAGAGACTCCACTGCTATTGAAAAACAAATGATCGTCAAGTACAAGTGGTGTCTTACTAGAGCAACTGGGAATTGGACAACTACACATTCCACAACAACATGAATGCGTGTGCTTACAAAAAGGGCACACAATTTTTATAGGAAACAGAGGTTTGGTATACTTGCACTTTCCACAACAACAAAGTTGAGTTACATTTGATTGGAGAGGCATTTCTTTATCTAAAACCCTAGGCTTTGGCTCAATGTCTTCATCACATAATGAGTCAAAGTTGCTTTTTGAATTTTTAGTCAAGAACTCCGAGCCCAATTGATATGTACTCTTGAGTGATGTACCTGAAACTTGGGAAACCAAGCTTTCTTCCACATCCACAATCCCATCATGTTTACTTGTAGATGGCTTAGAATAGTCAGTGAGAAGTTGTTGTGTTGTATGGTATTCACAGTAGCAATAATCTGACCCTTGACAAAACTTGCAAATTTGGGTAGAGAGCTTGCAATTTTTGGGCTTGTAGAAATCATAGTCTTTACATCTTGGGCTTGTTGATTGAAATCTCTTGAAGGTGGGGTTGTCAACATCATCATCAAAACTAGAACAAGATGGCCTAATTGGCCTACAGGGTGAACAAGATGGTGGTGATGGTAGACATTTTGGCATATGACATTCGCATGTTGCACATCGCGGATCTATACAAGAAGAAGGGCTTTTGCCACATGCTTTGGCTTGACTTACACATGCTTCTATTCCACTCAACATCTCTGCAGCCAATAGAGGCCGACAAGGCGTTACTAGTGTATATGGAGAGCAACATGGATCTTCTAAAAGCTTTGGGCTAACCTTAGGTGTCCTTGAACAATTGCCTTGGGTCTTATGACAATTACAACTTTGACATATTGAGCTCATTATAGGTGATGCTACAGAACAATTTTCATTACGCATAGGAAACTTGGACTTTAGATCTGGTGAAGGGGATTTGAACCTTGCAAAATTGGATGATAATGGTGTCTCTACAATGTATTGTGGATTGCAATTGGAGGGTCCCTTGCAACTATATGGTGATTTACACTCCAAACATTGACTTTGGTTTAAATGGAGTTTGAGACAAGGCTTGCCAGGCGTTCGAAATCCCGCCTGGCAACGAGTGTGGTTACCCTTAGGTAGACATTCAATTATCCCTTGAGATGGACTTCTAGCACCTAAATGGCAAACACAATCTCGACATGGACTAATATTTTTTGGTGAAGGACAAAGACTCCGTGTACTAATATCTTTGTGACATAAACATTCTTGGCATGCAATGTAGCGATTGCCGATAGGAGGAGAAGGGACCTCATCTATATAAATAGAACTACATTGTTGAACTTGACGAGAACCGCTACAACTAGGAGAACTTGGAGGAGAAAGAGGTGGGGAACAAGATGGAGGAGAAGAACAACCAGGTAATTTTTTGATGTAAGGTGGGCAAATGCAATCATTTAACGGTGGTGTAGGACATGGAGCCAACTTCTTGATGTAAGGAGGACATAAACATTGTATTTTAGGTCCACTTGAACTTGGTTGAGGAGGGCAAGGAGGAGGGCAAGGGTTGCAAGGTGGTAGAGGACTTGGCTTGCAAGGAGGTGGAGGGCAAGGCTTACATGTAGGTAAGCAAGGTGGTGGGTATCCACATGGATCTTTAGGAAAGGCATGTGTACAAGGTCTTGAAGGCGGTAAATAGATATCTCTATAGGTAGGATCTGAATTACATATACGCAAGTCAACAGGGCACATGCAACAAGGCGAGTACTCGTCACATGTTTTTAGAGGCAAATATAAATCATCATGATCTGTTGAAGATGGATTGAGGGGCCGTGATGGAGGCAAATAGAGGTCATCGTGTTCTACAAAACTTCGGTATCCTTTAGGAAGGTGGCCTTCTATACATTTTTTAGAATCATAGACTTCTACATGTTTTTGGTGCAAGCCGGGTAAGCAAGATTCTACCGGTCTCTCAGGACAAGGAGTACAAGGGCAACAATTACACCCATTGCCACCTGCAATTCGTGATGGCCTTGAAGGGACATATTCCTCAATATGGGAAGAACGAAACTTTGGTTTAGAAGGAACTTGAGTACTTACATCCCAATGTTCAGGTCTTAATGATGACAAGCCGCTATATTCAAGATATGTTGTTGAGCATTGTTGCTTGCACTCGGAAGGAGCTTGAGTAATGACATTCAAACATGATGACCGTGGTGGAGAATACTCGAAACGGGAGGGCAATAATTTTGGATTGGAAATAGAATCCCATCTTCGCCTTTGTGTTGGTCTATCATAAAGTTTACTGTCATTTGATTCAATGTCATCTTCCACATCTGGAAGTGGTTTCCACATCTTGCTTTTATACAAAAGCTTTCAAATGTTGTACTAAACGCTTGTTGCAATCCATTTGATTCTAACAATGCCATGTAGATTTTGAAAAGTCAAATGAAACATTCATTTATCATACCATAGTTTTAGCTATTGTAATTTTTTGCCAAACCAAGCTAATGTCAATAAAATATTCATACCATTTCTAGTCATTTTTTTTTCTTGAGATCTTAATAAATAAAAAGACTTGAAGTATTATTATCATTAATCATATCTAAAAAAGAGATATTGCTTTGTCAAAATTAAGTTAAGCTATATATATATATATAATAATTTGGTTGCAAAGTGCAACATTAAATTCTCATTTCTATGTGCCACTGACAACATAATTCAATCTTCAATCATTTATCCTAGCCAAATCAATATATTATCTAATAGAGATCTAAGATGTCCAACTTCCTTAATATCCATTGTTAAATGTGACCATTCATCTATTTAAGCAAAATATGATGAAAGGATTTAGTCACATGTGGTATTCAAAAAATAATTATTTTCTTGATACTTATTTAAATTGGCAAGAAAAATTATCTACCATAATCCACTACAAAAATAGATGCTTCTCTATAAAGATAGAAATGAAGTACTTAAAGACTTTCTATAAGAATGTTATAACATTTTACATTCTATTCTATCAAAGTCTTCACTTATGGGGCATCTTACTTCCAAAATGATTTCTATCAATTAGAGTTATGATCACTCTAGAAATGTTCAAATAGCAAAAAAGACATTTTAGAAAAAAAATAATCTCATAACATCTTCATGATTGCAAACTTAGTTGAGTATTCCTCAAGTATCATTTGTGTCTTTCATTTTTTATGTTCTTTATCACTAGTTGCCATTCCATTCAATGAAATTTCCTTGCAGTTGTAATATCTACAAAGCTTTGCTATGATTTGCGGACAAAATTGATGATGAAGGAAGAAGAACTTCCAACATGTTTAACAATCTACAAGAATACAAAAAACATTTGGAAACAAGATCCTCATAAAAAATGTGCTATGAACAAAAGTTTTGATGTAACAAATACAAAAAAATATACTCGTCATTTAAAAGATGTCAATAACTATTCACTACATAATTACTGATGCAATGCATATTGACTATCTTCAACTTCAAGAATCATCATGTATAGTTTGTACATTATATAACTAAGAAATCCAATGCTTTTTTAAGTCTAGATTTGTGGACAACATTTGATGTCTTTAATGATTGATTTCCCTACATACAATACAAACTTCATAATCAAAAGTCAAATATTAAATTCGTACCTAGTACCATAATACTTGAAAACTCAAAACTCTTCTTGAAAGAGTTAAATGTCTTGTAGTAATCAATTAATCATCTAGAAAGATAGCATCAATCTTCCAAAACAAAGAAGATAAACTATAGACATGACACCCTTATATGAGGATTTTTTCTAGTCACAATTCTATCAGTCATTGTTGTGTAAAATTTTGTATATCTTTTATGAAAGATTTATTAATTACACCAAATATGTCAACATAAAATGTCCTGGGTAAAGTATCTATATCATCCAAGTTTATAATCACATCATATGATCAATTTCCATCTAAAAAGTATGCATCTTCTATAAAAATATTGACAAAGAGGGTTGACCTACCAAAGCTCAATCACAAATGTGAGCAATTGTATTAACATACAACCCAAAACAATAGCACAATGAAATATCTAGAGTTAATATTCAAAATTTTGAAGTATCTCAATGTTCAATAGTTTAGCACATATTTAAAGGTTAAGAGTTGAAGGATTTTTACTTGCACATCATAATCCTCAAAGAGCATTTATTCATATTAATACAATTTACTACGTGAAAACGGATAATATATTTTGTATATTTTTTGGACTAAAAATTACAAGAAAAATCTTTTTATTTTATTTTAGTGTTGTTTGAAAACTTCAAAAATCATAACACAATAAGAGATTCCATGTCACTTCAAATTTCCAATAATAAAAAAATAAAAAAAGCAAAGAGGAAGGGGAAGAGACATCAGACATGGGCCAAGAGACACGGTTGGCATTCAGGAGATCCTAACTAAGACAACCAACCTTTTTAGTTGACATGAACACATTATTGATATTCCCCTTCAACTCTATGTTTAGATTCTTAAAGTAAATCATTCATGAAAATATTAGAAAAAAACTAGACCTTATTTCTTATTTAAGAAAATTTATACAAAGGATAAATAAATAAAATTCAAACGAATTTGATCATTCCAAATCTGACCCCATAAATTTGAAGAAGATTTCATTGTATTGTATGAGGTTCTCCTTTGCAAAAACACTCATTTGATTCAAGAGGTATATGTTCCAAGATATGTTCAAATTGGAATGTCATTGCCTTCAAACAATTATTAAGTAACAATACGCTTAAATTGATTCAATCAAGAAATCATGCTTGTCTCATAGAGTTGCATTGAAAGCAGAACATCTTCAAAGAATATTTACTGACATAGTTAAACAAACCTCAATTCAAGTGGTGTATTTCAAAATACACTTGCATATCCATGATTTAGAACCAATTCCACTACATTCCTTTCAAAATAACAACTTAGCAAATACAAATTAGTTTTGGCATGCATCAATTTTGAAGTTCTTAGCATTCTTTATCTAAATCCATTGTTGACATGTCTCCTCATAAAGTTAGCATAGAATAATATTGTGTTATAATTTTTTTTGAAAAATTTGACCGGTTGGATGTAAATGTATTGTAGCTTCTTAAGTATAATATTACAGTGCACCAGATTTATTTTGGCTTCTTTGCAACCATATGATTTCTTTTGATATTAGGATATATGAAACCAACTTTTTGAATGCATCATATATATTATTACATTACTAATAACTCTTACATTCAATAAATTCCACATTGTTATAGTGAATGACTTCAAAACTACAAAAAATAGCATTATGAAATAAGTAAAATTCATATTTTACCTATTAAAAAAAACTGATTATGGAAAATGAAGTATTTGTGTTCTTAGGCAATATTTTCATGGCTTATTAACATTTTCAAAAATTTTAAATGTAATTACTACTTAAGAATAGAGTGGTTTCAGGTACAATTAAAATAATCATATTTTAAGATGATAAAATAATGTTCAAAAATTGTGACAAATTAAATTTTGTTTTTTTGATACTAAATATACAAAATTCCAATGATAATTAACTCATAGAAATAAGCCTATACAGCCTTTAAGCCCAATGAATGATGCCATAAGCTAAAACTATATACTAAATTCTAAAGTATTTCTTGTGTTCTTGTTGTTTTTTGAGGACAAGAAAAGATCTAAAAGAAAATTGAATCCTCAATGAAGAAGCTACAATAAAAGATAATAGAAATTCGCAAATTACAAGACCATCAGAAAAATCTCAAAATAGGATATGTTCAAGGCATGCTTTGGAGTCGTTGCATCTCAAGTAACAAAATAAGCATGACCAAAAGAACATAAATTCTAATCCCTAAAAGACCTCATGCACCCTCATTCTTACTATATTTGTTTGACCAACTGCCCTACTTACTATACATGAGGTCTTTATTTTAGGATTTATTCAATATAAAATATCTTTTACTAATTATAATTTCAAAACATATTGTAATGTATTTGCAATTATACTATGTCATGCACTTTTGATGCAATATTACAAAGAAAAAGATGTTTTGCATTAATTCAAGTCTTTGTGTGCAATAATATTGAAATCATAGTGTAATGATATTTAATTTCAGCATTTCAATTTGTATTATTATTATTATTCTTTCATTAACAAAAATTACAACAATAATGATTGGATATAGATGCAATAACCTCAACTTTTGAAGTGTAATGACTATTTTTTTTAATATAAAAAAACACTCTAAATTTTCTATTTCTATTGCAAAAAAAAAGATAATTATTTAATTTTTGTTTTAATATCCAACCACAAGGTCTTATCTAGACTAGTGTAAAAATGTGTGGAACAAATTTAAGAAACTTTGACCGTGTAGAGGGCAAGATAGAAGCAATTAAAATAGAAAAATTACATTTTCCCCTCCTTTTAGTAAGACTTTGAAATTTTGCATAGCAAAATGGTGAAGTAAAATATCTTTAGGGTAGAAAATTGAGTTGAGAGTTTAGGTAAAATATAAACTTGATTGTTAAGTAGAAGTGGTAACAAGACGAAAATAAATCCTAATCAATAATAACTCAAAGATGGAAATGAAAGATATCAATCTTAATGGCATAGCAATATTGTTCTTAAAAAATAAATAAAACCTTGTGGACCATTTTTGTTGACAATTTTGAAAAATAAGTTCTAGAGCAAATCATGTAAGTTAGTTTTCATGAAGTTTCTCTTATTGCCCCCAAAATAAGAGTCTTCATAACCTGCATGATGAATCCAAAGTTAATGAATTGAAGCTTTTTATGAAGATAAAAATAAATCTTATAAAAAATTAGTTTAAAAAAATTGATTTGTTGCTTGGGCTTAGTTATTTGTACCTTGGGTGGCATAACTTTTAGTCTCTAAGCACCAATTGAAAAAAATTATGTTTGAAAAAAATTATGTTTGAAAAAAATTATGTTTGGAAAAAATTATGTTTTCAAAAAGGTCATTTTTTCTCCTATCTTCAATAAAAGTTTCAAAAAATCATGTCAAAGATTGAAATTGTAAGTACTTAAAACTGTAATTTGTTTCTCCTAGGAGACAATGTTCCTTTTTTGTTTTAGATTTTTTGGTGAAATTGCACTTTTCAATGAAAATAATCAAAATTAGACTACAATAAAGCTTTTAGTTATTTTTAACCTTTAAAATTTTGCGATGATTTGAGGCCCAAACTTCCTTCAAAATATTTATATCCAAAGCTAGGCTAGATAATCACGTTTGTTAGCATGTGAGTCTAGGATCTTGAGCCCATAAGCTTAGGAGTTTAGACTCCAATATTATAGGTACCTATATTATAGGCACCTTCCATGGTTATAGGATATTTTATATTATAGGTGTCTATGTTGTAGGTACCTATGTTATAAGCACCTTCTATGGTTATAGAATACTATATTGTAAGTATGTATGTTATAGGCACCTTCAATAGTTGTAGAGTATTTACTTACACCTAAGCTCAAGGCTCATAGGCTCACATGTTGGCATCATTGGCTATATAAGTCATCTACATTTATTTTCTAACAAATCAAATGACAAGATCTTTTAGTTAACTTTTTGAAGTATATTCTTCAAAAAATTTAGATTGAAATCCCCCACCAATTGCAAGATCAATGTGCCTAAACTTCAAAGAGTGGGTTTTTGAAGCCCTTCCCAAAACAGATATGTTCTATAACTTCTGCAATTTAGCCAATATATGTTGTAAAATGGTTGTAAAATGGTTTGAAAACACATGGAAAAAAATTCAACCATAAAAACTTTCATATTCCACTTTAAGAGAATTATAAAGTAGAAGGTAATACTTGATGAAAGAAAAAACTAAATTGCTAGTAACTTTTATGTGAAATTGAGAATTGTAAATCCCAATAGTGAAAATGTTCTAGTAAGTAATAAGTATCATATGTTATGTTTGTTTTTTAAAATTTAAAATTGTGTAATGATAAACAACTTCATTTTGTTTTTTTGTCTTTAGTGACTTCAAAATAAAACTCTTCATAGCTTTCATCTCATAAGTTGAAATTGAATGGCTTAAAGTTTTTTGAGTAGGTAGCAATCTATTCAACACTTATAACTTTTGCAATACTTATCATAATGGTATAAAAAAACCCTTCATTCATAGAGTATGATGAGTAGAAGTTATCCTAAAATTGGATGAAAAAAATTCAAAATATGAAGCCAATAGATCCTACTTAGATCTCAAAAAAAAAGAAGCTTCTTAGGCCTTAGGGATTAATATGCATTTGAAACTAATTTAGCATTTTTGTAATAAATCTTTTATTGATATTTATTTTAATTTCTTCAAATCTTCAAATTACAAAGTTGTTTGAGTAATTTTCTTAAAGAAATTAAAAATACTACTCATCCTTAATTTACAAACTTTATAAGTTCAAGATTTACACACCAACTTTGCAAGATATTAAATTTAGGGGTTCTAAGAAAAATTCTTATCCTAATGATGACCTGTAGGTTAAAGCTTGTTTATATGGATTTATTTTTTTTGCAATATGGAGGGGTACATATATAATTTTGCATTGACAAATATTGGATGCAAAGAGTTGCACAAAAATCTTCAAATTTTGATGCCATTTGACTAAAGCCATATAATATTGAAGTCACATGACTAAAAGTCCATAATTTATTTGTTCCTTTTCATCTTAGACAACTATTTTTGTCTCTAGTTTTTGCAAGGCTTATTGTGTGTCCTTCTCTACCATTATTTTAAGTGTCTTTTCATCTAAAATGTATTAGGTTTCTAGTTCTCTAAAGTCCAATCCACTAAAATTATAGATCCAACCAATTAAAATAGATACTTATATTTTTCTATATTACTATTTTATGCTATAGCTTTATAAAATATAAATATATTATAGGTGGCACAACAAAAGGTGTCAACATAGAGATGAAGAGAAAGAAGTGGTCTGGATAGAGTTGTGCATAGAGCCATAGACGCATGAAAGTTTTGTATTTAACTTGAGAAAGTCACAAAAGTCAAATCCTACATTTATTGCATGAATAAAATGCTTACTATAGTATTATCTAACCATTGAGGCTTCAATGTTCTTTAAACTAGTATCAATGATGTTTGAAGTATTTTTTGAAATTATTTAAATCTTAAAGTATTTATTGAAATTATGAAATCTTAAAATTTATAAAATTACAACTTGTAAATTTATAAATTTATGTACAACATGAAGATCATATTGAAACAAAAAATTAAGGCTAGTATGAAGATCATTATGGGATGGAAGGAGTAACATATTATTATATCTAATTTTAATAAATAAAAATTTCCTATTTCCTACTCAATAGATGACTATCTCTTGAAAAGATGCAAGTAGGCTTTGTTCTTGCAATTTCCTCCCCCATTTTCTAGAAAAATCCAAACCCGTTGATGCGTTTAAAAAAAATTCAATCCTCCTTTTTTGGGTGTTGATCGAAATTGCACAAAAGAAACTACAACAAAATGAAATGTGTATTGAAGGAGACCAAACGGAAAAAAGGCAGCGGTTCATGTCCGGGTGAATGTAAATGTCAGTGGTAGATTGGCTCATTGTGCAGTGACACCTATATGCCTGCCCTAAAAATAACTATCTTGAGAGTAATCTTCTTTTTCAATCTTTGACTTCTTTACATGATCTTCTCCAAATAAGCATTACTGAATAGGTTATCTGAAAGCCATTCTTAATGCAGCATGTTTAGCCTTATGATCTGATGTTTTTTTCTTATTGTGCAATATGGCTAAGCTCTCTATGGAAGGAGACAAAACAAAATATAGAAAGTGGGCCAAAGATGAAATAGAGCGCCTTAAGGATTTTTATAAGTCTTCAATTGTTATTTGCTTTTGTAGGAGTTAACTACCTACTATTTTGTATTTTGCTTGAAATTCAATCATTTTGATGTTATTTTCAAAGGTAGTTAACTGGCTTGATGCATGTAGAGGAGGATTTCGCGATGCAATGTCTGATTAGTCAATTTGCACCAAATCCACCAATTTGTGTAGTGTTCGGACTTTGGAGGTGAATTAGGAGAATTAGGATTTGGCAATTTGTATCTTGATTTGCAAGGGTGGTAATGCTTTGGATTGCAGTGGAATGTGATACTCGTGAATGCTCGTGAATTTTGAGTAAGAAATTTAGTATTAGAGAGTGTTTGAAATTTATGATAGCTACATAATTATTATTTGGTGATCTTCGTTATTTTTGTTGTTAATTATGCTTTCTAATTCACCTATTTTTTATTTTTGGTGCTTTTCTCTTCACTTGAGGACAATTTCAAGAGGCGAAAGGAGACAAAGAAGGAGATATGAGATTGAAGAAAAAATTGTTGAATAAATTAGGATTTAGGATTGAATGTAAAAGTTTTACATTCAATAGAAAATGGGTAGTGTCCGTTTTCAAAAGTTATATAAATTTTTTACAACCAATGAAAAATTGAAACATATATTTTTCTTGTAAATTATGTGTGATTCTATTGTTTTTAACATAATTTATCATTGTCACCTCAAAAGAGGCAGTAATTGCTTATATACATACATCTTATACAGAGGCAGACTATATGTTAATATTATCAAGAATCATATTGAACATAATAGTGTCCAAAAAAATAACATGTTTTGAATAGATAGAAGGACTAATATTGTTGCTAGTTTGCTATATTAGGGCTCTATTGTTGTTTTTTCTAAGAAATACAATCAATTTACAATCATAAAATTTGAAAATTTGAAAATTTGAAATCTCTAAGTTTGTGTCTTCTCAAAATCTCAATTACTTTTTATAAATTATAAATTGTATTAAACAAATTAAAATTATTATTACTTTTTTAAATATTTGAATTTATAATGTTATGATAGATAAATTAATAAATTAAACATATTACAGAATGTATCTTATAATTATATTTTTTAAATTTTGAACAGTTAAATTTTTAATTTTTCTTTATTGAATTTACAAGTTTGTATTATATTTGAATTTTATTAAAATTTAAGCTAATTCAAATGAAATAATCGTGACTACTAAATTTTAATTGTTTACCAAACTATTAGCAATAAAAATAGTCTTAGGAAAATGGAAAGACTCCCCTAATTAAAAATTAGAAGTATTCTAAATTTATAAAACTAAATGAATTCATAAATTCATGAATTTTTGAATTTAAAAAAATAAAATAACTCTTAAGATCTAAAATTTAAAAAAAATTTATAAATGTAAAAATTATATATTTATTCTTGAAGGTTTAAAATTTCCAGTCATTGGAAATTTAAATTGATATTGTTTCACAAAGTTTTCATAGAGGTACAATTTTGTTTATATGTTTAATATTTAAAAAACTAATAATTACTATTACAAATTATTATCAATTTGACTTAGATATATACAAATAAAGCACAACAATAGAAAATTTAAATGACTAAAGTTTATTAATTATTTTTGAAAATTTGAAATTGAATTAAAATTTATTCAAAAAAATTAGAATTAACATAAAAGGCTAAAATTTATAGAATTCTCGAATGGAAAAATCTTAAATTTGATAAAGCTTTGTTAGCTTAGGACTTTAGGCAGATTTATAAGTTTAGAATTCAAAAATAATTAACTAAAATATTTGTAAATTATAAATTTTATATTAACCAAAATAAAAATTTCAAAATTTATAATTTATATGTTCTTAGCTTTCAAGAATTTAGTCTACTGAAATTATAACTTTACAAAATTCCAAAATCTTCAATTAACCCCTAAAGTCCCAAGGCCATTTTTCCATCAAAAACCACTCAAAACTGTCATTTCTAGAGCAAAGAGCAAAAAAATAAATTTAATGTTTTTTTGTGGCATATTTAACCATAGGATCTTGTACTAGAATAGTGTAAGAATGTGTGGAAGAAATTTCAGAAATTTTGACCATGTAGATTGCAAGACATTTGCATTTAAAGTGAAGGAATCTAGTTTTTTTGCACCTTGCTCAACTACATTTTTTGGCTTTGAACCTTTTTAACTTAAATTTTTTGCTCTAATGATTCTGAATTTCTAATTTTATATGATGAAGAATTGAGTTGAGAATCTAGGAAAAAAAAATTAAAGATGAAACACTTAGTTTTCACTCATTAAAAAATTGTTAAGTAGAAGTAGGTTCAAGGTTGAGGAAAAAAGTAAATCATTAATAGCTCTAAGATAGAATTGAAATATACTAATCTCAAACGTGAGATTGTTCTAGCAAAAAATCTTGACTTTGTGAACCTTTTTTTTTTTCTTAATTGTTAAAATGGAGTTCAGAAATGAATCCTACTAGTTATTTTTTCAAAAAGATGCTCTAACTACCCAAAAAATAAGATTGACCATAACTTTTGCATAACAAATCCAAATGGAATGAATCAAAGCTTCCCATGTAAATAAAAATAAAATCTATATGAAAAAAATGTTTAAAATTTAAATTTTTTTGAGGATTTTTTTTCTGCCCGCCAAACTAGAATTTGAGGTTTTTGTGCCATAACTGTTGCTCCCGGGCACCGATTGAAATAAAAATTACATTTTTGGAAAGCTAATGTGATTCTCTATCTTCACAAAAAAAAAATTCAGAAAATCACAAAAAAAATGAGACCGTAGGAGCTTGCCCGAAATTCATTTTGTCCCCCGAGGGGACAACGGGACTTTAGGGGGTAATTGTCATTGGTAGTGTAGAGAGCACAACAACTATATTATAGTTTTTAAAATAAATAAATAATCATATTTTGATGGATGTATAAAATTTTATTTTAAATTGATGATTGTTTATTGAAATTTTAAGTTTTAAAAAAAGTCAAAATTGTATATCTAATATTATTTTGGTTTTCACTAGTAGATTTGAAAGCATAAGTTTGTATTGTATAATATATTATTTTAGACACCATAAAACATTGTATTTTGTTGAATTCAACTACAATATAGATAAATATGAAGAATTGAGAAGTTTTGGTGTTTCTGCTTTTTTTATTTTATTCATATTAAATGGCTGTAAATTAATATAACTCTCCTCATAAAACAAATTTTACAGTTTAAATTGGCTTATCTTCCTTTAAACAAGGCATTTTGACAATTCCAATAGGTTCCAAATATACATGTCAATGTCAAATTTCTATCAAGTTTGCAAATTTTTATAATATTTCTACAATTGGAATGACCATCTATTATTATATGATTTTATTAAGGCTTGATTTGAAAATGTGCTTGAAATTTGCTAATGCTACCTTAGTTTGTACCAAATAGTAACCATAAAACTTGTGTCATTAAAAAGGTATTATTATGTGAATTGAATATTTTGTAAGTCCATTGTTTTTTTTATAATACATTGTCAGTGTTGTTTTTAATTTAACCCCTAAAATGACATGGGGAAGCAACAAGGTCCCCAAAATGTGTGGAAACCTACATTTGACATGAGAAATGATTGTATTGGATATCGGCGTGATATAAAAATACTTGTGCCATGGTTTGATGCAAATTGCCCAAACTTTTAAAAAATTGAGCCTACAAGATGTATTATGTCATTCATTATATAGGCCTATATTCATATTCTCATTCAAATATACTACATTTTAGTAAAGCACTTGAGACTTGATAGAAATATGTTAAACTACTTAGATATGACTACATTCATATGTCAAGGTTGATAATGTAAAATTAAGCCTATAAGATGATAAGAATAAATGTCAATTTCTAAAGAATGAAGTACAAGTAAAAAAATAGAGTCTACATTTGGAGAATATATGTCATCTCCAAAAGAATGAGTATATCGTTCTTAATGATTGAATGAGTATATCGCATATCATAAGTAAAAAAAAATGGAATCCATGCTTGGAGAATAACTTGTGGGGGGGTCACTTCATGTAAGGATTTGTATGTCACGGGTGTCTAAGATTTTCATCACCGTTATTTTATTATAAAAAAAAATAACGCAAAAAAGGCAAACATAAAGATTAAAGATCACTACAACAAAACCAGTGTTTTATGACTGCAAAATACGACTGCAATGAGTCGTAAAATCAAAAAATATGACTGGCCGCAGAAATTACTGTAGATGACTGCAATATGACTGACATGAGTCATTACCGACGAGTCGCTTCGGACATCAGTCATATTGGCAGTCATATTTTTTGGGGGGTATAATTATTCATAATTAGCTGTATTTTGCCAACAAGGCGTATATTTTGACTATCTTTGAGGGCTTGATTTTTTATTGAGTTGCCCGGGCAAACAAAAATAAATCCTACGTGGTATGTGACTCCACGTAGTCAATTTTTTTGGATGACGTGGAATATGACTGCGGTCAGTCATATTTTGGCTGACGTGGAATATGACTGCGGTGGGTCATATTTTGGCTCATGTGGCATATGACTGCGGTGAGTCATATTTTGGCTAATGTGGCATATGACTTTGTACAGTCATATTTTGGCTAATGTGGCATATGACTGCGGTGAGTCATATTTTGGCTAATGTGGCATATGACTGCGGTCAGTCATATTTTGGCTCATGTGGCATATGACTACGGTGAGTCATATTTTGGCTAATGTGGCATATGACTTTGTACAGTCATATTTTTTGTAGATGTGGAATATGACTTTTGTGAGTCATATTTTATTAATGTGAAATATGACTTTTGTGAGTCATATTTTATTAATGTGAAATATGACTCTTATGAGTCATATTTTGGTTGATGTGGTACTTCATGTGGATGTCATTGGTAGTTTATGACTAATTGCAGTCATATTTTGGAAAATACAAAGTCATATATTGGAAAAGACTCCATGTAGTTAAAAATAAATACGTATGATTTTAAAGATATACAAGAGATAATCATATTGGAAAGAAAGAATGTAAGAAGGAAAGCAACTCTCATCATTAACATTTATTAATCACCAATACAAAACATATATGCTACAATGAATCATTCACAAAATTCAAAAAGGCCTATATTCCTTACAATAATGTGGAGATGGCTCTATTGGGTTGCAAGTAGCCTCCATTGACTTTGTTTCAACTTTTGGTGCCTGCATAAACAATTAAAGAAATGGGAGGTTAATTTTTAGTGAATGAAAAACAAAGCTCAACCTTCAAAGGCTTACAACAACACAAAATATGTAGCTCAAGTTTAGGATAGGAAAAATAAGAATGATGATGGAGAAAACAAGAAGAAGAAATAGACAAGTACTAAGAGATAACAATAAGCAAGAATTAAGATGCAACAAGAAACAAGAAGCAACAACTAAGACACAATAGGAAACAAGAAGCAACAACTAGGATACAACAAGAAACAAGAAACAACAACTAAAATACAACAAGAAACAAGAAGCAACAACCAAGGCACAATAAGAAATAAGAGTTAAGATCCAACAAAAAGAAACAAGAAGTAAGAATTAAAAAACAACAAGAAGAAACAAAAAAAAGAACTAAGAAGAAGATAAGAGTTAAAATGGTAGAGAAAGAATGAGTTTAGATGCAATAACAAGAAACAAGAAGCATGATTAGAACTAAGAAGCAACAAGAAAGAAGAGATAAGATGCAACAAAAGACAACAACTAAGAAACAATAACAAGTATGAGCTAAGAGACAATAAAAGGCAAGGAAGAAGGGCCAAAAGAAGTGGCGGCTAGGGTTTCAAGATCCTAAAAAGTGGCAGTTAGGGTTTCAAAACCCTAAAAAAGTGGCGGCTAGGGTTTCAAAACCCTAAAAAGTGACGGCTAGGGTTTCAAAATCCTAAAAAAGGTGGTGGCTAGGATCAAAACCCTAAAAAAGTGGTGACTAGGTTTCAAAATCCTAAAAAATAGGTGAGTAGGATTTCAAAATCTTAAACAATAGTTTTTCTAATTTTTTTTTGAATTGCCCGTATTTTTCTTGGGTTGCCCAAAACAAAAAAATGTCACTACTATGGAAATATGACTGACAATATGACTCAACGTTCCCCAAACATATTCCCTACGTTCCCAATGAAGTACTTTGATGTTCTTAATGGTCGTATAGTGTATACTTATGAAGTAGAAGGCCCAAAAATGACTGACAGTCATATTTTACAGTCATATTTTTCTTCAATGTGTTGGCCTTCAAGAATATGACTGCAACTAGTCGTCAGTCATCCTCAGTCATATTTTTGCAGTCATAAAATACCCATTTTCTTGTAGTGGATAAAAACACAATACATGAACTATAAACACAACATTCACTTAATACAATTTGAACCACTTAACATACCAATTGTTGTCCTCTTCCTACTGTAAAACATACAACACATGAGAATCTTCATATCATGAACCGAAATAAGCAAAGAAGGGCCACAAAGCATAATAGAGACAAAAACAACACATATGAATTAGAAACTAGCTAGTAAGTAACAGCATTCACATCCAAGAGAATGTGAACAACAAAATGAGGCACCACAACCCATCAACTTGGTGATAGACCATACAACACATAACAACATGCAAAAAAGCCATAAATATGCGAAGCTATAATAAAACCCTAAATGAAAATACTAAATTAGAAATGTTCAAGCACCAATATATGGTGTAGCACCAATAATAACATCAAAGTGTTTGAAGCTTGAAATGTGTTTATAACATAATTGTAAGTACATAAAGTAAATGGTTGTCTTAATCCTATTGCATACACTATATGGAACTCCACAAAATAAAAAATGCTCTAAGCTAAGAAGCAAAATCACATACTAAACCCTCTCACACATCGGCTAAAAGGGTCACCCCATAGGAGTGACAATTCAAGCTATGCCAATCTTCACCCTTTGCTATGGAAACCTCATGAACTAGGGTGCCAACCACAATATAAAATGCTCAAAGGTTTGAATGTGTCATCCTAAAGCCCAATGACTAAGCCTTCATTTTGAAACAAATTCTAAATCAACATACCTGAAATTGAGTCTAAAACTCTAAAGAATGAACCCTCATTGCAAACCAACACTCTCAAAGCTTAGTCTGGAATTCAAACCCTAAACCTCACCCTAAGGTAAACAACACCATACACCTTGAAGTTTCTACAAATAACCTACAAATAAATCCAGCACCGCAAACCTTATATTGATAGTAAACTACAAACTTCAAGTATGAGACATTGACTGTGAAGAATAGTAGTAAATCCTAAACTAGAACATGCAAATTCAATATGAGAAATTCACTGTAAACTCTAGACATTCAAAGTAACGGCATGCACAGACACTACACTCAAACAATTATTTAGAAAGCAAGAAGTGAAGTCAATGCTGCAGTAGGAAACAAGATTCAAAACATGCAAGCAAAGCACCCAAAGTGAAGTGGGAAACAACAGTTGAAGCATCCAAAGTGTTTGTAGTGGTGCAAAGGAAAAGACCAAATTGTAAAGCTACGTAAGGATAAAAAATATCCATTTCATTGGACCATTACATGATTTTTCATCTCGTTTTTCATCCAACCAAGAAGGTCAACAATCCTAAAAATTTGCCCTATCCACAATAAATTCTTAGGATCTATATCTTTGAGGCTATTTTAGTATTTTTTAAATATATGTGAGGATAATCCATAAGTATATTTTATTTATAATTGAGTGTACATTAATTTGTACTTTGTATATTACCTCAAAGTATTTTCTAATTTTTAACACTGTGAATTAATACCTCCCTATATTATGCTACACATTGTTTGGTACAAAAATCTAAGTGATCCCTCTGGGGAGAATAAATGCCACCTAAGTGTCACAAGATCACTATTTCCACATAAGATCATTAGATGCTTGTATCCACTTACCATTCTCCTTGTATGAACCAAAAAAGTGATTCTAAACACAATCATTTATAAACAATTTACTACATTTTTACCTGGTATTTATTACAAAAGCAAACACATGTATGTAATTCAAAGTTAGTAAGTGATTTGGAACTTCCTTCAATGGTTAGAAATGGTGCAATTTTGCATATATTGTCACTTTGTCAAGACTTGGCTATAGTAACAATATATGTGAAATTGCATCATTTTTGCCTATTCATAAATACAACATTTTTTGAAAATTGTATAGTAATGTCCAGAAAAATCACAAATTTTACGCAACACACTTATTGATGCTTTATAAGTTTACAAAAAAATCAAGTTAATCAAACTTTTTTGCACCTTCAGATACATCTTTGTATCCTAAAATGCACATTCTACACTAAAGGGATAAATGCGATTCAACTTCCTTTAGAGATTAAAAGTGCCCCTACTAACAATTATTGGTTCTGTACAAACTCTACCAAAGGGAGCTTTAAAAGTGAAATTTTTTTTGAACAACTTTGGACCAAAGCTCTTTTCTTCAAATTCAAGATGATTTCTCTCTTATTTGGTAAGAAATACACATTATTCCTTCATTTGAATTTCAGTTTGTTTTTGGTTAGTTGCAATTAGTAGCAAATGATGAGTGCATATGTATACACCTTACAGTGTCAAAAATGTGCGTACGTATTTAAAATTTGAGCACATTTAATGTTGTGGTTTTAATAACTTGGGCTAATTGTGAAAATCATATGGATTTTATCATGTGACCTACAACAAACAAGCTCTAAACTCCTAAATGCACCAACAAGTATTTTTGATTGTTGTCTTTCTTTGACGAGCAAGCCCCCCCAAACAATATTGATTATTTCCTTACCCATATGGTTTGTTGAGGTGTCCTTCAGTAGTAAGAAAAAACTTAATTTGGATAAAAACTCCATCTTGGGTGATTTTCCAAACTCAACTACTTCAAGGAATGCTCAATGCAAATTATCATGGATAGAAACCTATAGTAAACTTGTCAATCACCGTAAAGACAAAATTCAAATCCTTCTTCACATAAATATAGAGACTTGCATGTTTGGAAATTTGGTGTGATTATTAAATGTTGTGTTAAGATTCACCTTTAAAAAACAAAATGCAAAAAGATTTTTTCCTACAAATTTTATTGCAATTTTAAGGCAATGTACCTAAAATCTAGTTAAAAATTCCTTACAACCTTTCACCGCACATGATGCGGTCATTGGGTGGTGATGCAAATTAAAATTTTGTTTTCACAATCAAATTGGTAGTTGAATCTTGCAATTAGTGTGCGATAATTGCATTAGATGATTTTGGGGGGGTCTAGAGGGCCGTTTCGGGCCTGTTCGTGGCGCTGTTCCCCCGGCAGCAAAAAGAACGGCCGCTGTCAGAATTTTTTTTTAAAAATAAAAAATAAAAAATAAAAAATCTTAAAATAGAAAAACAAGATGAACAAATTTTTATTTTTTTTGAATTTTTTTTGTATGACGTGGCAGTTGCTTGGCCACGTTACGCAGCTACTGCGACGCAGTTCCAGACAATTTCAAAGTTTGGGAACCCTGGGGAATTTGCAGCCCTCTAGAGGGGCTGAATAACATATAATGGCAACAATTGTTGTGTGGTTTTGGATGTGTGTGGCAAATGACCGGTTTACTTCGGCCAACAAGAGTAATCTAAAAATAAAATTCTATAGAGAGTACAAGTGGTTTTATGGGCTAATTGGTTGGATCAAATAGTTGATGGACATGGTGCGGTGGAATTTTTTTTCTTTTAATGCACCTCAATTGATTATAAGACTATAAGAATAATCTTCCACTATTATTCCAATCCTAGTGAAAATTAGCATAGATGTATACAAATATTTACAATTGCATTTGGTCAAAAAAGACAAAATTTTCTATTGAGTTATTTTTGAGAAATGCATCCTCCAAGTCATTTTTCTTGAAAGAAAGAACTATTGTTTTTCATTAATGGAACTTTGACTACAAATGTCTCAAATTTTGTATGGTCAATTTTTTTAAAAATTAGAGGAAATTACTAATTACTAATACTGAAAACGATTTGATTTTTAAATTTGATTTCAAGAAATAGATATACATTTATTTCTAGAAGTGACACTTTCGATGTGATTTGGAGGGAAGACCCTTTTCTTTGGGTTTTTAGGGGTCCATAGGGATTGTCACACGAAAAAGAAAACCACTTTGTGCCATGAAATTTTTTTCATCTTTAGAGGTAAAGAACAAAATTTCTCAATCTTCAGAGATTAGGCCCTAGCTACAATTCAAAGAGAGAGTGCCACGTCTTCATTCTAAAAAGATTGAGAATGGGAAAAAGAAGGAGTAGCAACCCCTAATACCATATAAATTATAGTGTACAATACATTATATCGATTCCAAGAAAAATTGGAGTTAACCATTGAACGTTGATACAGACACCAAACATCTGTTGACAAGGGAATCACTGTAGTAGGATAGAAGTACAACTATTCATCCTTGAATTTTTGTTGTAAAAAGGGGAGGTCTTTTATAGTAGTTTAACTTCCAATGAGTACTTTTGCTATTTCTTAAGCCAATGATTCACATGGTAATGAAAAGGGATGATTTTCAAGGTACTCTCCATGTTGACATTGCTTGTCTAAGAGCCAGTCTCCATGGAGGCCTGGACCCTCCGGGAATTGGAGGGCCGGAGTTCCAGATTGGAGGGCCTCCAACGTCCAGGCTCACTCTATGGCGACTCGAGGGCCGCCCTGGAAGCGCCTTTCCAGGGGTGAGTTACCATTTTGGATTAATTCACTTACCTCCTTATCTCCCTAATCCTTCCCCACCTCCTTTGAAGTTAATTACATTAATCAACTTCGAAACATTAAAAAATTCAATTACACATTTTATTTAAATATTGAAAATTCAATTTATATCATAAAGATTTTGTTTGAAATATTAAACATTCAAATTAAATATTAGAGATTTTATTTGAAACATTAAACATTCAAATTAAATATTAGAGATTTCGTTTGAAACATTAAAAATTCAAATTAAATATTAAATATTTTATTTGAAACATTAAAAATTAATTTTAGATAAACATTTAATTTTGTTTGAATAGACATTAATCTCAATTTAAATATACATTTAATTTTGTTTGAATAGACATTAATCTCAATTTAAATATACATTTACTTTTATTTCAATAGACATTTAATTAAAAATAATATTTGCATCATTGTTGAATTTGAATAGACATTTATTTCAATTTAAATAGACATTTAATTTCACAGAAAGAGACATTTACCTCAATTTGAATAGACATCTAATTTAATTTCAGTAAACATTTAAATTAATTTCAATAGATAGTTTCTTCAATTTAAATACATATTTCATATCATTTTAAGAGACATATTATTTCAATTTAAATAGACATTTATTTCAATTTGAATAGACATTTAATAGACATGAAAAGTATTTAGAAACACAGAAGCTCTAATAAATGGAAATCTAATTTCATGCTTAAATTAGCTGAAGATATTCATGAAAACAAAGATATTTCATTGATTTTTTTAATTTATTTCAAAAAATCTGAAATTTCACCATGTGTGTGTATTACAGTGATTAACATCACGGTGTAAATTGTATTTCCGTTTCACTCTATAATTAGAATTTAGTAAACATTGATATATCCAAAATTAAATTGCAATAAATTATTCATGAATACTGCTAAGTGATTTTTTTCAAATTTCAAATTGGAATAAAATTTGTCTTAGATGAACTTTGTTTTGGTAGTCGGTATAGGACTCTAGAAATATAAGTGTAGTGAAGAAAATTTAGACTTAGAGCAAAGGTGCACAACTAAACAAAATACACTATAAGTGCCCACAAATTCTGTGATCCATTTATTTTACTAATTCTTCATGTACATGAAGAGAAATATAGGAAAAACTTTCAATTGGATACTATTCTGAACCCAACGTGAAAGGTCAATAATATAAATGTGGTTGAATTTTTTATTCTTGAACTCTTGCAGTCTCCCTCGTTGCTCATCAAAAAACCTCCAAATAGAATTATGACCTCACGTAAGGGTTAAATTTCTCTATTTATGACAAGAATATAACTTCTCACAATATGAATTGAAATATATTCCATTTCAAAAGTTTCTTGGAATCAAAGATTTATTACTTTTTTAAACAATATGAGTATATTATTACGAAATTTTATTTTAGTAATGCAGAAATTTGATTAAAGAAGAACTACAAACACGAACCAAACATTATGTGTACTCAAGAATAACTCACTCAATAACTCGAAATAATATTAGCTCAGTAACTGCTAACTCTGTAACTGGTAACTCGGCAGGGAGGGGGTGAATTCGAAGAACAAAAGGGCCGGGAAATTTGAAAAGTTTTTGCTGCTGGCTGTTTTTGGAGGGTCCAGGAGGAGGGTCCAGACCTCCAGGTCTGTGAATCCGAAACTCACGGCCTGGAGGCTGGACCTCCGGCCGGAGCTCCGGAGGACGGTCATCTGGCCATGGAGCCCCCAGGACCCCTCCAGTTTTGGAGATCCGGGGGCCCATGGAGACTGGCTCTAAGAGCTATTCGTGCTGATAGGGAATATCCAAGGTTGCCTTGGTTGAGTCGTGTCAGTCAAGCTGCGGCCATGAAGGCCATATGTTTCGGAAAAAAAAATTAAAAAAATCAAATGGTGCCATCTGAAAGTGGTTGGCCCATCCTTGTCGACGACCAACTGTCGCTCTCCACGCCTCTCTCACTCACCGCGGCATTTTGCTTGCCTTCCTTTCCCTTCCCTTTCCCCTTGGCACCGTCCTCACTTACTTTCCTTCGCTTGCTTGCGATTCGTTCAGTCGCAATCCACACTCCTGCGATTCTTCCCCTCCGCTTAATTCTCAATTCTCTTCTCTTCGTTCCTTCTCTCACTCTCTCCGCCCATTCGCTGCGTTCCTGCTTCTCCCCGGATTCGAGGTACGTACTATTGACGTTTCATACAGCATGTGCTGCCCCTTTCCTTCTGGCCTTGCTCCACGCATTGCTCGCTTCTTCGTTGATTCGTCCAGACTCGCACGTCTTACCCTAGCTAGCTTCGCCGTTATTCGTTCGCGCGCTGCTGGCTTTCCATGATCTCTTCGCTGCCTTCCTATCAACTCCTTGTCCATCTTCTGGCGGTCTAGGTCGACCGTATCGCATTCTCTAGGTTTCAAGTGCGCTTCACAGAGAGTTTGTTCTCATATACTTTTGCGCCTTCTGTTAATGTGTTTTTCTCTGCACGGAGTACTTTGTCGTTGCGTGTAGTGCTTTGCAATATGTGCTATGATACTCTGTTTCTTTATTCTGCGAGGGTTGGTCTGATTGGACTGCTGTGCCGGTTGTCTCAATTACTAGGAGACTTAGTAATTGTTTTACATTACACTTTCTATCGGATACATTTTAGTTTAGTTTTTAATGACTACCAGGAGGAGATGAAAGTGTCGTATTTGTCTTTAAGTCTTTGACGGACAGTGCCAAGAGCACTGCGGCAGACTTCCTGTCAATAACGGGTGAAGCAGACATCGCGGGTCTGCTGGCCTGAGGCCCCCATACTAGGACCGTGCCTACATTAAACTTTTAGTAATTGAATCACAGCTTGAGATAATTGTTGTAGTACTGCGCTTTTGCTTTGTCTAGCAATATCTGGATTCGTGGCGGGATTTTTCTGCTCGGGTTGTTTGTCTGATAACTCGTGTGTTGTTCGCGAATATCATTGGCTGGATGGCTCTTCAATTAAGTGTTGGCGTTAGCTTGTTACTTCGAGAGAGATGAAGTGTTGAGTTACGGTCCTGGATAATCTCAGATCAACGGGTCAAATTGGATAAACTCTTAAAAGATTTCTCCATAGCTGATCGCCAAAGGAGTATCTGCATTTCTTTGCTTGCATCTATTTGAGACTGTTCTTGAGCAATAGCAGGATAACGGAATAATATTGTTTTCCTTCGTTGTCGGATTTCTGGTTCCGTGATAGTTTCAACGTTTTATGAATCGTTTTTCAATCTTTGTATATTTACTTACAGCTTAAGAGCAGAGAACGGTAATTGAGAATGGAGTAAAACAGAAGATTCGTTTTCCAGGGACAGTGAGCAATAGGTCGTAGGAATTAATGGAAGTTTTATAGTTTCAGTGAGTCTCTTTATCACTTATCGATTGTCTTGTTGTTGTGGCATTGTGGCAGGGAGTTTGGAAGAGAGTAGTGGTTAAGAACAATGGGTGGCTTGTGGAATTATCTAACAGGAAGTGCTGGTCCCAGTGGCTTTGGATCTCGTTCTACTGCCGAAGATGTTACTTCTGGGATCGACCTCAGTTCTAAGACTATCGTCATAAGTGGTGATTTTCTCACACCTCCACTTTTAGTGTGTCTACAAGCTTGGTTTTGCACGACCAGAGACTCCATAGAGGGTGGCACTCCCTTTTGGGACTGTTATCAGTAAGTTAAGCCGCCTGATTAGATGAGTTCGAAGAAGAGGACACGCATGTTTGCCCTTCGTCTGAGATCGAGATCTCTTTGTCTGTCGTAGAGCAGTACCTTTCCTTGACTGAAGTTTCGAATGTGTATTAAAGATTTACGGGTCATGAACAATTTTGACGGAAATGCTAGTACCTATTCTCAGCAGGGTTAAGAACTATAACGAATGGGCTAACTCGGATTCATAGGAATATTGCTAATGTGTTTATTCTTTCTTGCAGGAGCAACTTCAGGGATTGGAAAGGAGGCAGCTAGAGTGTTAGCAAAGAGAGGGGCTCACGTAATTATGGCCATTCGCAATACCGAGACTGGAGAAAAAGTAAAGTCAGCAATTACAGCCGAAAGTCCTCAGGCACGTGTGGATGTCATGAAGCTTGACCTCGCATCCGTGGAATCAGTGCGCCAGTTTGCCAACGATTTTAGAACTCGAAAGCTCCCCCTCAATGTTCTCATGTGTGGCATCTTGACCCTAGTTTGATGGCGATTATTATCAGAAGCTCTTACAAAGTCTTACGGAGTTACAGGGATATGAAATGATATACTTGTTACTTTCATTGATATTGAGAGCATACTGTGTGACTGTGCCTATTCGAATGAGATTTGGACATTACATTCGTAATTTTGATGTTTACATCAGAATAGAATCTAATCTGCTTTTGTGGATGTGGCTTTTTTTAGAAACAATGCAGGCTACATGTCAGGAAAGTTCGAGCTGTCAGCGGATGGACTTGAGAAGGTTTTCGCTACGAATCAAATCGGTGAGTACACTGAAGACCTTCAACTGTCTCCTACTTTTCATTCATTTGTTGCTATGCAACATGTCGTGCTATTTGCGGTTTACGCGTGACATACTCAGCTAGGCAAGGGATGCACACGAAGTAACTCATCCTGACAATTGCAACAAGCCCCAGAGAAAGAGTGAGCATAGATACTCTTGAACGGAGACGTTCTTGCTCTTTAACTGGATAATGATCAATTTTTGTTGTGGATATGGTTGTAGGCACGTTCCTCCTTACGAAACTTCTACTTGACTCGTTAAAATCCACCGCCACGGAGACTGGAGAGGAAGGCCGAGTTGTGAATGTTGCATCGGAGGCCCATAAGTATGTCTACAAGGGCGGGATTGACTTCGACAAGCTGAATGAACCAACAAGGTAATGAGTTGAGCAAAAATTCGGTACAGTTGGGTCTTGATAGATTTTACTCTCGTAAACGTTATAATCATATCTGTTAAGAATACATTTGATATTTGTACTAATATCGTACACTCAGTATATTGCACACTCTTAAGGTCAAGTATTAACAATGTTTTACTCGTTATTTTGACACGTATAAATGAACACCAAGGTTTTTTGGTAACTACGGAGTAGAAATCACTGTAGAATGCCAATGTACCCATGGAAATTCCAGTCATGGTTTTAGGATTTGGGTAGACCATTCCAAGCATGCCACCCATCCAAAGCAGCCGCATGACCAGGCCATAGGAGTGTAATGACGGAAAATAACAATTCTGAACATTGATTGTTATGGAGTATTATATGAACAAAAGTAGATATTCTATGAAACTAGAAAATTCTAAGAATAATGGAGTCTTAAATGTTGTATTTGATGGATAACAAAATTATTATATTATCTGTCAGTAGTATTCAGGAAGGTTTAAATGAAATGATGTGAATACCTGTGGCGAATTGCTTATCAAAATTGAGGATTATTAGAAACTTACACCCGCAAAAAAATAAAATTTCACATTTTGTAACACGTTTGTTATCTATTGAATTACTCCGATGTCATCGAATATTGCATTACAGTCTTTCAAGTCGAGTCAGATCGAGTCTGTTTTGGGCTTAGAGATTCTTTAAATGCATCCAGCATGTATCCTTAGGGTCCTACCGGATTTGAGATATTAGACACTTAGGAAATTGTCTTTGGTTTAGTTTTTTTGGAAGATCTGAACTTCTGCGTATAATTATCTAACAAGTTTAAATATATACATTAGGAGCGCTGTGCTTTGTTGCTTAGCTTTTGAAGGTTCGTGATATGAGCAGGTATCAGTCAAACATGGCTTACGGACAGTCCAAACTAGCAAATATTTTGCATGCGAAGGAGCTCGCAAGGCGACTGAAGGTATTCTTTACCTTTGAGATGCTGGACTTGTTATTGGAAGTATCTGTAGACACTGGTACTCACGCCGAATGCAAACATGTGTTGCGGTTGACTGGTTGGCCCTTTGCAGAATGACTCTTTGAATCCCAGGTCTGCCAATAATTATGCGTAATTGATCTGATACAGGAAGAGGGAGCGAACGTGACAGCTAATGCGCTCCATCCTGGTGTTATTTCCACAAACTTTGGAAAGGGACAGAGCGTTATATTCAGTGGTAATGCTTTCAATAGTTGAATGCTTTCAATAACTGAAGTTGGATTATATCATCAAATACTATGAACCTTAAGAAAACTGCTCTCCTAGTACTTTTCGTCTCTCTTGTAAATGGATGTGTTTAGGCTCGAAGTCAGAATGTAGCAATTTCAATTTTTATTGATAAGCTAATTTGCCAAGCCGTTACCAATTGATGTGGTAGTCAAATTCTCAAATGGTTTACTCATTTCAACTATTCTACATTTGTCTTTTCAGAGGCAGCGTTGTCCCTCGTCAAGTTCGCTCTGAAAACGGTACCCCAGGTACAAGTCCATGCCATTATTTCAGCTGTAACTTAAGGATTCATGCTTGCTGGAAACCGAACGAATGATTGTGCTGCAAGGTTTGAGCTTGTAGTGAACTTGGTAGGATTCATGGATTGGGTGCTTGGAGTAATTCTGCGGTGTGCTTTGGAAGTCTTGTCGTCTAATCAGGTTAATTGGGTTAAGTACTAACAGCGTTTTCATGGACAACAGGGAGCTTCGACAACATGTTATCTTGCCACAAGCCCTCAGGTGAATGGGGTCTCAGGAAAATACTTCAAAGACAGCAACATATATCCGTATCTCTCTTCATATGCAAATGATCCTGAGCTGGCAACGAAGTTGTGGGACTACAGCGAGGAATTCGTCTCCTCGCATTAAGGAAGCCTTGGTGACCACAAGATTTTTCAGAAATCGACTTTGTTTGATGCGTGTGGTGAAGGGAAAGTTAAAAATTTGTAGATTCAAATCGTGATTTTGCTGCATGAACATTTCTATTGCTCCGGAGCTGCCCACAGCAGATACTGCGTTCTAGATGTATAATGCGTAGTTTTGTACACATTTAATAAATAGTGTAGCACATTGTGGATTGATAGGATTTCTCAGCACTTTTATAGTTTGAAGCGGATACAGCTAATAAGCTTTCCTGTGCTGTCAAGAAATTGCTGATTATCTGATCACGCTAAATGTCTGTAATGTAAGTTCTGTTCTTTTGAGTGTGTAGAGGAGCTTACTTTGAGTTTTCCAGTATCTGGACAATAGATTTTCTTTCACGAGAGGGTTCATGTATTTGTTCTCTACGTAAGGTAGAATAACCTAAAATTGTTCATCTATCCCTGTAAGGACAGAGCCTATGACCATGAATGAAACTTCACATAGGTAACCAACCCGTGTAGAGTCTTGCCTAAATGTACTCCCACTATTCACTATTCATGAGAGTCTATTTTAGAAACATTTCTTTTTAGCAAATTGAAAATTCAGAGTTTATTCATATGGTGTACAAAAAATGTTATTAGAATCTGGAATTTCTTTTGACTACCAACAAGATCCTACAAAAAATTTAAATATCATAATAGAAACCATGCTAAATTGGTTATTCTATTGGTTTTAGGTGTAGTTATCTTATATATGAATGGATTGTCTTAGTTTTATTTTCTTAAGGTGAATTCATATATCTTCTATATGTTGTAAAATTTTCAAATTTTTTTTTGACAATTTGAAATTACTGTGATTTTTGGAAGAAAAGGGTGAAGAAAATCATATCACATAGAAACTATGCTCAAGTGATTTGGAAGCACTATAAATTTTAGAAAGAAATAGTGAAAAAATGCATATTATATAAAAACTATGCTCAATAGATTTGAAGATTTCATTGTTGATGTATATTATTGTGAAGAATAGGATGATGTAATAAACAACTCTTTTTCATTACATAATTAGAAAATTAGTAGACCATTGTTAGGAGTCCAAAGTTCTAATTGCAATATAATTCATAATTTTAGGGGTTTAAATTTTTTTCAAATTGGAGTAGAAAATAGACTTCATTAATTTCATTTATTGATTAAAAAAAGATCTTTAGTTAGCCAAAAACTTCCTATCTTCAAATCTAACTTTTGATTTGGAGATAGGAAGTACAAATTGTCAAAAGATATCAAAAAAACATCTTAAGTGATTCATTTGTTTAGTATCTTCTTCTATAGAAAAGTCTTTAACTTCTCAATGAAGGGAGTTTCCACCACCATCTTTTATAAATACAATGAAGAAATTCTAATAAAAAAATTGGATGAAAAATCACAATTATTCATCTTCTTTTGTTTATATAATATTATTTGTAGATCACTTAAACTAAAATGCATGGGTGGGAATCAAAGTCACAACTATTGGCTGGTTATTTTTAACTTGTAGACAGATGAAATCATTATTTATTTTTTTTAATTTAAAATTTATTTTAGAATTCTTTTAGTTTTAGTGAATTTTTCAAAGTCAAGAGGCTTATGACATTTTTGTTCTCTGGAAAACTATAAAGAGGTTTGTTGAAAGAGTAAAAATATTTTTTTCATTCATTTTTTTAACACATTTAGAACATTCTATGTTGGAAATTTCTTCTTTGTGGTATTGTTGACTTTTCCAAAGGAATAAGATATTTTACACTAAGAAACATTGTTGTATTGTCTTTTGGACACTTGATGTTTTTATTCTTGATGCAAATTTAAGCTATAAAAATGATCTTTTATGAATTTGATCCTAACTAATAAAATGAAGTCTTCCAAAAATTTACAATAGTTTTCAAATTTTGCAAGGAAATCTGAAATTTGTATGCCTTGTGGGCATTTTTATGCTATGGGTACTCCAATGGCCTTAGAACTAGAACTATATTTTTAGTACACATTGTGCATACATAAATTATTATTAAAATGACCATTTTGAAACACGTTATGTAATGAGCTCTTACAAAATTGAGAAAACAAAAATTGATTTATAGAAACTTTAATATTTATATAATCTATGACTTTTCTGAAAAAATTGAAAAAAAATTAATTGCTAAGATTTCAGGATTTAGAAACTGTCTTTCAAAATTGTTTCAAAATAACTTTTGACTAGAAGTTGGAGGTGAATTAAATCACAAATAAATAGGAATATGTGAATAAATTGAATTTTCTTATACTTGACAATTACATTATTAGATTATTTTTAGATTAAATATTTTGAAAAATCTAAATATAGATTCAAAGCTTTAAATATAATTTGAATATTTTTAATATTTTAATTATATAAGAAAATAGTAGAAAATAATTTAAAATTTTGAATTTAAAAAATAATATATTTTCCTTCGAGTATAGAAGAGTGAGTTCTTAGCTCTAAATTATAGAAGCAAGTTTGATTTCCTACTACATTTATATACTTTAGTAAGTGTGATAAGCCGTAGAAGGACTTTATTTAGAAGCTCCCCTCATTCTAAAAATTATCAATTTGGTGTGCATATAGAAATCAATACCTAAATATAAAATTAATCCCTAGAGGACCAAACAACATGTTGCCAAAAGATGTTTGGTAGCTCACTGAAACCAAAAATATTTGCTTTATTTTTAAAAAAAAATTTGGATGTGGGGATGAAGAATACCTTTTTACTCCACCAAAAAAAAATTACAATTAGATTTGCCCACAAGGAATTAGGGGGGGAGGATATCATTTTGGGTAAATGGAGGTAGTACAAATCGGACCATTTACATTGAAGCAAAATTTTCATCACAATGCTTGGAAGAATGAGGACAAGGCCTAAGGTAGATGTCTGGCCTAAGTTGAAAACAAGTTGCTCCTAACACTTTTTTGGGACCTATAAATTCAAGACAAAGTACAAGTGGTGTATGTGTGTGCAAGGGAGACAATTGCTCTATGAAATATAATTTTAGAAAATTCAACATTATATTAAAAGAAATCAAAGTATTTATCAACTATCTCATTGTGTGTATAGAGATAAAATGACAAACTCTTTAAATAAGAGGGGTGGTAGGAGGTAACAACCTATGTGGAATTTGTAAATTAGAATTAGTAGGAGCTCAACCACTTATAGTTAAGTCAAATGTAGAAGTTGTGTTCAAAGTAAAATTTCAAATGTTATTTAGACATAGTAGAATAATTTTTTCCGAAAAATTTGAACTAAATTAATATGGAAAATCATATTGACTTTCATTGAAAAAAATCCATTCAACATCCGAGTCTCCAAAAAAAAAGTTGTATACAAAATTCAAATAGGATGTTTCAAAATATCAAAAAAAATGTCCTATTCAACCCCTCTGTAAAATTTGTCCATATCTTTTCTTTAGAGACTCAAATCTTAAATGGTTTTTCACATTAACCTAGTTTGATTTTCCACATTAACCTAGTTTAAATCTTTAAAAATAAGTTATTCTACTATATCTAAATGAGGTCTAAAATTCTACTTTGAATACAATTTCTACTTTTGACTTAACTATGAGCGGTTGAGCTCGTACTAATTCTAATTTACATATTCCACGTGGGTTGTTGTACCTCCTACCACCTATATTGCGTAAAGTACTTGTCTTCTCATCTCTCAACATTCAAAATAAGTGACTCTTAAAGCTATATGAGAGAGTTGCAAAATATTTAATTTTTTTGAATTTAATGCCGATTTTTCTAAAATTATATGTCATAGAGCAATGGAACATCTTCATACCCAAGGGGAACATGGATGTTCAAAGGACATAGCATGTGGTAAACTTATCAAATGTCAATCATTCATCATCCATCATGAGTAAGGCACAACAAACTTTAATCTGCTTCCTCTCGTCCAATATATTCAACTGCCCTAAATTCAACTTGGGTGTTTCAAGCCATATACTAATCAAGCTTGTCAAAGCCAAAAAATTTGGGTGATTTTTTCCCCTCTTTGAAAACTAGCTGAAACCTATAATTCCACTATTAATATTTTGAAGAGATTGTTGTATGTGCATGCCAAAAATTATTGAAAAAGGGCTTTGTATTAGGGTTTTCTTGAAGGTAGTTTCCTATTGGAATTTTTTGATACATGTTCCCCAGTTTGAAATGTTATGAATTTAAAAAAATATGTGGCCTACTTTGTCCCCCAAAGAAAGAAAACAAAATTTTAAGCAAAAAAGTGAATTTTTTTTTTGCAAAAGCCTCCCTAAATCACAACTGCTAAAAATTTGAATGCCCCCCCCCCAAAAGATTTCAACTTCAAACACTATAATCTTACAATTTTGTGTAGTCGAAATCTTTCATTTTTTTACTATGTTGTAATGAAGTAGTCTACCACTATATCCTACTATAAGATGCAACAAAATTTCATTTGTCATTTTTTTGACCTCTACTATCAAAATGGCCTATTTTGAAGTTTTTTTTTTATTAAACAAGGTCAAAGAACTTAGGGATTAACTCCTAAAGTCCCAAAGTCCATGCGAGGGACTCTTAGGATTTCAAGTAGGCTTGTGTGATTTCAATTTTGGACATGATTTTTCTTAAATTTTTTTTGAAGATATGAAATTAGATTAGTTGAATTGTTTTTTGAGGCACACTAATTAGTTAACCTTTAAAGTCAGTCTTTAATGTGTAGAGGCTCAAAACTCCTTTAAAATACTTGCCTCCAAAGCAAAGCTAAAATCTTAATCTATATTTATTTCTTAACGAATCCAACCATAAGATCCTTTAGTAACTTATTAGAGTATATCCTCCTAAAATTTCAAAATAAGAAGCCTTACCAATTGCAAAATCATGATGCTTGGGTTAAAAAAAGAAGCATTTTTTAACTCTTCCTAATTGGTCAGATTTCATCTTTCAAACTTTTTACCCCATATGTGTAGGTCCTACAACTTGTGACTCTTCATATACATTAAAGAAATAAGTTGGGAATACATATTAAAATTTGAACAAAAAATAGTTGGAAATACATATTCATGCTTAAAAGAGTAAATTTTATAAGTTACCCTAGCTCCAATGGAAACTACATATCATACAATAACTTTTTAACCATGTAGTCAAAAGTTATGAAAATTGTTGCGCCTCAAAGCCACTCTTTATCTACATGTTTTACAAAAATTTCAAAGAAAAATAATGAAAATTCTATTTTTAGTGAGCTGCCCAAAATTTCTATGTTGTCAAAAAATATTGTTTGGTCCTTTAGAGGCTTATTTTTTTTTTAAACTTAAAAACTTAAAAAAACTTATCTATTACTTTAGAAATTCATTTATTCACTGGTTAAAATTTAATTAATAAAATAAAATAAGATAAGTATTTTTGACCCATTTGCTAAATTATAAAAATTTGAAGTATTCAAGCTTCTTCATTGTTCAACATTTTTTTTAATACAGGATTCATAAATCTTGTTGGATTGAAAGTTCAATTAAAATATAATTAAAAAAATAAAACTCAAGAAATGATTACGGGATAGTTCACTTCTATTCAAAAATCAAAACCGCCCTCAAAAATTCATGTCTATGACCAATATGACCAAATCTTGTTACAATATACACCTATCCCTACTTCTCTACTGATGCTAGCCATCAATGTGGATTACCACATTCCTATTCTTTACAAGTCAAGTACGAAAATATAACAAATGTCAAAAATATAGGAAAAAACATTGTTTTGGAAATTGCCAAAGTGATAAATACTAGTCATAGCAAGAATCAACTCAAAATATGATTCTACGATGGTTGGAAAAGAAGGTAGGAGGTTTATAAATCATCATTCCTTGTAAGAATATCTACTTCATCAATGATAATCAAAGATATTTCACTAATTCCTAAAATAGGGGATGCATTTAGAACCCACTCACTTTATGAACCTACCTTACTTGCATTATAATAATCATATCCATTAGAATGAATTCCTTAATGATGAATTCAAAGATACAATCAAGGAATACAAGAATGGTCATTGATTGATAATATGTAGCAAATTTAGTTTCAATACTATAACTGGATCAAATCAATCTTCTATTGTATAAAATATTGGTATAGGAAAAGCATAGATGCTAGTTCATTTATGATATTCAATGTTTCATGTCCATCACCTCTTATTAACCCTTAAATGTGTCAATGTCCACTTTTTGAATGATGAACAAAGGACTTACATGCACTATTTCATCCAACTAACTTCTCATTCATCCATTGTAACACTTGAATCCATTGTAACACTTGAATCTTGAAAAGACAACCTTCTTTAATGCCCAATTTCATGAAATTGGGATAAATGATATTTCTGTACAAAGATATAGGCAAAAATGTACCAAAATTTGAAAAAGGATTGAGGCGTTAAAGGGTTAAAGTAAGTACAAGAAAAAAACTATTTTAGTATATGGTGCCAAGACTATGCACTAAGAGAGGTTTACGCATTTACAAAAGTGTAACTAATGGCCACCTAACTACTGTTGGCTCTAACTACATTACTTTTCAGAAAAAAGCTCAAAAATTCTCCAACTCTCACGCCGCCGTGGATTACACCAAAGTACCATAGCACTGGACTCCATGACAATCTGGAAAAGGGTAATCGTCTGGGGCAATGACAGCGTCCGTGGTGACAATGAATGGCGATGACAATTGGGGACCTCTGAACCTCAACTCCACAAAGTATGCACCAAACCCCTCCTGAAAAAACGGAGTGAGTTGCTTCAGAGCAAGGCAGTTATGGGAAACGAACCAAATCAAGCACAAACGGGTACGAAGAGTTTCTAATTCATCTCAAAACAATTTTACTACATGCATGTGTGTATGTTTCTTCTGCAGAGCGTTCCCTGTTCACTCAAATTCACAGATGATTGAATTCTGACTCACCTTTGGCAAGGCCGCGGTGGCAGCACACGAGTAAGTTGCACTGCTGTTTGTGCTGAATGCACTAGTACTGAGCTTGTGAGGTCGGAAGAGAATCGGTTGAAAGCACATTCCAGCCACAATGAAAGTAGAACTGAGAAACACAATCGCTCGAATGTTAGAACTGAAAAACAAGGCCCAGTGACTCCACGAAGATTCACTGCTATGGTGAGAGCAGTCATCCAGAACATAGTACAACTCAAAATTAATTCATTTCGAGTTTTTATTTATTAGATCCACAGCATCAAAGGGTCGTTGCTCTTTGCCCCTCCAACAATGATCAAAATCACTTCAATGGTCATTTAAAGAAATCAATCAAAATTTGTGATTTTTAGTTCGTTTTGAACTTTCAAAGAGGATTTTAAGCATTTTCATTGATTCTAAACAGTTTTCTATCAACAACTTAGGATGAGAAGCTCTATTTGTAGCTCAATAGGTGCTTGACATTTGACTTACATTATTTCTAGGCATTGACTTGGTCTAAAACTTCTTATACATCAGATACTACCCATGGTATTTAACATAAAAGTATCCATTTTGATACCCGAGCAAGAAAGAGATCTGCATACCAGTTTCCAAAATCTGCTGTAAACCACCGAAAGTCCCGTCTCCCGCTACTGGGGATGGAATAAGCGTACCACAGGATGGCTTTGAGTGGTTGCTCCGATGCATTCACAACAAAGTTTCCAGTCGTTCTGTCGAAGGTCCACCAACACCTGGGCCGAGAAGTCACGCGTTGGTCTCCGCCAGCATGTTTGATGCGCCATCTGTCCATTGCTATACTTAAGTGGAAAGCTTCAGTGGCTGCCAAGAGCTGCAGTCACAACACACCATTTCAGAGCCTTATCACAGGAGTGGTTCCCTCCATTCGGAAGAAAACCCGGCAGCACATGCTTTGCCTTGCTTATTAGTTAGCGTTCTTTCAACCCTCGGTCTTTGAGTGCCCACATTGTTATTCTAGTCACTGCTTACATCGTGAATTTCAACCTTCAGTATGAAGAACATTACTGAAGTCTTGGCCATTGCAAACTCAATTGACATAGTTCACGAGTTGTTCTAGGATCGGACGCAAACTAAGGAGATACACGATATCTCAAAAAGAATCCCTATTAGATTCACAGAGTTATAAATGGTAAATATATGTTGATCTAATGGTGTATCAGATCAAAATTAAATAATGTTAAGTTAATGTCAATTTAATGTTGACATAAATGCTAACTAAATAGTTGCTAGTATAATATCAAGTTGATGCCAAAGGCAATACTATCAAGTTAACACCGTTGTTTGCATTATAATAACATTAACTTAACAATAAGTTGCCATTAGAATCTAATGCACGAATCTAATGCCTATTACCATTAAAATCTTGTAAATCTAATGCAGGGGGGTCATTATGATGACTGCCGTTACCTTCGGCAAGCCTGTGGTGAGACTGTGTTCACTGTTGGGCAAAACCAAGTGGTGCTTCTCACCTTCTAATTCGTTCCAGAAAAACACGCTGCGAAAGCGAGCAGAGGGTTGCACTTAGATACCCACTGACAAATCAGTGTATATGGGCACATTTTCCAGGCCTTGGTGAGGAGATATTAACCAAAAAACGCGTACTGCGATTTCAAAAGGAACCCAAAGATACTCCTTTTTCATATGCAACGAATTTCCAAAGGCATTCATTCCACACTGCCGAGCAAAACTAAAAAAGATACCCCAAGATACGGAAATTCCAAACTGGAAAAATGCTCCAGCAACTCTGGAGCAGACAACCTAATCGTGAGGGGTACTAAAAAGAATGCAAGTACAAGAGGACAATGGATTCTCGAGGTACCTGTCGTCAACTAGGAAAAACTCGTCATTTGAAGAGGTGATGATAAGCTTTGGCATAGTGAGGCGACTAATATATACGTAAGGATCCACAATTGCCTGCCAACATGCGTAGATTACGTTTTGTCATGTGGGAGTGAACAAACTAGAAACAATAGAAAGACTTTGCACCTCGTAATCCTCCTTCATAGACAGAGCAAGCCCCTACCGTTTCAAGTTTCCCAGCACGTGGCTAGTCTACAAAAATGCGTACTCACCATGAGTTTGTTAAATTCAGTTGTGTCGAGATTGGCAGTCACATTCGATGAATAGTAAGGCTCAAAGGATACTGGCCAGCCGCCCAGTGAGCGATAAAAGTGGTGCAGGTTCTTTACAGAGTTCAGCAAATCCATGACCATGGGGACAATTCCCACCACACGCTGTACACACACCCAAGCAGCTACGATATTTATGTCAACGTTTAGTTAGCATCACAAGCTGAAAGATATTACTTCCCCAAGTTTTTCAAAACTACTGTCAATGCAACTGAATAATACTGTCACTTGCTGAGCCACTGAACAGAAATTCCCAAATTTAGCTGGCAGGCGGTAGCATAGATACTAATGCAGCTGAAAATAGACAACACGTCCATCCAGAAAATAGAAGATAACATTTGCAAAGATGTGAAAAAGAGTTGCCAAAGGTAAAACTAATCGCAGTCCTAAACTAACTGAGAAGTATCAGAAATACCTTAATTGAAGACCAAGACGCCACTGGGATACATATCAAGTACTGGTAGAAAACCAAACCCTCAAAGGTGTACTAGAAAACCTAGCGACATTGCATTTGTCCGGGTTTAGGTTAGAAACTGCTGAGAGTGGCGTTACAGTTGGTAGGGCTTAATGCAGTCATGTTAATACCTTATCTACGGCACCTGTTAACCAAGTCGTCCAGCCTCGCTTACTGGCACCTCCAACAACAAATGACACCACCTGTCGGTCAAAAGAATTAGTAGAGCATATGAGATCATCAATTGCGAAATACTGAAGAAAAATTGTAAGAAGTGAAAAATTCTTGAAGTTGCTAGCAGTTCCATATTGGCAATGATTCCTCCACAACAAAAATTCGGACCCCAGAAGACACAATGAGACCCACAAGTCTGTATTAAGGTTAGGGTTTTAGTCAGAATTTAGGTCAAAACCCGCAACTTGGGATATGAAATAAAGCACAAGGCCACTGAAAATATCCAACAGGAGAGCTGTTATGTACAGCAATTGCAAACAGTTATGATCTCTTTGCAGAAAGTATTGAAGAACAACCTGCAGATTCAGCTGACCAGAGGCATAGGCTTGTACTGTATCCAAAGCACGAATGGTTGCCTTTGTCATGGGAATGTGGGCGGGCCATTCCACCCTCCTGGTATCCTCGAAAAAATGTGCCCATGTATCTGTGGAAACGATGCATATATTGACATTTACTCAGGTACGACATGTAAATCAAACTGCATACAGAAATAACAGCAAATGAGATTAATAAATTATAAGTATTGATTTTCAGAGTTTAGGCAAACAGTGTGTACATCAGAGAATTCCGAGCCTGAAAAGGGAGAACTCCAAGGCTCACATGCAATAATGTCGTCTTCAGATCTCTGGGAGTGAAGTTTGTCGCTTTCAAAGCGCAAAGGCTGATTTGGAACCTGAAACACGACCGCTGCCAATGTCTGTGTCTTCACTGCCAATCTGAGAAATCAACGAGTTGGACCCCCGAAAACAACGACACTCACAGCGATCACGCCATAAAACCCCTCTTCATACCACTAAACTCTACACACTCCTCCTCACAACAGGCTGGGAAGCACACCGTTCGTTCTATTTAGTGCTGTCCATGATTAAACGTGCCACCAAAATAGCATGCCATACAGAAAATGATCCATTCTTTTTTTGGGTTAAATAGAATGCTTGGTTTAATTAGCTTAAGGATAGTCATGGAGAGGAAAGAGAAGCATGTGAGTGAATAGTGAGTTAACAAACAAACGGCTTGGAAGTTTGAATTTTTTACTATTTTGCTACATGATGTTCCAATCTTATTCATCCAGAGATACAATAATACATGGTGTCTGCATTAGCAATAAATCTACAAATATAATGCATCATACATTAAATAAAATAAACGCTGTAGGTGGTACTCACGCAGCAGCAAGCAGCACAAGTTCGTCTGTCGCCTTAGGGAGATCACCGCCGTTACGCCCTCCGCCGATGAGCAGAAACGCGGTCTCGTAGACAACCCTCTTCGGTGTCTGTTCACATAATCTATCATCACCACAATCGTACATAGCTTTCTCGCCATGCAACTACTTCTTTTGCTCTTCAAAAGGAAATAACTATAGCTCACTACTATCTTTTCAGTTTATCCACAATGGAAAATACCCAGAGTTGTGAGGAAAACGAGTGCTTCTCACAGCCATCTTCAATAGTGGATCATATGGTGAATCTGCACTTGCACATACCCATGACTTGGTGCAAATACATTCACTTACATGAATTGTGAGTTGCTGATAAGAACTACTCTTTACTCTGAAAACAACATCGCCTGTTAGAAAGAAATTGGGAGCCTCAACCAAATTGTTCATAGCACCAATTTCCCCGTAACAGGCGATGTTGTTTCCAGACAAAAGAATGGTTGTCACTTGAAATTGTACTGTAGCTACCCAAATAAAAAATCATTATGCAAAATTGGTAGCCTCAACTAAAGTCTAGGATCCATCCCAGCAAAAAACTAAAAATGCAATAGAGCTGCTGGATATAAGTGTAATTGCAAAGGTCTGCAATTAGGTGAAAAATACACTTTTATGAACTGCTATGAAGATGCGCGCATGTTAGTGAAGCTGGATATGAGTTAAGAACCGTTCTGATTCCCGCCCAACATTGACACAAGCATCAACGTGGCGTAGAAATTGGTGCTATGAACCAACGAAGAAGCATTGACAGCATCGATAGATCGATTTTCAGACAATGAAGCTATTCGGTATGGACAAGAACGACGTTGTACGAAAGGTCTTGGAGGCTCCTACCACAATGACAAGATGGTGCGTCCAGAGGGAGCGGTCCACTTCGGACGACGACAACCACTCCTGGCTCGTCATGTTAAGCACCACACCGTTCCACGACCCCGTGACGAACCTCCCCTTCAACCGCGCCCCAGTGTCGTACCATCTGCCAAAAGCTCCCATTCCAAGCAGTTAAATGACCTCTACAGCATGCGCATCAAGAATTAGACTGTCTAGGGATGCAAGACTTACCCATAATGGGCGTCCGGCTTGGAGACGTAGTCGTCCAAAGGAGTGCAACACACAAATGAAAACGGCACCGGCAACAGCAGCAACACACAGACAGAGACAGAGAAGAGCTGCCACTGCCACAAGCGTCTTCTTCCAATTCGTAGCTCCATCGAAAATGCGCAATTCCACACAACCAAACTTCAAAACAGTTTCTTTCGTTCTACTGGGAATTCATCGCTGGGGCGGTGATGAATCGTACGACCCTTGACAGATTTCAGGTAAAACTCGCAGAGCCAAATTTAGGCATTGCAAATTGAAGACGAACTCGTGAAGCTGCTCCCACAGTCCCTCATAGCCAGAGTTACACACAATGGCGATGGATGAATGAATCTGTATATCACTACAGTACTACTGTAGTATCTCCCCGCGCCATTCAATGTCTCCGGAAGGATGAAAGGTGGTTTGAACGTTTGAACTGCTCTCTGAAAGCCTGAGTTTACGGGATGAGTTTTCATACAATTTTCGCCCATCGCATGTCAATTGAATACCTCAAGTGAGTGAAAGGCAAAAAACATTGAACATGTGAAAATGTGGCTACATGAAATTTGGTAATCCGTGTCTTTGAAAAGGACGTGCAATCTTACAAACTATGTAAATCTCAGAAGGGCTCATCGGGAAACACACTTAACAACCAAGACATCAATTACAAACCGGATTGTACTTATAATGTATTGTTGAGATTCACCTGTTTATGTCATCTCATGATGTGCAACTCTAATGCTAAATTTGATGAATTCCTGAAGGAGGGGAGTTCATTGGCTGAAATGAGAGTTTTCAGTGTTTTCAAAGGTATTCTCTAAGAATGGATAATATTTAGAATTTCTGTTTTGATTTTTGACTGACTGCAGGATCTGGTACTTAGGTGCCGGTAGTCAATTTCAAACAAAGATTTGTAACAAGCTTTAGAGTCAGTAGATCAATAGATTATAGCAGTTGCACGTGCACTTCTCTTTAGACAGCACAATTTTGTGCATCTTCGTTTTTAATTCCTACAAGATAAAAATCAGCTATGTCCTGTTGTTCACTTCTTGGCTGCTCCGTGCATTAGGGGTTAAAGATGATGCAACATAATACACCGATGAATCATCACAGATACTATTTTCCAAGAGGCTTATGTGAAAATACTAAATAAAAGGGATTTAATTTCGATCTTTTGACCTCCATAGCTTCTGTTGTACATCTCAATGAATTAATTTGATTCATAGCGTCAAACAGTCAAGCAAGGTAAAGTGTATTCCATCGATTTACCAATTATGATATTTTTTAAATGGACATTCAGCATTATTAACTTCAGAACTAATACGCAAGTCGAAAAATGGGGGTGAGAAATGAATTTACTCTACTGAAGGTCAAAATTGAAAAGAGGATTGGAATGAGTGGTTTTTTGACTGCAGCGAGAGGTGTTTCAACTTCCAGTTCCAAAAACAACTAACGAAGCATTCCGGACTGGTCTAGGAGATGACTCTGTCGCCAGTCAACACTCCATGACAACAGTGAAAAACGTGGGTGTTAGTCGACAATATTGAAGCCATCTCTTCCACAACCACCAGGCCTTTGAAAAATTCGAGCTTCATCTTAGACAATCCACCAGCTAGGGATTCCTCAAAGGGATTCCTCAAAGGGTATCGTCTGCCAGTTCGTTATCAAACAGAACACAATCTCTAAAATGAAGTTAATAAACGTCCATAACGGAGTTCATTCCCCAAATCCTACCTTCATGGCCAATATAGAAAGCTGAAACAAAGAGCATGAACCAGACAAAGCAAACACCAGAAGATTATTCCGCACACGACAAAGGAAGTTGATATACACCAAACCGTTTTATTATACAAACCCAATACCTTATTTGCCAAGCGTTAGGTGCCAAGCCCTGGAAAAAGTAGGGCGAAGTGGAATTATTTTACAGTTCGGCGAGCTTCCTTAATTGCACCTGTCAATCCCTTGAACATACCTGCAGGGCGTACATAATAGGGCTGGAAGACTTGAAAGAGGGCGGTTGCATCAACCATGAGCTGCTGCGTACCACTTCTGGCGAACCGTCTGCTCGACGGAAGTAACGTATTCACAAACACTTCATCCAATTTCATCATCAGGTTCCAGCAAAATTTTGTGAAGTCCTCTTCCTGCAAGGAGTCGCTTAGTACTTTTAAATCCTGCTGAAGCATGAAGAGTGCCTCCACAAGAGCACTAGACACGCTGCTTGGTTTGTCGACAGAAGTAATTTTATCGTCCACAAGTGCACCGGATGAATCCTGAGAAGCGTGTCTATCTGGAATGCCTGCATCACACCCGTAGTCCACAATACTAGTCTTAAAAGATGGACTGCGATAGTCTTCAATTCACAAAACGGCTTAGTTACCTTCCGCAAGGTATTGAACTTCAGTACACCAACCCAGTTGCAGAGGAACTGAGACATCAAAGGGTCATAATCTCGATTGTAACATGTCACTCTTGATCAGAAATCGCGAAATGGAGTGAAGTTTTCCTAGAGACTATGGATAGCAAATGCATCCCATAAAACAAAGATATAGCAAAAGGACAGAAGGAAATTGAAAATGACTCACCTTCAACTGATTCAGAACCATCAGCAAGCCAAAATGCCATGCTGTCACCATAGCTCTTGCTAAGCCTTTCAAACTTCCCTGTGAAAACGGATAAAAGATTGACAATCCGATCTTCTCTGAAGCCAGCATAGAGGCTGATCACGTCATCAAAAATAGTTCCTTCAAGACCAGAGATTCCAATGTCTTTTGAATCTTCACCATCCACATCAAACTCAACACCGTATTCAATATTTTGGCAAATATCTTCCAAGCGAAGCTCCATAAAGAAATAATCCTCTGACCATTCCTGCAGAACACATCAAAAACAGTTCTTCATTTGCAGAGAAAGCGATAATTACTTTGCTAACCTCCTCAAAATGTTTATTATGAAATTTACTCAACTATGAATTTTCATTGAACCAAAATACCAGCAATCCAAGAAGCAGTCATTCAATGACTTCGCCACTGCAAGAACCAAGTCGCAACAGCGAAAGCGATCGTATTAGTATTGCTCCTCTCAACAATGGCAGGAGGGAGAGACCATGTGTTGAAAATTATGCTGTTAATTAAGCCTTCACATGAAAATAATCTCCACATATACACTAAGGTCGAAATGTGGTACCTGCAGTTTATATTCACAATGTCGTGCAGCATTAATACAGTTGGCAAATTTACGGTAATCCATATCAGTGGTACGACCTGCAAAGCCTCCAATCTGATCGCATCTCCAAAGGAGCTCATCATGATACTTCTCAGCAATGGGGATAGCTCCCTTTCGGACAAAGGCCAGCCGAAATTTAACTTCAGGTAATGTACGACATCTATCAATAACAGACCACATGGCTGCCAAAACCGCAGTCACTCCAGAAGAAATCCTCTTCTCAGGCATTGTCCGGTTGCTTCCTTTCACAAGCCAAGCCTCTTCCGTATCTAAAAACCCCATCAACTTCTCCCATGCGTCGGCATACTCAACATGTGCCCATACATCAAGCCAATGAGGTCGTTCGGCAAATATGTGGACAACACCGAGTCCTTTCTTCGACTTCTCAATTATTCCATACTGTATGATGGAATCAACACCCGACCTGAACTGGACAACACCAGTATCCTGCACTAATAGGGAATTCATTTTAGTATCAAATGCCAGAATTTGATCAAGAGTGTGTAGCCACAGAGAAGTGGCTGGTTTTGAAGCGTCAGATCTTTCCTCCACATCTTCAGCTAATCCAGGGAACACAGAAGATTTGAAAAAGTTTTGAACCATCAATGAGAAGCATAACACCCACTCCTCTTTTGCGTTATAGCCCGCAAGACCAGCATCACTGATCACTGGTTGCAGCAACACATCAACGGTATCCACAAACTCTTGACACATGCTGTGCGCAAGCGCACACACAAGCTCTGGCTTCTGAACCCATTTCTTGAAGTGATACACAGCCTGGGAAGCGAATGGGCTGACAAGCTCTTCCATTGCCCAAAGGGGCTCATAAACAACAGATATATTTGCAGCAGGATCACGAGTCTTTTCCCGTCTATTTGAAAAATCTTTATTGAGTCGTTCCAACGCTCGCTTCTGCTGTAGCGCTTGCAAAACGGACAAGACTCGGAAGTAAAGTTTGAATCTGCATAACGAGCACTCACAGCTGTAAAGACCAAGATAATTTTATGGCGTCTAGATTTAACAAACCGATACATATTCAAGCTAATTTAGGTATCCTCGAAATACACCTAACGAGTGTCCACAACAACGGGAGCACAAAATACACAAATTGGGAGTGCCAAAATATAGAATTGAAGAAGGCATTCTTTCGATCAATTAAATAGGCTAATGACGAAGCAGTATGTCATAGACCCTTAGCGCGGGTACAAAACCTAACATTCTGTTTAACCTCAAACGGACCAAGAAGCCCAAATTGAGTGTCATGTTCGTTCAGCAATTTTGAGTAAATCCTATGTCGACTTTCTTTTGTCCAATTATATTATTAATTGGACAATACATTTAATGTTCTGCACTAATTCTGGTCATGTAAAATTTGTCCCCATCTGAAATATTGATTTTTCACAATATGATCAATTGAACAGGGCAATTTGAAACTATGAATCCTTGATCCACGCCATCCACTAAACGGGTACCACGCAAATTACCTGGACAAAGTCGAATCAGAGGCCTCCAGAAGCGGGTTCGACCGTTGAGAGTCGTCCCTAAACTCACGATCGCCCAAGGTGAGAGGAGGAGGCCAGCCCATGGATTGCAGAAACGATCTAAATTCAGCAACAGTGGCCGAACGAATGGTGGACGCGGCGCGATCAAGCCGCAATTCCACAGCCCGCACAAGCTGCCCTGCCTCCGGCCCGAACAGCGACACCATTTCCGCAACGGATTGGAGGCGGTTCAGAGCCTCCAACAAGTTCTCTCCACTGTCACCGCGCACTCCACCAGTCTTGAACCGCTGCTCCGCAAACCCCATGGCGATCCCGGCCACGGCATCTTCCAAGTTCCCGACCAACTTCTCAACAAGCAAAACGCGCTCCACGTACCCCCTGCAAAGCTCCACCCTCACCAACTCGTCAACAACCGCAGCGAGGGTCTCCGCTCCCGAAGACGACGTCCTCTTCGGAAACTCCGCCTTATCAATGAGCTGCCCAAGCCACTCCAAGATCCTGCTCGCATCCGCAGCTCCATGCGCGATCCGATCGAGAACCAACGTCCGAAGCTCCCGCGGTTTATGAAGCGCCTCGGTATAATCACGGTGCACAGCGGGGAGAAGATCGGTAGCGCTGTCTAAGTCCGTGGCAGTTCGAAATTGAGTGGCCAGTCGGTCAATCGCAGCGGGTGAGAGGTGCGCGGGGCGACGAACGGGGATAGTACCCAGCTGTGCCATAGCTGGAGCAATCAACGCTCAAGACAGAGAAGTATTCAGGTAGTAACACATGTAGACCCCTAACCCTAAAAACTGGGTAAAAGTTGAGAATTCAACGGTGCTGAAGACGCAACCAGGAGAGCTGGAGCAGTGGCATGTGGAAGCGAAATTCATGCCATGGATTCTAAGAAAAGAGAAGTAGTCAAGCAGAAACGCCAGTGCACACGTAACCCTAAAATCTGCGAAACAATCGTGTGTTCCGAGTTGAAGAGGGCAAGCTCAGGAGTTGCAGCAATGGCATGTGGAAGCCAAAATAATGTCAGATTGCAAGTTCGTCGATGGTTGCAGTCGTTTAATGTGACACGGAAGGATCGACCATGGCCAATTCCGAAGGCATGGCTTCCTCCCTTCGAAATCCAAGGTGGAAGCATGCGCTGGAAATCGTTGCGCTCCGGTGGCGATTACCTCATACAAATCCCATACCGCTCCATTATCCCAAGGGCCAAAATGCGCAACAGATGCTCATCGTGGGAGCGGTCACACTTCAGAAAAGAATTTCCGATATTCTTCATGTAGGTGTGCAACAAGGGATAGTCACACCTTCTCCACCGCATTCTCAATCTTCAGCCCATTCTCAATCTTCAGAGAATCGGGAAGTGGTGCTCTCGCGTTAGCTCTCCTTGGATTAGGAAGCCCCCATTCTCTGAAGATTCAGAGTAGGGGTACTAACACCTTCTCCAAAAACGAAATGTCTGTGAAGAATGAGAAGTTCAAGAGTAGCAATATGAGCCAATAGGGAGCCGTTATGCATGAAGAAGGTGAGACACTCTTTTTGTGTCACTGTCATTGTGACAGCAAGAATGAAAAGTGTTCACTTCTAGAGGACGCTTCGCCAATGCTTAGTGAGGATATTTGTTTTGATGCTGTACCTTGATGTTCTTAAAAATAAATGTAGAGATTGTTACAATAATTAATTTTTATACATGAGGATTTTTTTTAACACATAAACATATGAAAATGGTTTATAGTTATAGTGACTAATATAACTAATGTAAGAGTAAATGAAAATAATCTTTAATTTAAAATGAATTCTTTGGTGCTAACATCATTGTATTTCATATCATTAAGGACTTTTATAAAGTACAAAATTAGATCCAATCTTTGGAAGTCATTTTTTTACAAATAAAAAAATTTATAAATTTTTTTTTTCTTTGTATAGTATATTTTAAGTTTTAAGTGCGCTTGTTTGGATTCATTGCAATTGTTTTCTTAAAAAAGGAAAAAAACACTTATAAAGGCTTAACCATTTATGAAGGCTTTCATTAGATGGTTGATTAGTGAATCAACTAGTGACAATATGAAGTCGCCAAACCATGCATCCATCCATTGACTCCTATTTTCTACTCTTCAATTTCTCATTTTTCACAGAAATTTCATTTTTGGAAAAGATATAACTATCCCTAATTGCATAAGTAGAATTTGAATTGTTGGTTAGGAGCTTGTAAAAAGCAAAGATGCAACATTTCAACTTCCAAAAAACTATTCCTCCTTCCATTCCAAAATAATCTTCATGTTGAATAAAATGTTTTAAATTAAGGCTAAAATAACATTTTTAAAACACGATTTGAGTTGTAAGTAGAGTTGGTGCACTCCTAGCATCCTAAAACCTTTGAATTTAAGAGCATTTTTCAAAGGGTAGTTTGAAAATAATGAAAAGTGAATTTTGGGGTCATTTTCAAGGAGCACTAATGGACACTTGAATTTTAAGTGTGAGGCCATCATTTTAAGGTGGTTAGTATACTAGGCCCAAAACCATGTGTGGACCTCTATTCCATGTCCCCAAACTCCATCTCCTTCAATCAGCCAATATTAAAAGAGATGCAAAAAATAAGAGCAAACAATGTTGATTAAGCTAATCAACCATTTTATTTGTCTTTTGATTATTGATTGCATGGATGGAAGGAGAACTATTGTTTAGAATTGTCTTGCTAGTCTTAAGAACACTATTAATACCTACATGCAAACTAAAACTTCTCATAACTTTCATTTCATTAATCAAAATGGAATGATCCAAAACTTTATATGTATATATAAATCTAGAGAACCAATATCAAATTTTTATTTTAAAAAAAAATTATTATTTTAAAGGAGGTTTTTTAGCAGCCTAGCTTGCCTACTAAGCAACGAAAATTACATATCATACAATAATTTTTTAACCATGTAGTCAAAAGTTATGAAAATTGTTGTGCCTTCAAGCTATTCCTTGGACACATGTTGTGTGAAATTTCCAAAGAAAAAAATAAAAATTTGTTTAGAGAGAGTTGCTCAAAATCACTTTGTTGCCAAAAAATAGTGTTTGGACTTTAATTAGAGGTTAATAGATTTAGATTGTGCTCACTTTATGTGAGTGTTTTATCTCCATCTAGGATTTTTGTGATTTGGCTTCCAGATCTTAAAGTGGGTGTCTAAGCATTGTCCAAATGGAATTCCAAGAAATGAAAAAATATATTTTTTTTATTTGCTCTATATGTTTCAAATCTCAAAGGAAACAGGTTTTAATTCCAAACTTAGTGGTTTGGATCAGTTTGGTCAATTTAGGCCCAAAACTTTGGTCCTCAAAGTTTAAATTGCCTAAAATATCACCAAGGCCGGGCAGCTGCATGGCATGGATAAAAAGGATGATGGACATGTTTGGACTCAAACAACTACTATGCATATCCAATCAGCATCTGAAGTTTCGTTCAAATTGTCCAATTGCTTGGGACATCTGCGATGCACGAATTTTGCTTGCGAATATGTAAGTTGACCCAATTGTTTGTCTTAGTCGAATGAAATTGAGTGGGACGGTCTTGCCTCCTTTGCCTTTGTTCCCAGATCGTTGTCTTTCTATTGTTATTCCTAGCCGGTTTTGGAGGCTTGTTATTTTCATTCTGCATTGTAAACATTATTGCAGGTTATATAGATATCCAATAATAGCCCTATTTTGTATTTGTGGCAACGAAGTGGGATTGATCACCTACATGGTCGTTTTTTTATGTTGTTTCCACTGATGAGGCACAATTGCTGGTCACCGTGGGTTTGAAGTTTAGGAGCCAATCTTTCAAACGGTTCAGCTCGTGGTTTGTTTGTCGCGTTCTATCCGTCTGAAGCTTATAGATTCTTATCTTCTACCTTCACCTTTGAATCTATATAGAACCATTACAAGATAGGCCAAGAGGAAGCTGTTTGAAGTAAAGAAGACTAGAAGATTCAAGTCAACCTCTAAGCAAATAATTTCCAATTGCAACCAGATATTCTGCATATTCTCAAAGCGTTCTCCTCTCTATCCGGCATGGCTCAACGTCACAAGAAACTTGGCCCTGAAGGCCATTTGTGGACAAATGCTTCAAGCTAGGGGCAGAGAATGTTGTGCCTCAAGCAATAGAGAAAATGAGTATTCCAAATGCCAAGACATTGTATGAAATTCAACAAATTTAGAGCCAAGTTTTGGATAAATGAAGGACCCAATATGTTGTGGAGTGACTTGTAGCGTATGATGTATGAGAATATCATGTGTTGGTAGCATTGGTTCAAGACCTAGGAATAGAAGATGCCAAAGAAAAATTCAAGAAGGTGTTTCGAGAGAGAGAGATTCCATATATAGAACTTGCTTTGCTTTTAAATTCACTAACTTGGAGGGTTGTAAAAGCAAGCCTATGAGAATTCAATCGGAAGATGATCATCCAGTATTTAAATGCCTATATAGGCTCAGTTTTTCAGAAAGAGATGGGGTCAAATTAAGTTGCAAGGAACTTTTAGATGCCATGTTGATAGAACTTTTTGATTGAAAGTATATATGTGTCATGGTGATGCCAGCCAAGAAAGAGGTTATTTGAATTGGACAAAGAAGAGGATGTGTAAAGATTATCGTCCTATCAATAAAAAAACAAAATCAGATCGGTACCCTGTACCAACACCTAAGGACTTATTTGATGGAGTCAGAAAGACAAGAGTCTTTAATATTTGAGATTTGAGATCAGAATACCATCAACTACGGTTGAGATTGGAAGATAGAATTAAGACAACGTTTGAAGAATAGATGATGATGGAAGAGATGTGCTCTTCTATTGGAAGTTCTTACATTTTGGCTTGAAGAATGTTCCGGCAGAGTTTCAACATATTATGAATCAAGTCTTGAAGGGATTATCATTTGTTATGTGTCACATAGATAATGTAATTATCTTTGAGAATACACTAGAACAACATGTACAGTCGGGTACAGAAACCTTACGAATTTTTTTCGCAGGGAGACTTCAGCCAACAATCCACCGACTTTAAGAAGCTGTAACTTTTTCAAAAATACTCCAAATTCGAAGCCACATGTTGCGTTGGAATCACATAAGAGAGTACTACAAGATATGATAAGTATATACATAAAAATTTACAGATGAGGAAAAAGTTTGGATGTGATCCATACACTATCTACCATCTAGTAGTTCCGCCTCTTGCCGAAATCACAACTTGTATCCAATTGGGCTTTGTTGCAATGAGCTTTTGCAATTGCTCCATGGATACCTTGTCCCATACAGCTTCCATTATGCATATCATGTCTTGTTTGTCCTTCGGCTAGTCGTGGTGGCGCAGCAAGTTTTTTAGTATCTTCCACAAGTTCTCGATGGGATTTAGATCCGATGAATTCGCAGGCCAATCTAGCTTTTGTACACCATAAGCCTTCTTCTATTCATTTGGGAACTTCCCGCGATGCACCGGAGCACCATCTTCCATGAACGTGAGCTGCTTATGATGATCATACATAAAAAAACAAACCATTCAATGTGCCCTCGTACACATTACGAACAAAATCTCTTGCAATTCTTTCCCCTTCAGGCATTATGACAATAGGGCTTTTATCAAAGCCAGTGAAGGCCCCCCATACCATTACTGATGATCGACCAGACTTAAACGTGGGGGCCAAGCAATGGAAAGCATATGCCTCGTGAGACTTCCGTCAAACTCTAATCTAGCGAGAGGTTTTTCCTAGCTCAAATGAGGATTCATCCGTCCAAATCATGTTTTTCCAATCCTCCTCCGTCCAGTGACGATACTTTTTGGCAAATGTCAACCTATTTGCCTGTTGTTTTATATTGAGATGAGGGTTTTTTTGAGCTATTCTATTGCCAAAACCCAACCTGCGGACATACTGTCTTATAGTATTTCGATGGACTTTGAAACTATGTGCAAGCGTAGCAAGAGTTTGCTACCGGTTATGATTGACCAGGCGAGCCAAATCTCGCTGTGATTGTGCAGAGAGTTTTAGAGGTTGTTGGCCTGGTTTTTTAGTTTCCAGACACCCTGTTGTTTTCCATTTTGTGAGGACTGTGGATACTGTGGATCTAAGCATGTCCAGTAATTCAGCAATGTCTTTACATTTCATCCCTTTTTGCCGCATATGAACTACGAGACTTCTTTCTTCATTGCTTAAAGTTCTAGTCCGCATTTTCAAAAGTGGAATCTGTTGTGAAAAAAAATTCTTATGAGCTTCCATGACTAATCTCAATGACAGTAGACAATTGTAATGACAATTTGACACCCAAACCGGAATGAAATCCATGAAAAGAATGTTGAGAAACTTATTGAATGTGAGTCGTATGTTGTGGATCGTAATTAGTGCAACGCATCCCGCATGCCAAGCAGCGTAGCCCGACTCAACGCAGCTCAGCTCGCGTCCCAAACCAGCTCAAAGCGCAAAACAATCAAACGAACAAGGAATGAAGTGTGCAAGAAGCACTGAACCATAATGATTAGATCAGTGAAGGTGTAACCTCAGCGTGTGTGCGGTATAAGCCCCCCTCCCCCCCCCAAAAAAAATCGGATCCAAATGACGGAATTCAAGAGCAGAATGAAGCAAAAGAAGCGCTGAAGGTGGCATGGAAGAGGAAGGAAAACTCTAGAGTCGGGGGAGTAGCAATCGAGGCCCAATGCAGCAGCGGAGGTCCATAGCAGAGTGAGGGTGCAGCAGGGAAGCAAATCCCAGCCCCCCACGCCTCAGGCGCAAAACCATCGATCAAAGACTTGGCGGCGGTCGTAGCCGCCAAAGGATGAACTAGGTATTAATTCGGGGGCCCAAGTACTCAATGTGAATGGAATTATTTAATGCGGATTTACATAGAGGTGCAGGACAAGGAGAATGACGTTCCTGCAAAAATTCGCGACCAGAGACGTCGCACAAAGGTCGCAAAGGGACAGGGAAGGAGCATCGTGCACTAAGTCGGAGACATAGGGAGGGGAAAAATTTGTAAGGTTTCTGTACCCGACTGTACAACACTTGTAGTAAGTCTTTGAGTGGTTGCAAATTTGGAATTTTTGCCTACATCATAGTAAATGTAAATTCTTTCATGATCAATTGCCTTATTTGGGACATATGATTACACCATGAGGCTTGGGAATACATGAAGCGAAGGTGGAAGCTTTGAAGAGGATTCCAATCCCTAAAGATGTGTCAAGGTTGAGAGCCTTTTTAGCACGGGCAAACTATTATCGACGGTTTGTTCGTGGATTCAATCTTTTGGCCAAACATTTTTGTCTCTATCTTTATAGATAGATCATTAACCTCTTAAATGGTTGATGGAGTCTGATAAACTCATAGGGAAGCTTGCAAAGTAGGCTTTACTACTGCAAGAGTATGATTTTAAAATAGTCTACAAGGTAAGGTTGCAAAACTTGGATGCTGATGGCTTGAGCCGCAATCCAAGTCTCTTGGAAGAGGATTTGACTGGTGCTCGATGGCATGGCATGTGTGATCAAAAGATAGTAGCATGCTTCATATTATTTGGCATGGATGGAGGATAAATCCACCTAAGATTTAGGAGAGACTAGATTGGATGTTGTTGATGAAGATTTGAATGAAGAGGCACCTCAAGTTACCACTAATGTTTGGAAAGACCAAGGGCTTCTACATCATCTTCAGCATGGAGAGTTTCTGCGAAATACCACATCTCAAGAAAGAGACCAAATAGTCCATTGCTTGGCTAGGTTTCATTGGAATGGTAGCTTTACATTTTGTAGGTGGCCAGATAGAACACGGAGGGTTGTTTCTAGACCCGACCAATATTTTCAATTGATACGTCAAGTTCATGAAGAGTTGCATCATTTTGGAGTGCATAGTACACACTTCATTTTATGTGGTTTGTATTGGTGGATGTGCATGCGAAAAGAGGTAGAAACCTATGTGGGGAGGTGTGAAATCTGTGATCATGTTCGATCAAGTTTCAATACTCCAATTCCCCAACTACAACCTTTACTAGTAATGGATTTATGTTATAGGTGGAATCTTAATTTTGTTGGGCCATTAATGACCACATCACAAAGGACCAAATACGTTCTTGTAATTGTAGAACATTTTAGCAAGTAGATTGAGTTAGTAGTTGTGGCATTTTTTAATCTTGTATTGGTTAAATTTAGAACCTCAATTGAAGTGTTGACAGACCAAGGAAGAGAATTTTTTAGAGCAACAATTACTGCAAAATGACTATTTTGTAGTCATTGTTGTACTTACAGTCATTGTGGACAAGTCGTTTATACCCTTGTTTTCTTGTAGTGGTTGATCATTGGCTAATGGCGAGAGTCTAGGTAGGGCTCTGTTGGATGCTACCGGATTGACGAAGGAATCGGGCAGATTGTTGTGATAAACGCCTGGGGAGATCACTTAGAGTGACCATTAGAATCTATATGTGTTAAGATTTTAGACACCCTATATTATGTTCTAAAACTTAAATAAAGAAAAATAAATTATAAGTAGATTTTCCTACTTTGAGAGTATATATTTTGAATTATTGATATTTTATTTTTTAATTATAATTAGTTATAAAATTTTGAAGTAAAAAAATACACTGTAGAGCTAAAAATAACTTTCACAATCCTATATTATATAAGAAAAAATTGTCTAAAAAATGAATAAAAAATTGCTAAAAATAAATCTCTTTTGAAAGTTCATTTTTCTTGATCAATGATGCAATGGTCATCTAAATGCATTATCCATAAATATTTGAGTCAAAGAACATGCTACTTCAGTTTATTTTTCAACCTATTCTAGAAATCATTTCATATGTTGTTTGAGTTGGAAATTTTTGGCAATAGAAACCTACAGTTATTATTAAAGAAAGCTCAAAATTATAGATTAAAATTATAGTTTATTAAAAAATAAATAGGAGGTCCAAAAATCACTTGAACACACATAGTTTGTTATAGATACACTAAGTGATCTCCCCGAAGATAATCGAGACAACCAAATGAGTTGCTCTTATTCTAGGAACAATTGAAGTAGATTAAAGTTAAAATTGATATTGGCCAATTTTTATTTTATCTTTGAGTTGAGGTGCCGCTAAGTAAATTGAAATTGTATAGAATTTTTTAGCGCATGGTTCCGGTGTTTGTCTATGGCAAATAGCCGAGTAAGTTTGAGATTTTATATTTGTTTGTATATTTGTCTGTATGGTCTCGGGTTGGTAATTAGCAATTTGTCCTTGGCAATTTGGCATTATATATTGAAGGATATCGGTCCGAGCATCCTTGTATAGATTGAGGTACAAATCAATAGCAAATCGTAGTCCAAAAACTTACGGTGATGATTGTGAGGTACTAGCAATTCATGTATGCATGATTTGGGCTATTTTACATAGGATATAATTCTATAGCAAGCAATTGTGCCAATGTTAGGCATCTCGATCATGTTGCAGTAAATAGAATGGTTGTCAAATTTATAATTATATCATCTATGTTAAATACTAAAAATTGTGGATTATATGAAATTATTGATTCAGTCTTACACCACTTAAATAGATTGGTGTTATGCATTGCCTGAACTGCTACTGGGCTAAAATTTATATAGACATGAATGTTAATTTAGAATTTTCTACTTTGGTTAGACAGTATTGTAATAGTATTAGCGGTTTATCATGTAAAACAGTAAAAGGCCTTGTAGTGTTGAAGTTTGAGATTCTATTAGAATTGGCAACCATCTAGCCTATTATTCACCGAAATATAACCTGGCTAGGCTGTAAATTGCTTGTCAATTGAGTCAGTCCTCGATTGATTTTTGTATCTGGCTAATAGCTAAAATTTAAATTACTTGTTTTCTTATTGTCTATGGAATGTTATGTGCTATATAAATTGAATAGAGGAAACTTGAAAAATTTGCAAAGAGACTGGAACAACAAACCAATGTCATCTCGGTGTGAACAAGATTGGCAAATTGCATTGGTTGACCTGTTGGTGAACATAGATGTAAGTTAAACGATTCAAATACTCAGAAGCACTTAAGCACCTATCATACCCTGCATACAATGAATATTTGTCAATACTGCATAGCTTGGATTTGTATTTTGCACTAATTGGCAATTAACATAGTTAGTTTATAGTTTGGATTATTTGCCCTGAATAAATGACTAAAGAAGATAATTAATGAATCTTTTATATTATATAAATATCTATTGAAATAATTATATATTAAAGTAATTGGTCTTTTGCACTAAACTCTTAGAGCATGCATTGGACCAATTGCCGAACCAATACTATTTGCGAAAATATTTGTCCATCCTAGATAGGTACTAAATAGGAGTGGGGCGAGAAATGTAGTGCCGTTAATGGATTATGTTTGGTAGAAATGGATTATGTTTGGTAATGGATTATGTTTGGTAGAAATGGAAATAATGTACTAATTAGTAAATAATTATGTTTCAAATCGTGACCTACTTGAAAAGTGACCCTAGACTCCAAAACAATAGATTGATTAACCTTTTTCCGTAAATAATCTTTATATTGGTATCCTCGGATTTTGTTTTAAAATAGAAAAAATTCAATTTACAAAGCGGTACAAGAGATGTTGAGGATGGGGGAGCTTTTCAGTGGACATAATAAAGGGGTCATTGCTTTTATATCAAAGAGAAGAGTTGCAAAATTGATAAAAAAAATTTGCCCCATCATGTTGCTTTCATGTTTTTATAAGTTGGTGGCAAAGGTGTTGGTTAGATGGTTACAAATAGTTTTATTATAAATTATTTTTTCCAACCAAACATGTTTTGTGCTAAGACATTGCATAATTAACAACTTTTTATAGTACAAGAAGCTATGCATTTTGTGGAGGAGTCATCGAGTCAAGACAAGATCTCACTTTATTATTATTAAACTTTAAAAAGGCATATGACTACAATTTGTGAAATTTTATGAAAGCAATGTTGGAGAGACAAGGCTTATATAGTGACCTCATCCATAAAATCATGGCCTTATACAAAAATGTGTCTTCATTGGTTATAGTGAATGGAGAAATTGGAGAAGATTTTGACCTTTCATGCTTAGTTAAATATGTTGTTTTTTGGCATCCTTCCTTTTTGTGGTGGCATTAGATTCTTTAGAATATATACTTGAGGATAGGCGTTATGGCATTTAAGGGTTTCATTATCGGATGAGTCAAAGGTAATAGAGGCTTCATATATAAATCATACAACTTTGTATCTCTTTGGCATGGTAGAAAATCTTAATAGGATATATAAGGAGCTATCTACATTTTGCTTGGGGTCCGGTTCAAAGATGAAGTAGGACAAAACTTATGCAATTTGAGTGTTATGGAATAGGATGAATTTTACATGGGATAAAGATTTGGATACCAAGTGGGTCTCTGAGGGCACTATGCACTAAAAGAAAATTGTATTGAAGTCAACAAAATCTACATGATGCTTTTTTATTTCAAGCACGAAATTTTGCGTTAGAAAGAGAATTCTTTTTGCTAGAAACAAAAAAGACATCATATAGATTGTGTTGACTCAATACAAATTTCTTCTAATGGGGGTAATGTATCTCGGACCATTAATAGGGTTTCATCTACCTCCAAATGTTAATACAACGTCGCTAATAGCTTCCATCAAGAAAAAACTAAGATCGTGGGCAGCAAAAAATATATCTACAACAGGACATGTAATAATCATAAAACAAGTTTTATTTGCCACATATAGTACACTGGTTGATGGAAGCATGTTGCGGTATCTCAGTGAAAAACTGTGATATTATTTGTGGCTTGATAACACAAAAGATTTGCACCGGAAGAAGGAGGGACAATGCACATCACGTGCCAAATGGAATTCTTGTATTTTATTGCATTTAAAATGAAGAATTCAGTTCATTGATCCTTATTTATAGATGTAGGCGTTATTAGCTAAAATAGTGACTTCTAGTTTGTCGCCTGGGAATAAGCTTTGAAAGAAATTGCTCTAATACAAGATCATCTTGGATAGACCATTGGGGGACGCAAAATGGAATAAATCATCAAATTAGTTGTTTTAATATTGAAGGTATTAAAAAGGAGAATCACTCGCCCTTGGTGTTAACTTGCTTCAAAGCATTTTTCTTGGTTAAGGAAAATCTGATCCAAAAAAAGCCAAAAATCACCAGAGAGCATTTTAAGACAACCACTATTCGGAAATCCATTCATTCTAATTTCTAAGCAGTTGTAGAATAACTTAGGAGCTAAATTAATAAAACCTAAATATGTAGTAAAGTTTGCTTTGGGAAGACTATTTAATAGGAATCATTTTAAATTAATTCTACTAGGCCATTACAACAAATAATTAGATAAGAAAGTGTTCCTTTATCACAAATACAATGTAGTTTTCTTGACAAGGCAAATCTAATTACTTAATTTTTTTCTCCACTCTTAATGGCCACAAGGATAAAGTATTATCCAAAATTGGTTGATCTTGATTTTTTGCTAGTTAGCTTCAACCTTCTCCATCAAATTGGCTTCTATGCTCTGCAGGCATTGCAGCAACCCAAATTGGATTTCTTTCTTCCCGCCAGCCAGTTACTAGTTACTTCTCAACTTGGCTTTCTTTATGACAATCATGAACTTCAACCATCAACTTGGGAATCTTCCTTTTAACTTTACAACCTAGCTTTACAAAGCTTTGCTTACTACAAAATTGACACTTCTTAATTACCAAATTGGTATTTTCCTTTAAAGACTCCATACACTCATGCAATTTCAAATAACTCACATTGACCTAACATACTCCATTCATGCATAAAACCAAATTGAAATTCCATTAAATACTTGATTGAAGTAATTGCGACCATGCATGAAAATTCCCAATTAGACTCAAGGGCATAATGCATTGCATCTCTATTCAACAACTCAACCATGTAGCTTGAAATATAACTCACTCAAATTAAACACATATATTTCTTTTAGATGCAATCACAAACAACAAGTCAACAACCAACTCGGTTTGTAATTATATCATGTTAACCGAATTGGCAAATAAATTCACCGTTACACATTTAAACTTGTTCCACTAATACACTCCAATTAGGAATCCGATTCATCTTCACTCATACCACTCAAGCTCTTCGACTTCTAAATTCTAGTTCACATTTACTTCTTCTTCCAATTTGGCTTTACACTCACTTCATTTCTAAACACACTTCCAATTCATTTTCCTATTTGGACTCCACAATAAGCCCTGCTCAGATTCTAAGACTTCTTTCACCATCTCCTACTTGATTTCTAAACTCATCTTCTCACATAAACTTCTCTACTGATTTCCTTACTTTCTAAAATCTCATAACATCCCAATTCGGTGCACCTTTGTGCAACAATGAACTCGGTTCCACTTTCACAACATCCCAACTTGGAAATTCAACCACTAATTCCACTTCACTTCCTGAATCAACCTCGTGATACTGTAGGACTAATACTCTAACACAACTCCAAGCACCAACTTGGAAACACAATCAAACTCCACATCAAAAGCAGCCTACGAGTTGGGCACACTGCAAACAAAACTTCTCAAAAATAGTGGTGCCTCCAAAGACGGAAAAAATAGCCTAATAGGAAAATTCCAATTTGGTGGTTACCAATTTGGAACAAAATCAGTTACTACAGCAACTCGCAGTTAACTGCCCATTTTGGAACATGTTGCCAAACCAAGACATTTTGACTTGGTTTACAAACTACTCACTAAGCAATCACTACAAGTCACTACAAAGTTCCAACTTGGAATCCAAATCCTCAAACTCAAAATTGGAACCCAAAACTATACTTCCAACTTGGTAATAACAACTACAAAACTACCAAATTGGAACTTAAAAACCAACAATTAAACAGTAAAATACACAACAAAAAGACAAAAATAAGAGTTAGAAAGTCAATCTACAAGGATGAAGGAATTCAGTTTTGGATGGATCTAACTTACATTTATATTTTTGGACATGTGCGGAAGTTATTAAAGTTAAGGATGTTTGGAATGATAAAAGAGGTGATTGGCTTAGCATTGAAGATATTCAAAAAAGATTATCGAGAAGAAGTATAGTTACTAAGAAGGGAAAGATGAAGCACCTAAAAATTTTGTCACTTATATCATGGGATTCCGAGGCTTTTCCAGACATGGAACAAGCAGTGTGACTTCATGCACCTGGAAGTCCTTATTTTTTTTCTTCATGTTATTTTAAATTCTGGTAAGATCAAAGTAGCTAGATTCAAATTAGATCAAACAAAGGGAATATTCTTATGGAAAAAAGGGAACTTTTGCTTACTAGCTTCAGACCTTCAAAAAGCTAGAATTATTTTGTAGAATGCTATATCATATTCTTTCCAAGATTGTAATTTGAAGGAAGGCCTTGATTGATTAAGTTTGGTTTGGGCAATTCAAAGGAAAATAGTTTTCAACCTAAATTACAATAGGATCCAAGAGAGTGGTGTTGGAGAAAATTTGATAAATTTAAAAAGGCCCTTTTTTTGGATATACAACTAGAAGAGATTATGAATAGGGATTGAAGACCAAAGAAGAGAGATCAATAGAAGTTCAAGAACTTTTAAACTAGGGATTTATAGATCAAAAAATTTGGAGGATTTTTCAGTTTCTATGGCACAATAGTAGATCTAAAAAACAAGCGATGTTTATTTGCAAACTCTAAACATGGGAATTGTGATGGGAAAGTGGTTGTCGTGGCGGATACATAATGCTCAAGTAGGATGCTCCATGTGCCTTTATGAAATGGAAACTACGACTCACCTTCTTTGAGATTGTTCCAACATTTGGGATTTATGGTCCAAGTTCAACATTTTGGTGACGTCCACCAAAGCTCTTACCATTGATTCTCTTCAACAAGATCTTCTAGGTCACTTCAATACTTCTATTTGAGGAAAACTAGGCAAATTTTTCTATGAAAATCAATCTTGGGATCTCATGAGATGCTTCCTCATTTAGCACATTTGGATAGATAGATGTAGCAAAAGGTATGCAAATCAAAAAATTAGTGTTCATAGGATTCTTAGCTCTACTTAGATCTCCACTTTACATGCAAGAATGGCAGTATGGAAGCATTTCCATTCTATCATTAAAAACAAAAAAAACTATAATTAAAATTGAATTATTTTTATTGCGGAATAGACACCACTTTTTTATACTTTAGAGGATGGAACTTGGCACTTTCTTATACCTCCCATCTTCTTTTGATTTTTCATGTTATTTTTTTAATTTGAAGGAGGCTTTCCCTTCTTCCAACCTTCCATGGCTTTAATAGCATGTATCAATCAAGGCTGAAAGATATGAATATGTTGAGGAACTTTCATGGTTTGCAAAAATTTGAAAGTAAAATTTGTGAAGTGCTAAAGCATGAAGTATTTACTAAAGAGAGTTTTTAAAATTTTCAAAAAAAACTGATTACAAAGAATTAATGGACATATTGTTTCAAGAAAAGCAATTACAAATGCTACATTTGATAAATAAAATTTGTAACAATTTCATTGAATCAATTGATGATGATTTACACATCACAAAGTTTACAAATCATCAGATTGTCAATGAGTATCATGTGGTTACTATTATTTTATGGATGCGTACATTAATTTATAACTTATTGCATTGTTACAATGCACACAATCAGTGCAAAGAATTGGCACTATTTTGTGATCAGTATTAACTATGTGACTTCTATATGTTAATCAAAAGTGTGCAATTGCACAAAAGACACAAATTATACACAAAAATTTATTATCTTTGTTGTACATTTGATATACATTGAAGTATAAATAAGATCCATGACAATAATGTCATTTTTATTTGCACTGCAATAACACTTCTGTTCCAAAAAATATTGTTAATGTTCAGTTGTTGATTACCATTTTAATTAACAATAATTTATTACTTAATTAAATTTATTACATTGTATTTGTCATCACTTAATTAGTTTACATTCTAATAGACATCAAATTCTAGCCTGAATTGAATCCTTCATAGGCCACTAGGGAACGTGATGGCATAGTGAAGGAATCACTTTATTGATACTTTGTGAGATTGGAAGGTAGAGAGGTACTATTTATACTAAAATCCATTCAATGAATACTCAAAAGATATGGGATAACTTGAAGATGAGAGCTAGACCGCTCATTGTCAAAACAAAAGAATTGTGTTAAAACTAGAATTTCATACCTCATTTAGGCATATTAGAATAGTTTTTTGCAAAAAAATTTGGACTAAGTAAAGTTAGTAAATCAAGTTAAGTTTCATCTCCAAAAATCTATTTAAGATCTCAAGCCTCCAACAATCAAAAGTTATAAACAAATTTTAGAGTGGGATTAGAAGGGAGTTTTTTTGACATTTTCAAACATTCTCTTTGAAATTTGTTCATAACTTTTAATTGAGAGATCGAAATCTCAAATGAATTTTTGTAAATGAAAATTAACTTGATTTAATAACTTTCTATAGTTCAAGGTTTTTTGCAAAAAGTTATTCTACTATACATAAATGAGGTTTGAATTTCTATTGTGAACACAATTCCTGCTTTTCAATTGACTTTGTACTAAAATTGTGAAAAAATAAAAAAAAATACAATGTTAATGCAATAACTATGCATGAGCATGATGTTGTATGATTATTGTACTTATTTTATATGTCTTAAATAAGCAATAATGCTACATGAAGTCAGTTACCATTACTAAACCACTGAAGTCATACATATTTTATCTTGCATAATTATTGTGCAACTTTAACACTTTCAATTCAAATATGAATGACATGCCTAATCCGCACTATAATTATGAATGACAATATCGTATTGTAACAATATTTTCAAATGAACAAATATAACATGAAAGCAGTGCTCGACGATAATCGCACGATTACTAGTAACAATTCATGACAAATGAACTATGACTCCCAAAAGTAGTTGGCCACCATATAAACCGCTCTCATAAATTGAGAAATTAAAATCATGTAGTGAAATTTGGACATATTGTTGTACAAAAAATATTCTACCCTTGTACACAATTTTACTTAAAATGGATTATATTTTGACCTAGTATTATTTAAATGAAATTTCTATGTAAAAATAGTTTTATTATGAAAATTCATAATGTCTTGTTTTTTAATAGGAAGAATGTACATCTTGATTAGAATCACATATTACAAGTTTCATAAATTTTGGATTTTTTATTGATTGAAATTTGACTTCAAGATTTTGACTTTTTTATTTTTCACGCAATAAATTGCAAAAATAAAAAATAAAACTCTTGAGGTTAATTTTTAATCAATAAAAATTCAAAATTCATGAAACTTGTAATACATGATTCTAGTCAAGATGTACATTCTCCCCATAAAAAATTAAGACATTTTAAATTTTCACAAAATAATTATTTTTACATGGAAATTTCATTCAAATAATAATAGATCTAAATATAGTCTATTCTAAGTAAAATTATACATGAGAGTAGAATCTCCTTTGTACAACAACATTTTCAAATTTCATTTTATAATTCCAATTTATCAATTTATAAGAATGACTTATATGGTACCAACTACTTTGAAGAGTCACCGTAGTCCACAAAGTCACATGGTTTGTCACTAAATTACAACAGTTGAAATCTACTTCAAATAGATAACTGGTCCAAGGCCTAAATAAGAACATGACTAATAAATTATATTTTACATGTTGAATCTTCTAATTCATGTTAGCTTGCTAATTGTTAATACAAAAATATTGTTGGAGTGGGAATTTAATTAAAATATTGCATATCAGATTTAGATTTAATTTCTAATTGAAAAACTTTTGTTGAAGAGTACACAACATCTGTGGGATTATGAATCCCTTTCTTAATCTACAAAAGAAACTCTGACACGTTCACTTGTTACTTTGGACTAGTGAAAGCCTTTGTTATTCAACCTACGAGGCCTTAACCATACATGCATCAATTGATAGAATGTTAAATTGTTGAGATCTATGTTTGAAAATTTGTAAAAATACAAGAGAATGAGTATTTTCTTAATGATGATAAACAAGATGTTCAAATCTATGAAACTTTATGGATTTGATTGTCTTTTTATTTCTATTCATTTTGAGATTTGTACATAATAGTGGAACTTTCTACTAGGATTTATCTCAAATGACATATTGTTCCATGGAAAGGGTGATAAAATGTATATAGGAATATGTAATTGGAAATTTCCATGTAGGGATGCTTATCCTTTTTCATTCTTTTTTAAATATTCTAATAAAGCTAAAAAGAAAGCTAAAAGGAGATTCAAAGACAGTATTGGATTTTAAAGACAATATAAAAATGTATCTCCCTATCCTTCTCTAAAACTTTCTAGTAGCACCTTCACATCACAAACATATTTTTGGAAATGAAGGTTAACCCCTAAAGTCCCAAGGCCATTTTTCCATCAAGAACCACTCAAAACTGCCATTTCAAGAGTAAAGAGCAAAAAAAAAATTTAACGTTTTTTTTTTTTTTTCATATTTAACCATAGGATATTGTACTAGACTAGTGTAAGAATGTGAGTAAAAAATTTCAGAAATTTTGACCGTGTAGATTGCAAGATATTTGCATTTAAAATGAAGGAATCTAATTTTTTTGTACCTTGCTCAACTACATTTTTTGGCTTTGAACCTTTTTAACTTAAAATTTTTGCTCTAATGATTTTGAATTTCTAATTTTATATGATGAAGAATTGAGTTGAGGATCTAGAATTTTTTTTAAAAAAAGAATCACTTAGTTTTCACTTATTACAAAATAGTTTAGTAGAAGTAGGTTCAAGATTGAAGGAAAAATTAAATCATTAATAGCTCTAAGATAGAATTGACATATACTAATCTCAACGGTGAGATTGTTCTAGCAAGAAATATTGACCTTGTGAAACTTTTTTTTTTTGAAATTGTTAAAATTGAGTTCAGAAATGAAGCCTACAAGTTATTTTTTCAAAAAGATGCTCTAATTGCCCAAAAAATAAGATTGACCATAACTTTTGCATAACAAATCCAAATGGAATGAATAAAAGCTTCCCATGTAAATAAAAATAAAATCTACATGAAACAAATTTTTTAAATTTTTAATTCAAAGTTTTTTTGAGGATTTTTTTCTGCCCGCCAAACTAAAATTTGGGGTTTTTGTGCCATAACTTTTGCTCCCGGGCACCAATTGAATAAAAATTACATTTTCGGAAAGCAAATGTGATTCTCTATCTTCACAAAAAAAATTCAGAAAACCACAAAAAATATTGAGACCGTAGGAGCCTGCCCGAAATCCATTTTGTCCTCCATGGGGACAATGGGACTTTAGGGGTTAAGTTTAATTTTCATACTTTCTAGGTTGAACAAATTTTGAAACAAATTGATTTACTATGTTTTAAATGGGGTCTAAACTTATGTTACGTTCTCAATTACTACGGCTCTTTAGGAATTTTGAAAGTTTTGAAACAAAGTAGAAATTATGCTTTAGAAGCTTCATTTTGTTACTCTAGCTCAAGATCAAAATAAATTATTTTAAATATCAAAATTAAGACCTAATAAAGAGAAAATTTCTCTCAAGGTACTAAAATACATTATATTGATCTTCTATTTTTTAGGTAAAACAAAAACAAAAACTAGTACGACCAAATTTAACTCAATGGTATGGAAATAGAATTAACAAGTGGCTCCACTTCAAGAGGCTATATCCTTATAATATTGGTTCACTTTTTGAGTAACGTAGCTACTCAAACTTCCTCAAGGTAAGGTAGGAGGTCCATAAACCGCTCATCTAAGAGCTGAAGCTGACTTTTGGGGAGGTAGAACTTCTTAAATATTTTTCAGTAAATTTTCCTTGAAAGGCAAGAGAAATTGGCATCTAACCCAAGTTGTTTCATATTTTTTGAAGCTTTGTAGAATTAGTTATGAATTTCTGAAGTTGCAGAAAAGTGCATTTTTGTGGGCTCTAAAACCGACCACCTCCTCAAATGCACACCTCTTGTACATTGGAAAGTGCAAAATGTACCTCTAGAGCCTGATTGGTTTTAGAACCCGCTCCATTTTAGGACCTCCTACCTTAGCTTCTATCTATGTAAAGCCTCTGCCCCTTCCATGGAGAGCCAATAAAGTTGCAAACACAAAACTAGATGAAAATCACTCATTATTTAATATGAAAAAGATTGTTTGACTAACCAAAGGATACTAGAGGGACCCTTGTAAGGGCCTTTCTTTCTAAAAGGTTAAATTGGCTAGATTACCTTGCCTCACTCTCCTGAAGTCTAAAGAACCGGCCCTGGGATTCTTTTCATGTGTGGCCGTGTGGCACACTTGGCTTCTTTCCCTCAATCGCCAGAAAAGTTGTACTGTAAGTTGTACTGTAAGTTGATAGGAGCCAGACATATCATGTACTGCAACCGACAGGACTCACAGATACTCTTTGGTGGCCTGGTCCAATGATAAAGCTAGTGACGTGGACACACAAAAGCATCATTCATGTTGGTGACAAAGTGTGATGCAATAACTTATGCTTGTAGATTCTGCCCGTCTCTGTGCCAATCCTCATGAAGCCTCCACCTATTGGGAAAACTTTTGTCCAATTTCTTTTTGTGATTTGTTCGCATAGTGTGCCAATAAGAAAATACAATCCTCCAATCTCAGAATTTATGAAATTGGTGTGTTGCCTGCAAGTAAGTTAACGTGTTGTACTGTACAGTACCCTTGCATAATGATACGTACATCCACTTTTGCCATTCAAAAGAACTTTGCATACTATAAAATTTCATTGGTATTTTTCTTTTTGCATAAATAATATTAAATTCTTGCACAATTCCAATGAAGCATACCAAATTTGGGTTTCAAAAAAGCAAAATTCCATTTTTGGTGAATTTTTTCTTTTATTTGGTATGCTTCATTGGAATTGCGCAAGAATTTAATATTATTTATGCAAAAAAAAAAAAATACCAATAAAATTTTATAGTATGCAAAGTTCTTTTGAATGGCAAAAGTGAATGTACGTATCATTATGCAAGGGTACTGTACACCGTACAAGGAAAACGTCTCTCTTGCTGCGTGGGGAGAAAAAACTCAGTGCGGCATATCCAATAACAAGGACTGTAGTTGCAGCAGGTTCATCCAATGATAACCTGAGAATGACTGCACAGGTCAAAGCCACAAGCATGATAAGCTTACAGTATGTAAGGAGAGTGTGTCGACACTTTGTTCGGTGTTAAATCATTTTATTTATTTATTTATTTTGCCTCCAGTCATTTGTTCAATATCAACTACACCGTGTAGTTCAGTAGCCTTCAGAGAGCCTGCCTTTCCCTCTTTGGAGGCCTCATCCACGAAAAACATCAACCTGAGAATTAAAGTAAGCATGAGAATTAAAGTAAGTTTCAGTACCAAGCACCAAGATCGTGGCAGTAGATATATGTACACTATTCTTTTTGCAAAACCTTGAACCAGCCAAACAATTCAAATTGGGCCATCAAAATTCTTAAGATGATTTGCCGAGAATCTTGAAAACCCTATCCCAATGTCATTTAACCCTAAGTAGCCAACAAAAACAATTTTGATGGACCAATAAGGACATTTGCAATAAGGAAGGTTGGAGCTGTCATTTTTATATTAAACTCAATTGTCAATCATGATTCCTCAAAGGATATGGGATAATTTGAAAATGAGAGCTTGACCACTCATTGTCAAAATGTAAAAATCATGTTTGATGTAGAATTTTAGACCTCATTTAGTCATAATAGAATAACTTTTCTCAAAATATTTTGGACAAGTAAAAGTTGTTAAATCAATTTAAATTTTATCTCCAAAAATCCGTTTGATATTTCAAGCCTCCAATCAAAAGTTATGGACAGAATTCAAAGAGGATGTTTGAAAATGTAAAAGAAAACGTCCCTTCCAACTCCTCTTTGAAATTTATCTATAACTTTTAATTGGAGGCTTGAAATATCAAACAGATTTTTGGATATGCAATTTAACTTGATGTTTTAACTTTTTATAGTTCAAATTTTTTTGAAAAAAGTTATTCTACTATGACTAAATGAGGTCTGAAATTCTATTTTAAATACAATTTTTGTTTTAATTTGGCTTAGCTATGAGTGATTGAACTCCTACTCATTTTAATTTATATGTCCCACATTGTTTGTTTTACCTCCTAACACCCCATATGTATATAAAGAGTTGTCTTCTCATTATAAAGTCATGAATCATGAGTGGCTTTCAAAATGTTGTGAGGAAATTGTAACTAAGAGTTCAAAGTTGAACGCTTTTATCTTGAAAATTTTATTCAAAATATTTATTCTGTTGCTAATCTCGTTAAGTGCAATTTATTTACTAACAAGGTTGAGCGCATTATTTTTTAGTAACCCAGCTTGGGTTAGCCTTGAGTGTTCTTTAGTTTGTTCACCAACCCCCTCTTGCTTGCTTCTGAACAGAGTTTGTCCGACAAATTTCGACGCGTGTTTGGTAGCTACTGATGGTGCCAAATATTCGGCACCATATCATCCAGCGAATGAAATGATGCCGAATATTCGGCACCATTCTGTCAGAGGGAAGGCAGACTTTGCTTCTGCTACTGAATGTTATGACTAAGGTAGTATGCTCTAAAAGCGCCCATGTTCTAAAAGCGATCATGACACAGAGGTACATTTTGCTTTCTTCAATGTTCGAACTGTGTACATTTCAGAAGGTGGTCGCTTTTAGAAACCACTGTGTTTGAACTTCAAAAATTCATAACTAATGCTACAAAGATCTGAAAAATATGAAACGACTTGGGTTAGATGCCAATTCCATTTTTCTTCCTATATAAATTTACTGAAAATTGTTTCAATAAGTTTAACTTCCCTGAAAAGGCGATCTGCTCTTAAGTGGTCGCTTTAAGAGCATACTACCTTATGTACCCCAAAGATGCAATCAATTCAACTAACACACATAGTTTTGGTGATAATCTAGAGCCATTGATCTCTTGGGAAACCAACCCCCCCCCCCTTTTGATCACTGTTGATCGTCGTCGCAAGAGGCAATCTTGGTTGTTGCTTTAGGATATGAATACAGATATGGATACATATACATAGTACAAATACAAATACGTTATATAAATTATAAAATATAGATATGGTATGGGTACGGCAATATATTTGCATCTGAAGTTGCAATCTGCAATTACAAATGAGAGGGAGGCAGATAATTTATCAAAAAACAACAATAAATATTTTAATTGTTATTATTGAATGCAATGTTTTGCATTTAGAAGATGCAAACTTGCAAACACTCACAAGTTGCTATGTGGTTACTACTACGTGGAACTATGGTTTTGCCACATGGTTCCTACTACATTACACTGATCTATAATAAACTTACCAAGAAAATTTGCTATCTAGGTACCTTAGAGAAGCTATTTGTCAACATACTTATTTTTCGTAGATTGAAAAGTTTGTAATAAGCTATTCACAAGTAAAATAAAGACTTTTTCACCATAAATACATTTGTTGTGATTTTCCAAAGGTTGTTAAGACTAAATTAGTAAAGCATGTAGACACATGCTAAACCACTATAACATTGTTAAGTGTTGGACTATATATCTCTCCAAAGAAGGTATTATTCCTCCCCTAGATACTTAGGGGGCATTTAGTTATAAAAAGAAGAATGTGATTGGTGCTCACTTGTTTCGTTGTCAAAATTGGCCCATTCCAAGGCCCATCCAAGGGTCCATCCCTTCCTTCAATGTCAATTTGTGTATCACTTTAGAAACTTCCAACGTTAGGGGCTCTTTTTTTTTACGGATGCAAAAGGGACCCACCTCGGCTTGGTTAGCAATGTTATGACATGCTTACATGCCCCTCCCCAAGTCATGATGCTAAATAGTTGCTAAGATTGTGATAATGGATAGGTGACTAACTAATCCAATTGGGGAGGATCTGATAGATGTCCAAATTGGATGACTAATGGTGTTTGGATTGTTCTACCTTATACTCCATATACATATTCTATTAGTGTGTAAAACATCTAAGTGTTTTTCAAAGGCACACTTGTAATATATTTAAAGCAATATTTTCTAGATTGTGCTCAATAGTTTCCATAAAATTTTGTTTCGTGACACTAAATAAATGTCTAAGTGCTTCTAATTTTGGATCCTCATTCACATAATAAATTATTGTAGTTAAAGTACCAAAAATAAACATGATATTGCTCTTATGTGGTGTACTAAGATTATTTGAAATAATAAGGTTTCAAACTACCTCTTAGCAATGAATTGTACACTTGCTACTACAAATGCATCATAAAGTTGCCAAAAAATGAAATAATGTTTTCTTAATTTATTATTTCTTGTTAGGACTAGTTCCACTTACTTAATGCACCATTCAATTCAATTAACTTCTAGAGTACCAAGAAGCTTACTTTGGGCTTTTTGAGAACTTGAGCAAGCTCTATTGACTTTTGACTTTTGAATTTTTTCATGAATTTTTTAGGGTGGATGCTATTCATCATGTGTAGCTTTGTTTCATGTCATTCCAATAAACATTACAATTCTTTGAAAGATTTTTTTGATTTTGATGCCTACATTTGGCAGCGAAAACTATATTCTAAAAGATGTAAATTATTTTTTTAATTTTTAAAAAATTTATAAATACTCAAATAAATTTGAACCATTCAATTCTAAATAATGAGGTAAAAGTTATGAGGAGTTTTATTTTCCGAGCAAAAAAGCTAGAAAAAACATACAAAGTAATTTTTTGCTCTCAATTTAAAAGAAATAAAAATAAAAATAAAATATAGGATATTAATTGTAAACTAAAACATTTTCACTATTGTAATTAAAAATTTTCAATTTCTTGTAAATTTATTAGTATATTAGTTTTTTCTTTCATTTAGTACTACCTTCCATTTTAGAATGTTTTTAAAGATGAATATAAAAGTTCTTTAGGTTAAAAAAAATTCACATATTTTCAATCTAATTTCCAACATATTGATAAAATGCACAAGTTATAGGACATGTTTTTTTTTTTTCTAAAAATGTTGAAAGCCAAAACTTCACCTTTTGGAATGGCTAGAGAAGCCTACATTTTGAAGTTTAGGTGCATTGAACTTGCAATTGATGCTCTAAAATTTAAGTACATTGTACTTGAACAAGTTGACTAAAAGATCCTACGACTAGATTTGCTAAAAAATAATTATTGACTAAGATTTGACCTTGCTTTGGATATGAGTATTTTGAAGTAATTTTGGGCCTCTAAACATGATGGTCCTACAAGGGTTAATTAAATACTAACTACCACTCATTGAATGGCTACTTTTGAATTTGTCTTTTCAACTCTAAATTAAGGATTTTTTTAGATACATATTAAACTTAGTAGAGAATTAGTATAAGAATTGTGAAAATTGAACCGTATACATAAAGAGTTTAATTCTCAAATGAATCCAATTAGCATGCCCCATAGTAATATTAATATTAATTGAAACTAATTTTGGTAATTCTACAAGTCTTTTATGTATATTATTTGGGTAGTGCATGATATTTTAGATAATGTGGTCCGTCCATTATTTTCATACAATCTCAAAAAGTGTGATTTAACTCCTAAAGGACCATTGTTTCTTTGGAGGACAAATTGGAATTAGTGCATTTTAATTCCATCTTAGAGGTATTAATAATTCAAAATTTCCTTCTATCTTGTACCTACTTCTATGAATCGTTAGATGAACAAAAAAATAATTTTCAGTTTTTTTTCTTCTTTGCAATAGAAATGGCAGTTTTGAGTGTTTTGTGGCAAAAAAAGACTTTGGTCTATTATAGGTTAATCAAACTTTCATCCAATTGCCATTGCCTTTCATCCCAATTCTTACACTCATTAGAGTACATCCATCAAAAATTTCATTCAATTAATCTATCGTTCCTCACACCAATCAAATTCTTGCACTACATTGATTTATCTTTTTAGTGCGTATGACACTAGCTTACCAAAGTCACTCTATTTTAAAGTATGTAGTGCAAGTGGAAATATTGTTGTGTTGCATTCGGCATTTTTCCCAAAACAACTAAATTTTAGTGATATTAGTATCAGAATAAAGGTATGTTCCCACTTGACCTTTTGGTGGTGATGTTAAGGCATTAAATGAGTTGTAAATTGTAGTGCTTTTCCACCTGAGTACTTAGCTATCTACCAAACCTATATGGCAGTCGAGGTGGCATGGACCTGACAACACTACTACGGCCATTGATCACTTCTACTTTGTTAGCCCATCAATGCAAAAGTAGTCCATAAGAAGAACTTGGCAATCTTCTAAAAATAAAGATTTTAGCATTTGATGGTTGCTCTTATCAAGTAGAACTCTCGATAATCCATTACATAAGACCAGTGGTTGTCCAAGGCAGAAATAAACAAGATCCAACTAGGAAAAATAAAAAATATTGAAACTTTTCAACATCTAAGGCGAGACCACCTATAACCAACCAAATAAGCAATTGGGGACATGATGTGGAGTACAGTAAGGCGATTGAAATATTTCTATAGGGACAAAGATAGAAATGAGGGGGATTGCCAAAATTTGATAATTTATCCCTTGAACTGAAGTTACTATGAATTTTGGAAGGCAAAAAGTGCGCCAAACCAATAGTCAATGTCTAGACTCTTCTGAAAGCGCTCATTTCATAGACTACTTCTTGTTCACTTTGACACTCTAAACCAAGTTGATGTGTCATGAAAAGAATAGAGGAATTGATGGTCAGAACTCTAGAACCATGTTTAAAAATTAGTCCCAGCCTTCACTGCATTTCTACCACCCTACTAACTGCCAATGGAATGCTGGATGGTAATGGGTGGTCCGTACTCACCTCACGTGAATTTGGAAGACCACATTGTTGTTGCTATGTGAGATCTTTATACAAGTGGGGTGTTGGGAGGTAAATCAATCTATATGGGATATGTAAATTACGACGAATAAAAGTTCAACCACTCATACCTAGTTAAGTCAAAAGCAAGAATTGTGTTCAATGTAGAACTTCAGACCTCATTGGGGCATAATAGAATAAATTTTTTAAAGAAATTTTGATCCAAAAAAACTTGATAAATCAAGCTCAATTTCATCTCCCAAAATCCATTTGAGATTTTGAGTCTACAATCAAAGGGTAGGGACAAACTGAGAATGAAAACACAAAGAATCGAAGGAAGTCGAGTAACTTCAGTAGTACTGCACTAGAATTGTAGGGAATGTACCCAACAAGATGCCTGTTTTTATCTAGTTTCGAGGGAGACCTGGCTGAAGCGGAGACTGCGGAGTGTGATGGAACTTTGAGCAGTATCCACGGAATGCGTGCGGATCATGGCGTCATACAGACCTCGGGCAGCCTGCGACTGGTCCACTGGAAGCAGGCTGCGTCATTGCTAACCCCGAATAGAGATTTTAGTCACGGGCATCTGCAGGCATCTACAACCCTTGTCAAGATGTCGTAATAAGTGAAAGTCTGACGTTGATCTGTGGTGTCCGTCTGGGATGGCGCCTTAGCAGAAACTTAATAAACTAATAACAAGTTATCCTAATGCACCCCAAAGAAATCCGAGTTTGCGCGTGAACACGATTCATGCTTCGGGCCGTAACTTAGGCTTTATAATACTCCGTAGCAGGCGGTGTGCCTTCGGCGAAGGTGAAGCCATGGGACCATCACTACAGTACCATCCTCGTTCATTTGTGCCTCCGTTTTTCATGTCCAGCAGGCGGAAAATTTGGCGCAACTCTTGACATGGGAGTAGGAAAGTCGTTGGAATTCTCTCATGGGAATTTCTAAAAGCAAAAAGATTAGTTGGGCTGGATATTTTCAACATGGAAAGTAAGTCCAATAAAATCTTGTCCGTTGCTCATAGTAGGCACATGTTGGAGACTTGGAGGTACGATGATACCGACTTTAATAAGGAAAGGACCGAGGCCCATTTCAGGTGAAAATTGTGGAAAACTGACACTTTTTAGGTCAAGGAGAGGGGGAAAGAAAAAAGGTTTTTCAAAAATCCAACTATACATATTTGAACTAGACTACTGTGGGAATCTCTAGAAAAAAATTCAGCAACTTTGATGCCACGAATTGAAAGATTTTGACGTTTGAAGTTAGAAAGACTGTTTTTTTTCTACCCTTGCACAATAAGCCAACAAACTTTGACACCTCCTAGAATGAGAGCTTTTTAAACTACAAATGTTTTTTTTTACATTTGCATCTTGTATCATATATGTTATACACTTGCCAAATTCTAGAAGTAGAAGAGGAGTTTTGCACATGCTGGCTAAAGTTGCTCGGATTGGCCAAGAAATTTAGGTTAGCATAACTTTTGATCCAAGCACCCAATCAGAAAAAAAATATAATCACATTAAGGGGAGTAGTACATGTTCACACCTTTTTTCAAATTTTTGTGTGAACATCCAACCCAAATTGAGTTCAAGCATTACTACTCGAGATCTCTTGTTTACAGTCAGTACTCACTTGGTCTTTTAGGGGTTAAATTTAATGACTTATACTACTACAAAGAGGGTAAAAATTGGTGTTGTCTACAAAATTTTATGAACTTTGATCCAAAGGGGAAGGGATTTTGCATCCTCAAAAGCTATCCTATCATGTAGAGGCTTAAATAGGTGCAATATTCAAACAGTAAGATATAGCTATAGGTACTATAAGGCCTCTTATAATGTGGTTGTCTGTATTTGAGGAGATTGAAATAATACTAATATTTTAGCCTGTATTCATTTAATATTAATTCAAATAGTATAACTTTGACTAAAATATTAATCATTAATTTTAATCCACCACGTGAATTCATCATTTTAAAAATCAACAATATTAATATTTTTACCGCCCTTGTTCTCTTTGATTGATCTTGTTCGAAGTCAGAAGTGATTCTAAATTTCCTTTGCATGCATCATTAGATGTCCTATAAAATAATAGGAAGTCTTAAGTGCTAAGTATAAGTGTATTTAGAGTAATCCTTTTATTCTCATTGATAAATTGGATGTACATTTTAGGCAAGAATCTATGTGTCGATTTAGGTAGGAGGGTGCAATTATCTTAATCCCTAAATGCTTGACTACTACTAGGGAGATGATGAATGTTTCAAAAAGTGCACTTCATTGAATTCATCAATGAAGTTTAAGAAAAATTATGCAATGTATTAATGGAAAGGCGAAAAAAATCCTATACAAATAAGTGATACAAAGATTTTAGAGGAGTGACAATAGAGTCATTGCAAAAAATACCATTCCTATACTCCATCACAATTGGAGTGATTTTTTCATTTCAACTATAATTTTTGAATCCCAAGTCCTATGAACATGAAGTACTTAGTTAGCTTGTCTAACTCGATGGTATTCACATAATCACATCCCTTATTTTTCTTTAAAAAAATAAATTTGAAAAAATATAATTGAATATTCATAACACTTTGAATTTAAGGGGTTTTCACTACATTTGGTATACTCAAATTGAATGATATACAATTGAAATTTTGGTGGTCTATTTCCACAATAGGTGCATATGTCTACCAAGGGGCATCTAAAAATATATATTAATTAATGTCTACTAGGTCCATATAAATAGAACTCCCCTGCATGAGCACTTCTAAACATTGGAGATGGTATCAACTTCATTTTTTTGGTGAAATCTGATTACTATCAAGTCCTCACAACAATACTTTTGTCTATTGATTTTTCCAATCAACAATTGAGATCGTTTTGCTACGTAGTACTCCTTGTTCTCCTAGTACCTAGGGGTTGAAATGTAGATTTACCAAAACACTATAGAAAATAGGGGGGTGTTTCTTGTGATGATCCAATAATGTATTATGATATTTTAAAGTTTATCTTACTATCTTTGATTAAGGCAAGAAGGTCCATTAATGGTGTCTTAATAATGTAGTGGAGAAAGGTAATTGCACCTAATCGTGACTTGTTCTAGAACCGGCCTTAGTATATTTGTACCTAAAATATGCAACATGTATTCCTAAGTATCTAGGGTCTATTTTAGGTCTCCATCTTCAATACTTTGAAAATTCATAATTTATTCTTACAATATTCCAAAATGTATTATGGATTTTTTTTTAAGAAAACAAATTATAGCCAAAAAAGAATTAAGATTTAGAATCTTTATTTTTGCAAGTATTCATTTCACTCTCATCTCTACATGAAGTGATTCAAAACTTGCATGTAAATCATAAACCAACAAGTGATTACGTTAGCCCCATTGTTGAAGAATAGACGAAAGTTACTTTTTCAACACCCTTGGATATCCTTCAACTCTTTCATATTAGCTCACAAAGAAAACTCTAAAAAATATTCATGAACCACCAAGTGGATGCCATGATTGTTAGAGGCTAGTGTTGTGGTTGAATTACGTGATGGAGTAATCACAAGAATCTTGTCCTAAAATTGTTATATAAGCAATGCAACACTGTCTTCATTAAATATATGAACATGCCCCCAAGCTAGCAAAGGTTTTGAGTGATATTTTGTTCATAAGCGCTACAATTTTTAGGAGGGAATACTAGACAATTTATTCCCCCATTTTCTGCAAATTTGCTACACTCATCCAATTCACAGGGATGAATGTGCATTCTATTGGATGAATCATTTAAGTTTCATCCTCATTTTTCACGTTTCATCCATTTGTATTGATGTAAACAACTGCTGCACTCCACTCCAACAAAGATCGCCTTCTGCACTGCCCAAAATAAATGAAAAAAAATCCCTGGCCCCAAGCGAACTGAAGGCCGAGACGAGCTTACGAGCATCGCGGACCACTTGACACGCCAGACAAACGACGACCGTACTGGCTGATGTACAACTTACACTCGGTACCGCATCTTGTCCTTTGCCGCCCGCATGTTCCGTTCCGCCGCACGATGCCTCTGGTCAACGAGATCATGCAGTCCATTGCCGGCATTTCTACTGCCCACGGGCAATTCAGATAACATTCTGTAAGGTACAGTTTACATCATTCAGTTTCCTGTTTGAATTCCTGTTTGAATTTCTATCGCAGAGTGATGGTTTACACGCTTCCCTGTTTCGAACTGACCGGGGGCAGGCACGGGGACTCCATTCAATTCCGGGAAGTGATGGAAGTAGGTGGGTCCATTCCGTCGCGTGCTGCTGTGAAGCATCTCGCAGCCGCTCTCAAAAGGAGGATTTGGGATTGGCCATCCCACTCCCTGATCAACTTATCTTGGCGAGCAGACCCAAGTCGCTCGAATTCGCATCCTTGAGCAGTGAGGGATCGATCAGAGGTACGTTAGATTCCACTGACTTCGACTCCTGGCTTTCGGTTTTCAGTTGCTTGGCCGGCAGGCCGTCGCGGTGAATACTGATGAGAATTGTGAATTGGTAAGAACTACTCGTCTAAAGTCGTTTCTTGTTAGTGATGTCCTTCAGTGATTTCCCGAGAAGGTGACAGCGCCGCGCGCGGGCGGGGTCACGGGTCAGCCACATGGCGTTGTGATCGAATTCCCCAACTCGTCGTCGTCGTCGCGGAGGTTACTATTTGGTTTCATTCGACGCCGGCGGTCGACGTGCACTCAGAGCTAACAAGATCCTCACCAAGGTACGAAGCGGATACCTGTTTGTAGTCAGACAGTGTGTAGCTGCGCATGCATTGGACTTCGAATTCTGCGTATGATGTAGCCAAATGCGACCTTGTTGCAAGTGTCAAATTAACAATGTTTCCCATATGAGCCTGATAATGCCCGTATCATAGCTACAATTGACTCGTTCGTAATTCGTAACACGAATCAGGGTAGTGTTTCCTGGTTGTGGTGATGGTGTTTGGCAGACTGACAGGTCTAGAGGTTCCTCTGTGAGCAGGAGCGAGATGACGAAGAATGTGAATGGGGCGCCTTCGGGCAGCAGTCCGCCGCAGGGCGACGTGGTGGTAGTCACGCCAGTACGGGAGGCGTTCAACATTGAGAACCCGCAACCAGGCCATGTGGTGGTCGTGGGGCCAGTGGACGACGATGAATTCAAGGAGCCCAACCTGGGAATCGTGATCTCCACCGCTCCAGAGAAGGAGGTCCTGCTTTCCGGCTGGCGCCGCCACAACGACATGGCGTCGCTGCAAGAAGTGAATTCCTCCATTGCGGTGCCGTCGGAGGGCGCATGGTACAAGAAGGCGTTCGCGTTCGCGGGCCTGGGATTCATGGTGAGCGTGGCTTACATGGACCCCGGAAATTGGGCGACGGATCTCAGCGGAGGCGCGGCGTTCGGCTACACGCTCCTCTCCGTCATCCTGCTGTCCAATTTCACCGCCATCTTCTTCCAATCCATGTCCCTGAAGCTCGGCATTGTGGCCGACCGCGACTTGGCGCAGGCGTGCCGCGACGCATACCCGAAATACGTCGTGTACGTGTTGTGGGTCATGATGGAAATCGCCATAGCTGCGACCGACTTGGCGGAGGTTATCGGGTCCGCGGTGGCTATGAATCTACTCTTCGGGCTTCCTCTCTGGGCGGGCGTGTTGATCACCGCGGTGGACACCTTGTTCATCCTCGTCTTCGGGACGCGCAGCTTCCGAAGCTTGGAGGTCATCGTGTTCTTGCTCTGCCTCCTCATCGCCGCCGTGTTCGTCTACGAGCTCATCGCCGTGAAACCCGAATGGATCAAAGTGGCAGCGGGATTGTATCCCAAGCCTGAAATCATCACGAATTCCAAGATTCTCTTCAATGCCATCGGCATTCTGGGCGCGACGTGCATGCCGCACTCGCTGTTTCTCCACTCCAGCATCATTCAAACGCGCGCGTACCCACGAACGAAAGAAGGCCGCAAAATGGCGGTGAAATACGGCACCTGGGACTCCTGCCTCTCGCTCATGCTGGCCTTCTTCGTGAATGCGTCCATCCTCATCCTCGCGGCGGCCGCGTTCCATTACGGCCCCAATGCAAACCGCGACCTCGCCAACATCAGCGACGCCTACAAGCTCCTGGCGCCGGCGCTGGGCGACAACGCGGCGCGTATCCTGTTCGGCGTGGGCCTGCTAGCCAGTGGCCAAAACTCCACCATCATCGGCACGTTGGCGGGCCAAGTCGTGATGGAGGGATTTCTCAACATTAGGATCAAGCCGTGGCTGCGGCGCTTGATCACCCGCTCGATTGCCATCGTCCCTGCGGCAATTGTGGCGGCTATTAGCGGCAACAACGGCGCCGGGCGTCTGCTCGTGCTCAGTCAAGTCATCCTGTCGTTCACCTTGATCTTCGCCGTGGTGCCGCTGGTGCACTTCACGAGCTCCCGCGAAAAGATGGGCAGCTTCGTCAATTGTTGGGTGGCGCGGATCTGCGCTTGGATTATCGCGGTCATCATCGGCGGCTTGAATGGCTACCTCGTCGTCCAGTCCATCCGCCAGGGCTCGTTTGGCGAAGCCGGCCATGTCTGACCTGGCTGTGTCCGTGTCAGCTCATTCCACGCCAGCTACTTAGTTTCTCTTCCTCACTCGCTTATGCCACGTGCTGTTCTGTAAATCCGTGTACTTTATTGTCCGCTCTTTGCAAGCGGTCTGGTCTATCAACAAATACGAAGGTTCTCTCCTCTATTTGGATTCATTCCATTGCTCTTGTTTCTCGGTTGATTGATGGCTTTTGTCTGTGAATTTGCTGCTTGATTCCTGCATGTTTTGAGTACTAGAACTGTGCAAGGGGGAATGCCATTCCCAAACTCCTGCTATTTTTGTGGGGATATGGGGTCTTGAGCAAATGGACTCCTTATTTACTCCGGTTTCTAATAAGAACCTGAGTTCTCCACAATTGCTGCATTCGCACTTTGTTGTGATGAAGAATGCTACGGATTTAACTCAAACTATGTCCCTGTAATCGCACGTCACGTAACTGCTTTGGCAAGAGCTTTTGGGTACTGAAACTGTACTACTCGGAAGTACGAGCTTCTAGGATGGATTCGTCTTGTGGACTCTTATCGGCCTGTATCTAGAAATTTCCCTGCAATATTGTTTGTTTGTCTTCTTTCTTCGGATCAGCTACACGTTCAACTAGTATTTGGAAGCAGCCAGTGACTAAGGACCAAGTTCCATGTGGGATGGGTTCGAGAAAAGTCTGGTTGGCTCACTGATGCCGATGGACATACTATTCTGTAGTGGGGTCAGTCCACTAGAGTACACTGAATTGTCCGATTCGTGAGGGCGCAAAATTAGTATCAACTGAAAAATTGTTGTCACTACAGAAATCCATTTCTGTGAATAAAGCAGTGTGTTTTCCTTGTTTCTTGGAATGAAGTGACGGATGCACAACAAGAATCATTGCACCAGGTTGCCAATTTCGAAGGATGCGGGAAAGCATACCGATGATTGAGCAGAAGTAGGTATTGTTTCTAGAGGTGACCGAAACGGTCAACTCGTGCCAAGGATTATGTATGCCCTATTTAAATGCCATATTTAACTACTTCTGGACTTTCAATAGTCCAGAATTAAAGAGATGGTGAAATCCCCCGATCTACCTCAATTTCTGCACTCATAAGTCTTTTGGAGAGTGCTTCTTCGTGTGCTTGGAAATGCTAAAAAATTTGTAAATTACTGTTCCGTAGTTGATTGTGTCAGAGTTCACGTGTCTGGATTGGGAGATCTGTGGACCAGGTTTCCATAATTTCAGCATCCCGTTTACAGCTCATGTCCCCGAACCTATCGAGAGATCCCACGATGACAACTAGTTCAAGCAAATACGGCTCCGAGCCCTATATTAATACCTCACTCACCGTTCTGTTTGAAACGAATGCATCGTGAGATCCCTTGACAAGGTTGTCGAATATGCGGCAGCTTCAGTGACAATCTTTGTGTCGAAGCGCTACAGTTTGATTCATGTGCTGTAGACAGTGCAATTCATAGATACATTAATGGAAGAAAACTTGAAATTCACTGGAAGTCCCAAACATCACTTCAGAATTATCAAACAAGCACTTCCTCTCGGGAAGAAGGAGACCATTTTTATCTAAGCAGGAGATCTCCCGATGGAGTGCTAACACAAGAAACATTGTCATTTCACACTACATCCAGTGGAATGACAGGACTATAGACAAGTGAGTCACAAGTGCTCAGACATTCAGCATACATCTGTAGACTGATGAATATCGGCTACTATACTATTCTATCTGAGGTATTTCAGTTTGTGTGGAGAAAATCGGGGTTCTATCACTACTGAAATACATCCAATCTCTGATGTCCACGTAATTCTGAACATGCAGAACCCAGTTGACTGGAATTCCAACACGGACTGAAAGGGTGAAAAAATAAATGCGTATTCAGACTAATCTTTGTGCATGTATAATCCGAACACTGTATTTGTCATTGATAAAAACATGAACCACTTCCATTTCAGCAGAGGAAAGAAAAACAGCCCGCACTTCACATATCAGGTGACTGCCCGTGTTTCGCACGCATAATGAACACCATAAACGAATTCATATATTCATCAAGATTTATGATGCTAATACATGTCACATAAAAACAACACTGAGAGGTTCATCGTCTAACAGTCGAACTCAAACAGGGTAGTGTACATAGAAAACCTAACTTTCGACTAAGCTACCTCAACGTGGAAAGCCTCGTGGGATCTCACGATTTTCGCAGCGACCTGAACAATGCATCGTGAGATCACATGATGGCCGTGACAACCCTCGCAATGCATCGTGAGATATCACGATAGGCGCGCTACTCCACCGTATGTCGGGAGATCTCACGATGGATTACTGTTCTCGGACAAGGCGCTTGATCACGGGTCCAACACGTTTGCCCGATTCAAATTTGCCAAGGCAGCCTCCCTACTCTTCTTAGGAATGGTCCTCGATTTCGGATCCACTATTTTCGACCAATTCGCATACGCCACAGCAGCTGCGTCAACCCAGGTAGGGGCTGAATCTTCAACAACCCATTTACCGTATCAGCAATTCCGGTACCTCAACTCCAGCGTACTTTCGGAGTTATCGGGTCGCCAATACTGAATCAAAAACTTCCCGTAATTTGCGTCTCTTTCCAGTCTGCATACAGTAGACAATGCTCTTCCTTGCCAAACAGCACATGTTTCCGGGACTTCCGGCCTAAGAAGTACCCATGAGCCCGGTCGTATGTCCAGCCACGGATTGAATCTTTCCATTGGCGCTTCATTTGCGGGGCCGCAATAAGGTTCGGGTTCCTCTTCTTCCTCCGGAATCACATCCATGGGATTTCCTTGGCGAGGGACTCCATTCTGCGCTACCCTCCAATCATACTGTGGCCAGAAGCCTTCCACCAACTCCGGAGGACACTCAGGTAGTGGCTCCTTCAGCTCATCCAGTACGCACTTCCAGTATTCCACGTAAGGGCCGAATGCAGCTGCAAATTCCTCGCATTTTGACATTCCTTGTTGCCAGTACTGAATGTACTTCTCGAGTCCCACCAAAATGAAACCCTTGTTCACGGTAGCTTTCCGCGCCATTTCCCTTGCCTTCTCTTGATTTCCACCCGCGACGGGAACCTCGTTGCCCTACGTGGGCTTAAATGGAACAGGCTTCGGACAACTGTGAGGGAGCATGGGGCGACCATTTTCATCTCTCCTCCAAATGCGTTGAGAAGGTTTATTAGACGGAAGCCACTTTGAATCAACCGCTGACTCCTTGTAATTCATGACGGGGACCCCATCAGTGTCCACGTAGAACTTGAACAGGTGCATCTCCCCCAATCCAATTAATCTTTCGGAGCCACCGGTCTGGTAACCCTCCACGAACGCCTTGAAATCCCCCACCTCCTGTATAAACTCCGGCAGAAATGACAATTCTTGGGACTGCATGAAGGCTTTCATGAGGTCAGCGACGACGAAAGTGTTCTTGGTCTTGAGCGCCTTCGAAAGGTGGCTGAAATAGGCATCGATATCCTCGTGAGTATGTCCGACTAGTAGAAACCCGACCTGAATTTCCTTGAAGACACCTCGTGCAGTGAGCAACGACAAGAACGCCATTAGGTATTTGTTCTTGTTATCCTTAGCAGAGTTGTCGAGTTGAAGATATAACTTTTCAGGAAGGGGGGTCCTACCGACCTGAGCTCCTGGTTCAATGAGAGTCAGGCTGTCCATACATCTCGACTTTCCTATGAGCAGTGCCTCAAACATTGGATTCGCCGGAGGGTATGGAAAGAGGTCGCCTGCCTCTCGAATCGATGGACCCTCCAGTCGGCGCAACAACCTCGCCAAAGACGAAATGGTGAAGTTGGAGTCTGTCGGCCAACAAGATGGAGCATAATGGGCGTACGCACCGTCACCATGACCATGAGCTACCATTCCTGTGACGCTCATGGGAAGCTGCCCCAAACCCGTCGTGGCCTTTGTCGTCACCCGCATTCTAGGGAGAGCCGTCTTCGCCGTATCCATCTTGTCGTGAATTATACATAAAATTCTCCGTGGATCTCGTTTGGATTCCTCACGCCAAGAGGCATACAGACGACGGTAAGACGCTTGGTGATTTAGATGATGAGCCCTCTGATTCATGAACTCCACGTATTGGGGGCTTCCCTTCGGGAACTTCAGGATGTACTGCTGTAGATCGTCGCACAGGGTACATTTTGCGAACGAACTCCCAACAGGCTTAATGTGGACGTTGTTGAAGTGGTCCTTCTTAATTCTACTAATGGTCGACTGGCTAACGGGCGGCAGACCGTAGTCGACATTCAACTGGAAAAACAGAACGACTAAGCTTCAGAAACAGTACGAGCAAAAAGAGCCAGCGAACGAAAATGACAAACATTATTCCAGAGAAACGATCGTGACATCCCACGATCGTTGATCCAATCGAGGGATCTCACGATCACTAACTGCATTACTCAAAATCAATGGGTTTACCTCATTAGCATCCGCTTGGACTCGTTTCCAGTTTCTGCCTGCAGGCAGATATTTAAGAGTGTCCACTCGGCCATTACCGATACTGCGCATTTGGTGGGGCATTTGATCAGCGTTCTCGTCAATAATGGCTTTCATAGTCCCTATAACCTGAACAGTTCGAGTCCTTGGTCGCTTAATCCCTTTGTTTCCGTGCGTCCCCGAATTCACGCCGTTGTTGTACATCTCGATGTAAGTGTGGTAGGTCGACTTTGGGATTCCGTGAATTATGTACCACACCGTACCACAAACTTCCACTCCCTGTAGTGTGATGAATTTTCGCTTCCGATCTCTATTCATTTCGTGGAGCTGCCCTCCCACTGCAATCCCATATTCGCGGCGGTCCTCAAACGACTTCAAGTAGTATTTCTGCCTAAGCAACAGCGTCAACTCGTGGTTAAAATGCTGACAACACAGATGTTTGCAGCACTTTTGCGAGCTCACTTTGCGGATCTCTTTGTCTGCCGTTTTCCGGTCTAACTGTGATTCCTTCAGCTTTATACTGGGTTTACGGACTACAAAGCGATATGGTGCTTTCATTCTACCTCCGAGATAAGCGAGAGGGTCGTCTGTATCTGGATTGGCGGCGAAATGATCCACGGTCTCCTTCAACGACCGACCGCTTGGAAACCAGCACTCCGACAATGGCCACCTCTCGTGCGACATTATGGCTTCCTCGTTACCCACAAAAACATCAAGGACTAATACACCCACGAAGCCCTCACCAAGTGTTTCATCCTGGAAATGATCCTCCGCCCTCCAGCAAATGATACGGCCCGACGAAACGTGGAGTCCCCATTCGTCTTTCCGATGAACATCAAGTGCAAACCAGGCCCCTTGGCGAATATATGGACAGGGATCCATTGGGGGATCCCTCGACGCTCTTACAACGTCGGCGATTCTCCACAGCACGACACATCCCTGAACATCATACAATGTTCTATAACTCCTGTGTTGGGGGTTAAATCTTAAGTTCTGGAACTCTAACTTTATGGAATGAGGCTGCACCAGAATATAAATCCAGGGCTCTACAGGTAGAGGCACACCTAGCCACTGGCCCTGAGGACGAACCTCCTTAACAATCCCGGATCCGACTTCACCGTATCCAGGAACAAACAGCTTAACCCAATCACCGATCAAGAATGATGGAGATTCATTGCTGGACTCCTGTGATCCACTTCCCGCATGCTCACCGCATACATATGGAACAATCGCATCAGCAGAGGACTCACTAAATGAATCCATTCTCGGTGATTTATGGCGAAGAGATCTCGAAGATTTGTTGAACCTACAAAAATCATGAACTATACCAGGAGTTAGTTTAGTTAAGAGATCGGCGTTCCCTTCGTAGCCAAGGAACCTGACGACAATGTCTTCAGTTCCGACTGACTACTAAGGAAACACTTGCAGTACGATATACAAGATACCTAGTCAATCATCAACAATAGTGTCAGGGAATCTAAGGATAGCAGGTCTTGGCAAATGAATAGAGTACCCCATGTCCACAAGCGATCGTGAGATCATACGATGCCCATGAAGGGAGCACTAAGCCAGTACGTACATTGAAGAGTAGGCCACTGGAACTAGACAGAAAGGTCCACACACCAAGGATCAATGCGTCGTTGGAACCCATGACACACAGGCCGTTGGGTCACCCTTTTCAGAGATCGTGGCATCCCACGATCCTCCTACCGAATTACGCCTGGAGGGAGTGAAATGCTAATAAACAAGTAAACGAACATAATTATGCAGGCAGATCCCAATCTCATATCTAATCTGTCGTGTGATCCCACGACCAAAACATTCTAGGATCCACGAAACAGAGATCCCGAGATCTGCTCATTAGAAAGAGAGATAGCTGGATCCCTTGGTCGTCGGGAACCGAAGAAGACATAGTCCCGAGTTAACGAGACCCAAAACCAAATTTGGTGTAGTGAATCGTTGCATCCCACGAAACCAAGATTGTGAGATCCCACGATACTACGATCCTGTGATCCTCCGATTTCTGGGTCGCTGATTTCCTCCATTCAGAGATCAACGGGAGTCACTAAACTTCAGAATCACCGATCGTGGGATATTACGATCCTGTCTGATACGTACGCGTACTACTCTATCGTATATCACCGTATCTAGACTTTGTCCTCAACATACGACGGCACTGTGGCTGTATTTACAGGCACATTAAGCTCTGTCTTCTGCCGTCTCCAAGTGAACCTCTATGTCACCAGAGCGTGGTGATCGCTTCACTAGGTGAGCTTCACTAGGTGAGTTTATCCTAAGTAAATCTATTGCTCGGAGCAACCACCCGCAGTCGGACTCTTCTGCACTCTGAATCTACACGCACTTGAAGCGTTTCACGAAATTGCAGTGGCATGCATTCGACTGATGAAACACTCAGGCTCAAAATTCCACTGTAGTTGATAGGAATGCATTGCTTACCTCGTGAATAACGGCCCGGTCAAAGCATCGTCCGCCTCCACTCCAATCTCGTCGCCTATACCGGTAGACACCGACTCCACTCCCCCGCAGCGTGCTCCACTTGTTCACATGTGCAAGCGAAAAGGAGAAGCTGAAGGTTCGTTTCGGGTTATAAAACACCTGCACTGGAATTGAAGAGCTGTGGATTCCCGCCGTGAGTTTTCAAATTTTCAAGCGTTCCTTTTTTTCAAATGTTGGTTGGATGCGTTCTAGATTGCCGAGCCGCAATCAAGACGTGGAGTATGTGCGGTTTTACACTTTGGAAGTGGAATGAACTCTCGAATTTCGCGTTGCTCCAACCACAAGGAAGGAGGGCGTGGGGCTCTTGACTTTGTGAATGGAAATTCGCAGCTCCAGTGTTCCCTGCATTCCGGATCTTCACTGACATTCTGAAATTCGCCGCATTCAAGGATGGTATCCGTGCACGGTTTCAGAGGAGTCAATGATGCTTCGAGCAAAGAGGATTCGGTCTTCCAGACTTTCATTTCCCGGATTTCACACGCGTCCAGGTCAATACTTGGACGAGTAGCTCTGTGTCCCTCCACCTCAAGGCGATCTAATGACTTGAATACCAATATAACGTTTCCAGAATTGCTGTGCCCTGGTCTGTTCCGTGCCTAATGTGCTCTATAGGTAGGAAACTTTTTTGGTTCAATCTGTCAGTCGGTTTAGGCGAGGAGCGGGGGTTTGTTTTCCTTAGCCCCAGACCGCCTGCGGTTTTAGGGTGTGTACCAGTGATCCCAGAACTGCTTTACTGAATTTAGTGAAACATGTTACCTAGGTTATTAGGATTTAGTGCAATATGCTACCTCCTCAAGACAAATGGGACTCAATTTTGGCTACCTTGAGGGTGAGTAGTATTAGAAAAAATAAAGAAGATAGGATTTTGCAAGTTTTAAAGAATCATTGGGAGTACTATAATACAAAACAACCAAAATAGTTGCTAATTTCAATATAGAGGAAGTTGCACATTGCCTACCAAATTCTATTGTTTGTTGCAATCTTGACTAAAATCTAATTTTTTCAAGGATTTTTTTTAATACACTTTTAGCTCCTGAAGTTTTTCAGTAGCAATGGAGCAAAATTTAGCGACTTCTATGATCATTAGTCTGTACTGGAACCCCTAAATGGCCAAGGCACCAGTTAGGTTTAGGTGGTTTCCGAAGAAGTGTTGAGGTGGCAACTTACAAGAAAATGCTCTAGCCAAATATTTTAGTATTCAGCTAAATTTTATATGGAGTTATGTTTTCATCCACATTTTTCGATGATTGTCCTTTATACATGACATTTTCATTCAAAATTTAAAAAAAATTAGAGCAATTTGGCATTGTCATCTAAATTTTCTTCAAATTTCTTCATATACTAGTAGGCTCGATGCAACCCATTTATTTTTGAGGGATGGAGCTACACAAGGCCAAAAAATAGGGTTTACGGATTAGGATTTTTAGGATTTTAGGGTTTAGGGTTTTAAGGGTTTAGGATTTAGGATGTAGGGTGCAAGGCCCTCGTAGGTGGTGTCTAAGAAACTTTTTTTGGAACCCTTTCTTAAGATGCAAATGAATTTCACTAAAAGTCAAACCGTACCAAATTCCTATTTTTAGTAGAAAATATTATTGGAAGATTCTTTTTTAAGTCTAACCGTAAACCCAAAAACCAATTTTGGGGCATAAATGATTATGATTTTTCCTATTCAAAATTTGTGCAAAGGGTTCCATTGCAATCTTGACTTCTTGTATTGTTCAAGGGTCTTGGAAATTTGCCTCAAATACTCTAGATTTTAATGAAAAAATCATTGACACTAGGAATTCTTTATAAAAATTGGTAGTGTAGATTTTGAGATGTCATAAAATGATTGGGCTTATATATTTGATTAGGCCCTTCAACCTCATATTTTGGGGGTCTTGAATGTTTTAGATTTGACATGCAAAAGGAGAATGAAAGGTTTTCATAGTTTTAACACACTGATGATCAAACATTACAATCTTTCAATTGATACAAATTATGATGTTGTTGTGTTACTTTCCTTTTCCTATGTGATATTTAACATGTGTAGTTTGAATTTCTATGGTTACAATAGCCCAAAATTTGATTCAACTTATCAAAAGGTTGGCCTCTAGTTCAATATAGAGTAAATTCAAAGAGGCAAAAAACAGGCCTTCGGTATTTAGAGGTTAACGTTTCCAATGAAATTCTAGAGCATTGGAATCCAAAACAAAAACAAATTCTCCAAAAAAAGAGGTAACTATTGAACCCCTCATTTTTTATTAAATGAAGGATTAATTTTCACCTGAATCCCCTCATTTGCAAAAAGAATTCACAATAATTTCAGGTTCACAGGTGTTCATACTTGATATTTTATATTTGAATGACTGAAGTCTTAAGGTCTGGGTTCCACGGTTATAAGGGCGATTGTCCGCGGTTTAAGGACACAAAGTACACACTTGTACGGTTGAAGTTTAACATGTGAAGAGTCATGATTTTTGGGTTTAAGGTTTAGCATTCAGGAGGGCATTGTTCATGACTAATAATGCTCAGGCTTAGGATTAATTCATTTCAGGGTCATGGTTATTGGTTTAAAGTTTAGGTGTATACTTCATGGTTTAGGGTGGTCAATTCTAGAGTCTTTGATTTTAGATAGATGATTTTTGGATTACCGGTTCCAGAACTTTTTGTTCAAGTTTTCTAAATTCATGCTTAATGGATTTTGAGATTTGTCACAAATGATTTAGAAATTATCACTAAGTAAACTTGTATTTGGACTACATCGTTCTTCTAGGTTACGTGGTCCATTTTGGAGAAAAGTTGCATGGATTGTTTCCGCTCATGAATCTTAACTTCATGAGCGGAGTATTTACAACTTCTACATTTTTTTTTTCATCCCAACGTGTACTATTTTGAATAGGACCTATGGAATGAGGTTTCTTTGAACCGCAAGACGCCGGGAGTAACATTATATTCATTAGTTTGGGAGATTGAGGACCTCCCAAAATAATCATGTTGATCTCAATTTAAATCAACAACTCGCATTGAAAATGAAAGGTTTGATGTAAATTGACATAAAACCTTTCAATATTAGGTCAAATCTTGAAAGATTTTCTATCCGTTTAACTCGAATTGAGTTAAATTGATATAAAACCTTTCAATATTAGGTCAAATCTGAAAGGTTTTCTATCAATTTAACTCGAATCGACTTAAATTGACATAAGACCTTTCAATATTAGGTCAAATCTGAAAGGTTTTCTATCAATTTAACTCGAATCGACTTAAATTGACAAGAAAACCTTTCAATTTTAGCTGAATTGATATAATACTTTTCGTTGAGTTTTTTTTAAATAACCTCTCATTTCAATGGAAAACTCCCATTTGAATGTGTTGTCGTTTTGAGTCCCATTTTTTAGTTACTTGATCCATTTTGGGAAAAGGTGCATGGATTATTTCTGCTCATGAATCTTAACTTCATGAGCGGAGTATTACAACTTCTACCTTTTACTTAAAAACTTAAGTTAATTATCTATACAATTTGAAGACAGTGTTTTTGTCTAATTTGAGTCAGATTTTTAGAAGTTCAATATTGCCTTCCAATTTGGTGTTTCAGTGAAAATCCTCCGCTGTCCCTCTGCTAATCCAATTTGAATGCAAGCGCTTTACTTTGCTAAAGCCTTAGAATTGGAAGCCACCGGAAATTTATCATTGATTTAGGATGCAACTGAAGTTAGGCCACAATATACCCAGAAAATGCAGGACCTAAATCCGGTAGCGAGAAAAATGAATTTGATCATGAAATTGGGGTCTTCACGCTTTGCTATTCATAATTCTAATTAATAGCAATAAATATATTGAGGGAGGTGACTGTCTCAAATTTTTTTGTCTTCCAATATAATGAAAGCATCTTGCAGTTTCAGTTATCTAATAATTTGCACTCCGTTCTCATAGTCGCTCGCGGAGTTATAGTATTAAAACATGGTCAACTTGCGGTGCTTAAAAACAAAAATTTCAATTTTGGGGCATAAAAAATGTTTGTTTGAAAGGTTCTATGATGGGAATAAGGACTTTGGACTTCATGTTTTCCTGGATCTAACATCGCTAAACCCTCTTATACTCTTATATTTTTAGTATCACCCTATGATTGAAGGTTTTATATATGATTTGAATCATTACATGAATTTTATTAGAATCGATTTCTATAAGAAAACACTTTATTTTTTCATTTGAGAGTTTGTTTAATTTTTGGGGCATTTAGACTTTCATATTTGAAGCCTATAACTTACTAATAGAGGAGTTCAAGACATGCAAGTAACTATGACTATGAGTATAAATGGAAAAGAGAGTAACTTAATTCTCATTTATGATAAGTTCATGGTAACTTCATTTTCACTTATGGTATCCCATTTTCAATGATGATAACTTCATTTTCACTTGTGGTAAGTTAATATTCACTTATGACTTCGTTTAGGGTCATGAGTGACCCGAAACCGTAGATTTCTCAGTAATGATGAGGAGGGCTGACAATGATTTCCTCTGTCGTCTCTCCCCTGACAGCGCCACGTCGACAGGGGGAGTTGGGTTTCTCTTCTCCAGTGCACACAATATCGAGTGCTCTCCCCCTTCACCCGATGTCGTGTGCAGCTGGAGAGTTCCCTTTCGTGTTCCCTGCAGAGCTTGTGTTCCGCTGCGGAGTGTGCGCGAACTTGACCGATTCATGAGTGTTTGACGCCGCGATTTTGATTGTGCTTGACGAGGCGAGTTTGATTGTGCTTGACGCCGCGAGTTTGATTGTGTTTGACGCCGCAAGTGTCCAGGAGTTGTGGGCGGAGCGTTGAAGGCGGTTGCGCGTGGGGCGTCGTCATTTACGGAGGGGAGGGAGGCGATCGAATTCCGTTTCCAGTCTGTGGGTGGAAGCTGTCGTTGGTGGAGACGAGCGCGTGAGATTCCTCGTTTTGGCGACCCAGCATTTGCTGGTGGAGACGGGCGCGCAAGGTGGTGGAAGTTGGCGGCCAAGCATTTGCCGAAGGAGACGTTTCGTGAGCTGCGCACCGGATTTGTTGTGGCGAATGTGTGCGCGAACTTGACTCCAGAGGTGAGTTTCCTGCACATTCTTCCGCCGGCGTTCATTGTTTGAGTTTTTTATTTCCATTTGCACAGACTGGCTTCATTTCTAGAGGGAGAGAACTACCGATTCAAGTGCGCGGCGTTAGACAGTCTTCATAATTATACTCGAGCTCCTAATTATCCTTTCCACTTTCCAGCTCGCATCCCTTCTCGACTGAAATCCCCCATTTACATTATTATTTTGAATGTTCTCAGTTCTCGAATGATGCATGTAGTAAGACAGTCATGGCATTGCTTGTTTTGAAATCGATACTAGGCATGTTCTGCATTAATTTCCTAGTATCGTGACTTTTCAGTTTCAATTGGCCTAAATGTGTCGTCGTTCAAGGTTGCAATTTCTAGTTTTGTGCTGAATGTGATCAGGCTTGAATTATGGCAGTAAGATAGTTCAATGCATCTGGAAAATATTGTTTTGCTGTCGAAACTAGTCTTCACATTCTGTTGTAGTGATTGGATCGTATGACTTTTTTTTGGCATCCGTCGATTTTCGTACAGTTGTATTGCATTCCGGACTCGGGCAAGCTGTCGGTACGATGGCAGGGACTTCAGCTCTGCGTACAGGAGGTCAAGTAGATTGGAACGCCCCGTAAGTTTTTAAATGCAACCCTCATTTCCTTTTCGTGCATGCAATGCGAAGCTTTAGAACAGTGCAATTAAAACTAGGGTGAAGGCTGTTGTTGTTGTCCTGTGATTTAGGGTACTCTGCACTCTCTTTACTCTTTGTTACAAACCCTGTCGAGAGTTACGGTAGTGCAAATCAGTAGAACAATACACGGTAATAAGTATCCCACCTTATTACCGTGCTTTGAATCCCTAAACCCGTGCATCGTGGGATCCCACGATGCGCTATTTCTTAGTCAGTTGGCACTGAAAATCATCGTGAGATATCACGATAGGTTACAATTTCAAGATATTAGAGGACTGTCCATCGTGGGATCCCACGATTAAGGCTCATGGAAGAGCCTAATTATGTCCCGTGGACCGTTCTCGCTGGAGTAGAACATGCCACATCGTGGGATCCCCCGATGAAATGTCGTAGAGACTCCAAGAAAATGCAAACCAAACCTCAAGTGCAAATGAGGAAGGAATGAAATCCGACATCGTGGGACATCACGATGCATCATTGTGTGCCGCCTCATCGAACACAGACGAACAGGTGAATAGGCCTCAAAGATTACTCATCGTAGGATCTCACGATCGATGTAGACAATACCCTGTGAAAATCATTAATAGAAGGCGGCCGTGAAATATCCCGAAAGCATGACCGACATACTTCAGAGGTCATCGTGATTTCCTACGATGTCTATGCCATCGTGATATCCTACGATCTAGAAGCTCTCGTGATAGCCTTACACTCCACCGTCCAGTTAGTTAGGCGATATCTCGTTCTATATTGTCCCAAAACAAGGAGTAGGCGTCATAACGACTGCTAACTAGAATGAATCACAGATGTCTTACGTCTCAAGGAAATGTCATAAAATCAACAATCGTGATATCCCACGATTGTGCTTGTAATACAAGCATATAGAGAGAATTAACATTGCAAGACTATTGATTTTCCATCTCCCTCACTAACATCACTGTCTACAATGCTGCAGAGAACATCAATTCGATGACGGTCCGGAATGTTCACCGAGGAAGCTTAGTCACTTTGTCGACTCCTGGATCCGCGACTTCAAGTACAAGGGTCCACATAAACCTGGAGCTATATTCCGATGCGACCAAAGCGTTACGGAATGGGGCCTGGTCTGGAAGGTTGACAATGACGGATCAGCTTTGATTCTTCCCTCTATCCTGAACAACGGCAAGGGACATGGAACAGGCGGTCTCAAGGTCGTGGAAGTGCAAGGACTTGACAACAAAACATCGCTTCTTGTCATAGAAGAGAAGGTACCCCTATCCACTGAGTCCATTACCTACGGCTTCATCCTCGACTACGAGACGATGAGCATGGGACTCTGTGAGACCATGACAGCCAAGGCGCATTTGATGTGCAAGGACCCCGCGAAGCCTTCTTGGAAGCCTCAAGAAATGAAGAACCAATGGGATATCATTCAGGAAGATTTGGCTGAATCGAGTGCTGCCCCCAAGGCAGTCGAAGAGGATGCTCCCAAACCGTCACCGGCCAAGAAGACCAAGAAGAGGAAGTCAGTGGTTGGAGCTCCATGCAATGACGATGATGTCGGACAGGGTTCAGCCGGAAAGAGGAAGAAAGCTGAGACCCTGCTTTTGCTGCACGAGGCTGTCGCTCTAGGGGAAGCAGAGATCAAGAAGATGCGACCGGAGCAAATGATGGCGATGAAGACATTTTATGAGAAATCCTTCAGTGGCTTCTACAAATGGGGAAGAAAAGCCCTTCGTGACAAAAATGGGGAGCTCATCCGCGTGAATATGAAGTGCCTGTACGAGGCATCAAAAGCACTGCTCGTATACAGGGCCATCGATCCTGAACGGCTGGACAGAGTCATGAGGAAGGCACGTATCACGCCAGAGTATGACTCAGAGAGCAGAGTGATTATAGTCCTCCCACTTAAAGTTGGCCCATACGGCCCAAATGGCGTGGTGACGCACTACGAGAAGACACCACCGAAACTAGAAATCTTTGAAGACCCGAAGACGCAATACTTCATTATTGGGGGACAGCACACTGTCAAGGCCTTCAAGAACCTGATTGATGCTAATGAAATTCCCGAGGCCGACAAAAAGCTCGCGTCTACATTCTACATCATTCCAGTCTGGACACCCAAGGTCAACCACGGAGACCTATTGCACTTCTCGCGGGTACTGAACCAGAATCTCGCTGGTGAACAGAAGGAGATGAATTTCACCAAGCAGCTCTTGTACGCAAGAACGAAATGGCGCAGTATGGGAAGTCCGCAGCCCGCCATAATGGGGAGAATTCACACGCAAGAGTATAATGTAAGATTCCAATTCATATTTATGTTGACTCTGCATCTCAATGGAACACTTAGCAGTCATCGTGGGATCCCATGATTGACTTGTACTTACAAACATAAGCAGACGAAATTGTAATGAAATCACTGTGGGTTCCACCATTGCTCCGGCAAAGCATTCTCAAATCCTCGGTGGATAGAAATAAGGTCTGTGTGATATGGTTTCTGGCTTCATTTCTAGGAATTGTATTGTGGATTCCTGTTCTTGACTTTTCGGATCAACTATTGGAATATCAATCGTGTGATCCCACGATGTCCATGTTTGTGTTCTACTTCCATTTCCTTCACAATGCCGTCATTGTAATATCCTCTGATGGTTTTCTAGTCTATCCCACACAACTGACGCTATGCCGATTTGTTTTACTGTAACTATCGATGATCGTGGGATCTCACAACTTCGTATCCCATTCATGGTGTAAACCTGATCATTGGGTACTCACTTTGACTCTGTTGTGCAGGCATTTCATCCGTGCTTGGTGACAATCTTTGCGGGTGTGAAGACTGTTGATAACTCGGAACTGCGAATACCCCTGCTCTTCCTGGAGGACGACGCCGACGTAAAGAGGTGGATCGACATTGAGGAGAAATTCATGAAAGGATATCTTCCCGATGGAACGGGCCTGGTCGATGTATGCGGGAAGCAGGAGCGAAAATCCCTAACGCAGAACGACTTCAAGACGCTCTATGGACTTCGACCGGAGGACATAAGCTACCTTGCGGATCAAGTGGAAGCCAACGTCCTCTGTGTAAAGAGTTCGAGGATGACAGGTCAGAAGAGTGGCCGGCAGAATTTCAAAATCATCCCTCTCAATATCGCTGGTGCAAGATTGAGGCTGGTGAGGGCCATGAAGAACGAGCTCTTGGCACACTATACAAATCAATTGCTGCCCATGAGGAAGATGGAGTATGTACCATATCCGGAATCCACTTGGGAGAACTTCGCGACCGAGAAGGACATCGGAAGCGACGAATTAGATTTGTGGGTGAACAAGGCCATGGAAGTCCCTACTGGGAAGAAGTGGCTGGAAGGCAGGACAAAGGGATTGAACAAGACGTTCGACCCAAAGGACCTCCCCGAATTCGTCATTAATATGTGGGAGTCGTTCTTCAAGTTCGCTGTGGAGGATGAAGTGACACAGGCGCATGTACAAGATTTCTCGAAGCACTATCTGTGCAAAATGATGGACGAGAGAACCTGGGATATCAGCAAAACTTTGTCGGCCCCAGACGTCAAGGCATGGCGGGGAAAGAAGAAGCGTCACCTTTACATCTGGTTCATGTTTGAGGAGGCATCCTATGGATCCCGTACGAAGATGCTGGAGTTTGGAAAACTGAACAGACTCTTCAATGCTCTGGAGTTCTACGACCCTAAGGACAAGACTGTCTCATCGCAGGCTGGCATCGTCCTCATCACAGATGCCGAGGGATTCCACACTATTGCGAGTTATCTCGAGAAAATAGATGAGGAGATGAGAGCAAGGTTGTGGGACTGGCACGTTGTGACTTACATGGCTAGGCCGGACGACTTCTTCCCTATGTCACCGGCCGGGGAGGGGTTCAACGTCTTTCTCGTCTTCATCTTCGAGCACATCCCTCACGGAACCAAGCACGATTCCTTCAAAGCTTACTTCCCTGGACTAACTGATCTGAAGCAGACTTACAGATCGCAAGACATGAAGGATGTCCACCCGTATTGGCGACGACCGCATGTGCCGTACCTGAAGATCAAGACGGCAGAGGAGATATTTAAAGGACTTGCATACACCGACCTTGTCCTCGTGAATGTCAACGGCGGTCCCGAGTTCACCTACCTGGGACTGGTAAGGTCTTGGGCTCCACAATCTTCCTTTCATTTCGAGCAACGCAATGTTTTGGTCCTGCCAGTTCCAGGCACACTAACAACTGATTGGTGTATTTCAGAATTTAGGAGGTGTTCAAGTGCTGGAGGTAGTGCATTCCGCTGAAGCTGTGACGGCAAGTGAGGTCTTCGCCAAACAGATTTGGGACGACAAAGAAGCACCCGCGGCAGCTCCTCCAGTTCCAGAAGGCACCGGCGAGGCCGAGGATCAACCGGACATGGAGGCTGATAATGACGAAATCAACCCATCCGATCCTCTAGATTCCCATGACGAGCATGAGGACAATATAGTGAATGAGGTCATCGACGAATCCCATGAACGTACAGGAACAAGGTCGGTTGATCACAACGAGGTTAGTCTGCGTTAATTGCTGAACCATCGTGAGATCCCCTGATCTTGGGAAGCTCACATTAGTGATTTCTGGTGTTTGATTGGGATTCTAAATGTCCAAGTGATTTGTTTTTGGATTCGACGCAAGAGGAAGATGCGCCTTCAAGAACTCCCGTAGGACGGTTGGAGGACGTAAACGTCACTGACCCCAACGTTCAGTCGCCTCCAACGGGTCCAAGCAATATGGTGGAGCAACAGGAGCATCATTCTGAACCGCCAGCACCAAGTCGGTTGGGAGATGTAGCCAAGTAGCCACAGAAAGCTCCTCAGCCGGAAGGAGTTGGACGACAAGTGCATTTCCTGTCCGACAGTTCAACAGGCGATGAGGTTACAGGGTCTCCGCTCGAGAACCCGAGGACATCCAGAAGGAAGATTGGAAGTAATCTGGCCAAGTATCTTGGCTGTGGAAGAAATACTGCTGGGAAGAAGGCTGCAAAGCGACGACGGCAAGGTAGTGCAGCCGCGGAAGGTGGTCAGTCCCAAAGCGAATCCGAACAGGGACGTTGCCAAGGCGGAACAAGATCCGCAGATGTCAACTAGGATTGTGAATCCCGAAGCATCACACGCGGCAGGCATACTTCTGACATGTGCTTGCCGGCCGTCAACTCTGGAGACTGTCGATTTAGGCGTTTCCGACGAGGAGGTGCCGCAGACAGCTAGTGGCGATGGAGTTATCAAGAATGTGCCCGATGGGACAGAACCTGCCCGAGGGATGAATCAGACGGAGGTCAAAAGAATTCCAGGTCCATCAGGGGATCCCACGATGAACACAAGGACTGTGTTGGACATAGTGAAGGGTCTGGAAAACTCAGATGAAAGCACCGGCCGCCAATCAACTGAAGGGTGCCGAGATCTTACTCTTGGTGGAGACCTCCCGGGGATTGACGCCAGCAGACTTGAGTTGGAGGTTCCCGCGACAGATGCCCCTGCACCAAGCTCTGGAAACCGTGATAAGGGGGCTGGGGCGAGCACACAGGCATCGTGGGATCCCCTGATCGTCCAGGAAACGGAGGTCGTCATGGCGCAGGTTGATCAGGCAGCTGGCGAGGATATTGACGGACATCTGGTAGGGTTAGGAACTTCTACATCGGGGGATATCACGATGGTCGCTTCGCGAGGTCTCCTGCTCACGGGAATAACGGTGGACGAACAGGAGGACACCCTCGTTGACTTGGTACCCATGAGTCCGAGATTCAGACTGAAGGTGACTGTGGATATTGCTTCTGTCGCCTCCACTGTTGCACTGGCGGTGTCAAGTGAAGTGGCTCCTGAAAACGGTGAGGGAATTAACGAAGAAGTGCTGGAGGCCTTACCATATGAGGCCGTAGACATAATGAAATTGTGCGTCGTGGATGCGGTCAAATCACTTGCTGAATCTCCGAGTAATGATTTAATTGAGTTCGATTTCATCGACCCTAAGGATCCTTTTCGAAAGACGAAACAGCATACGCAAGCCATAAGGCGAGCGCACCGATTCCTGTACAAACCATTGTTTAACTGGGCATTTCAGAATGGGCCGCGTGCAGGACTGGAAGGAGGGGATCCAATGGATCAACTATTCAACGAGGAAGGCGATGAGGAAGAGCAAGAGAGCGACGACGACATGGAAGAGGGGAAGGGGCCAATTTTTGGCGACGATAGGGGGAAAGAGGAAAATCGTGGTGACGAGAGGAGGAAAGGGCCAATGGTTCAGGACGAGATAGGAAATCGGCAACGAGACGGTGATGAGGGCAAGAAAGCATTTCAGGGTGTCGACAAGAGCAAAGAAGGGCCTCCCCGAAAATACATCCGACCCCGGATTCCAGGTAAGAAGTTAATCAATTTTTATAATGCTTATACTTGAGAACGGATTCTTAACTGGACTCTAACGTGCTGTTTGTCGGATTTTCAGCTGGTTGTCGAGTCACCGAAGTCTCTCGTGAAGAGGTGCGGAAGCCGTTGAATAAGGTAGAACCGCGGCCATATTTTGTGATCTTTGACCTGAATGGAGTTCTAGTTCACAAGACTTTCGATGATCGTAATAGACGTCGCTATGCTGTGCGACCGAGTTGCCCACACTTCCTGGACTGGGTGCATAGGACTGTTAAGCTCGCATTCTGGAGCAGTATGACAAAACAGAATGCGACATTCGCTTTGAACCAAATGCTGTCCGGGGCGGTTGTGAAGCTAAAGGATGTGCATGTTCTCACGCAGGAGGACTGTACACTCTCATCTTACAGAGACCGTCGTCGTCCGGACAGGCCTTACTTTCTAAAGGATCTGTCACACTTCGCCCATAAGCTGAATTTGCCGACACAGGAAAATCTTCTACTCATCGATGACGACCCATTAAAGAACCTCCAGAACAACTGTCATAGCGCCATCTTCCCCACAATTTGGGATGGTGACATGAGAGATGATTACTTAATGGAGAAGCTGTTTTCTTATCTCAACCAACTTTTCAAGTCACAGGAAGCTGTCCCAACGTATGTTAAAGCCCACCCGCTTCCTCATGGTCAGAATCCAAAGATCCCGTTGACCAGACCGGGGTGTGACATATTGAAGGGTATAATTTAGATGTGGTTATTCTTCTGCGTGGGACTGGATCCGGAGATATCACGATCTCATTCTATCATACTTCATTACTTACTGTTTAATACTCTTGAACTCACTGTGAATTTTGTAAATGCATTTTTTAAATACTTGACTTTCCCATTTCTTAAGAGTCATTTTAAATTTTACTCATTTTGTAAGGCACATTGTAAATATTATTGTATGGTTATATGTGAAATCCATTTGTGAGTTAGAGTTATGATTTCAATTGGATAATTTTGACCTCCGTAATTATTGTCGTGCGTGAATATACTAAGATGTGCTTTTATAGTATGCAAGTTCATTTCCTGTCGTGAGATCTCACGATGGACTGTAGAGGCGATTTTAACTGACATGTGTTGTCATACTCATTGTGCACAGCGTCAGTCTCTCTTCTTCTTTTTGTTAAATCGCATATCATGTTATTGGTGATAATGAAATTGTATTTAACTCTGAAGTATTTTATTTCTGTTTCTCCGAAACAACTGATGGATCATTGCATTTAGAATGGTAAGCAAGATTGAAGCCATGACATATGGCATTAAGAAATTAAAGCAAGTAAAGAGATAAATGAAGAGAATGGAGCAAAGAGAAACATGAAGACTAAGTGAAGGAGCAGAGTGGGGGACCTACACTCCAGCAATCCCCATCACGTCTGAAGACGATGGTAAGGTCCCATCATGTCTCGCGAAGATGGGGGAATGCTGGGAAGCGGTATCTTCAGTAGATTTTATTAGTGTGGGCCTCATAATGTTCAACTGCTTAGTTCAATCAGGAGATCGCACGATCTTCCCTCTTGCCGTCCAAGGAATTTAATGGATCACCATGTACATGTCCGATAGTACAAACAGTTGTGCGTCTTTCGTCCCCGTAATGTCCTCCATCTTGGTTTATGTAATAGGGGATGATAGTTGTAGTTGTGCTTATGCAATTTGTTGGGCGTGTTCCTCCTATTGTCAGCAAGACTTCACCCTAAAACCGCTGAAGTCTCGAGTTGAATTTGTTTACGTAATCTTCTCTCTATGGCTTGATCGGGAGATCTCATGGTCGTGTGACTTTGCCTCTAATGGATACTCTGAACTTTGCAATTCTTTCGCTGCAATGTAATGCAGATCCTTCTTTTCTTTTGTATTAATTTTTGGATCTCATATTATTTATGCCTAATTCCACTTTCTGTGTTTAAAAGAATCATTTATCTGCATGCCTCACTAGTCTTGCATTTTTGGACTGCAGTCACATTCTACACGTAATATTAACTTTCCTAAGCTCATCTGCAAATGAGATTTTCACTTGATGTTCTCTTTTCTAATCCGCCAGTTCTATTCGGTACGCGGTTCTGTAGTAATGCATATTCATCGTGATATCTCACGATCATTCGACGTCTTCTTCTGTCTATACATCATTTCTGTGTGCTGAGATGTACTTGGTCTTTGCAAAAAGCGATGCTCCTTGTACTGATTGGGGATCTCTGCGTTAAGGGCGGTGTGGAGGATCTTCCACAGAATATACAAATACGGGCTGGCTTCCACGATCTTTTGCGATATCTTGTTGAAGAAACTCACTGTGGCTTGTGGGCGGCAGTGCAACCTTTGACATTAGCTGTTCTCCTTCGACATATTCTACCGCTGGAGATTCTTTCAAGGTTCCTTTTCTTTTCTGGATCCGACAATCCACGCAAGAACCAACTGTATCCGCAGCGTCATGCACTACTGAGGACTCTTTCAAGTAATCCTCGGACGCGCAAGGTACTCTTGAATGACACTGTCGTAATGCTTGTTCTCAATCCTCTGAATTGGGCACGTCCGCATTTACTTCAACCGGCATTGCATGTGAGGGATGATGTAGATACTTCAGATTGGCAATGTGCGCACGTTATAGGACCGCGCTTTGATTGGTCGTGGGCCCAGAAATAAGCATAGGTTCACATGGAACTAGTGGCACTTATTTGATTGGCACCCATTCGATTTGAATGGCACGTATTTGTTGCATCCAAATGATTATAAAGTCCTTTTCGCTCGTTATCACTTGGGTTGTGCACAGTCATTGCTTTGGCTGTTTTGTATTGTGTTTTCAAGTAGTGGGTTCACCCTATTCGTTTCACCAAAAAGTAAAAGATGATTATGAATTGGTGAATCCACCTTCTGTATTTCACTGTTATTACAACTTATCAAATGTCCGTAACTGCATGAATGTTTTGCCTCATCACATCTTTCTTCTTGGGTAATGCTCTGCGAAATATGTCATGACATCTCCCGATCTGTAATGTCGCATATTTAAAGCCAACCCTAAATACGAATGCATCAATTTGTTCCTACACTTTAAATCCAAAAGGGATACAATTCCACTGCATCAACAATCTCCCGATGACTCCACATCCTAAGGCAGTTTAAGCCTCCATTGAAAGGCATTGCGGCCTCAGTTTACATAAGATCAGGATATCCTACGATGCCCTAAACCTTCACAAAGTCCAGAATTCCCGCTAAAGTCCAGAAGTAGTTAAATGTGGCATTTAACTACTTTTGGACTTTGAGGGGAATTTCAGACTTTGTGAAGGTTGTAATCATCGTGTGATCTTAGGATATTATGATTTCCAAAAGAACACGGCTTCTAAAAGTTGGAAGAAGATTCGGTTTAGGCACGTTTACATATCAAAACATGCTAAGCCAAAAAAATTTGGAGCAATCCACCCATTCTGCACTCATTTCTGCATTGTGAGAGGGTATGAATTATCGTGAGATCCCTCGGTCTAGGGGGACAATTAGAATAATAGGCAATGCATTGGCCGCAATTGAATTTGCGCAAGGAATTACAAATCTGAAGATTTCCTAATATAATCGTCACAATAAAACAGACATACAAAATGACAGTTGCTAATGCAATTAGAAGCATTCGGTAACATGGGCATCTCTTTGTATGCCGTGAGTGATATTAATCATCATGAGATTTCAGGATGTAGTAGAAAGTAGAATACAACAAACTTGCGATTCTCAGTGCTCAAATAATTATAACTAGTACTATTGAGTGCGCCAAAATTAGAGAGCGAGAAACCTCACGATATAATCCCCCAACCCCAACATTACAAGATCACAAAATGAGAAGACAAGTGACATTACAAACATATGGTACAGTGAATTCAGATTTGAATATAGAATGAAGGTCGGTTCACCCCATTTTACTAACCTTGATATTGAAAAATACAAACATGCTCTTTGCATTGACTGTAGTACCCTAATCTATTGTTCATCACGGAAGCGTTCCCCCTTAAATTCTAACTCTGGTCCTACGTAGTAGGGACGTTTTAATTTCAAAGGATCTACATCATCCTTTACACATATCCAAGGTCCTATTATATGCAGATGTTGCCAGTTTAGAGGATCTAATTGAAGCATTGCAAGTTGTTGATTCCAAAGAAGCCCGCGCAAACAAGGACTATCTAAGAGATGCTTCAACATCTCCCCACGATGGGGGTAGGGCTCGTTCTTGTTAGGTTTGTTAACACCAGCAGTAAAAAGAAAATCCTTTCGAATCTCTCTTGGAAAAATACGTCGAAGAAGCTCAGTCAAAGTGGAAGTGTGCATGCAAGACCACAAGCCTAAGTGACTAGTTCGTACAAGATATCGGAAAAAGTCAAGGAAGCCATTCGCTATGGGGATACTGTGAGGGAGACCCGCTGGAAAGCCCTCCACGCACAAATCACCTGTGAGTACAATAAACATCGGCATCTGCCAGTACCAACTCAAAACTCAATCAAACCGCCAGTGGAGAAGACGACCACCTATCATCGTGAGATCTCACGTACCTTATAGACTGACACAATCCAGACATACAGGACACAATAACATATAAGAACCAGCCAACATATCAAAATTTCAAAGCGGTGTATGTTAATCTGAAGAGAAGTGTACATTACCGATACCCTAGAGATCTACAATCAAATAGAAATGGCCTACTTGAGAAAAAAAATTACGTATTTGCTCCAGGGATTCTGTATCTTAAGCAGTAATAAAATGTAGAATGATCAATAGGGAAGATCATAACCTGCAATGACTATGAATAAAGAATCATAGAAATAATAATTATGGGTGAAGATAAATCTAATTTGTTAGTAACCATTGGGAGGAAGGAACACTTATAATAATTCAAGCAGGTTTGGGTGTAATTTTAGGTCACTGAAGAAAGATATAGCAATTACTAAGTCAGAAAGTGACTAATCACCTTTGAAAATCTAGATTCAATAATTATAAGTATTATAAGGTCCCAAAATATGCCCGGACGAGGAGACTATTAAGCATCAAACATGTGTTCAATTTCAATTAAACATTTGCCATTCCACAGAAATTGGACAAGGGAATTAGGAAACAAGCTTACAAAGTGCTTTTATTACTGAGAGTAACCTGTACATGATCATAATAATTACAATAATAAAGTTGATTTACAGTATTTACAAACAGTTCTGGGATACTAGAGGAAATAAATGCTCGTGGCTACCGGAAATAAATGAACACTTCCAAAAAAATATCATGAGAACTCACGATATCCACACCTGCTAACGGATTACTAAGTCTCAAAAGCAACACCCTTCAAAATCATATTACCCACAGACGACAATGGGTCCATGGAATATTGACCACCGGGAAGTGGATTCGCCTTCACATAATCTGCGATAGGTACGTTAGAAGCAAAAAGCCCATGAAGCCAAGGCTTAAGACCACTGAGGAAGAAGGAGTCCCGCATATCACCAGCCCAAGATTGCGGGTGGATTGCATTGTAGGAATTATTCAACAGATTCTTCTCTGGACTGTCATCGACTAAAATAACATTATCGACAAAGTCCAATCCCACAAGGCTGGAGAAATATGACAAATCCTTCAAGAAAAAGGGCTTCTCTGGGTTATCTAGATTCCTATAAGACGACACTGTGCACTCATCTTGAGAAAAAGCCTTGACGTCACCGGGACCAAGAGAAGTGGACTCAAGAAGCGAACCCAATAAGGACTTCAGATTCGATGGTGAAACACTGCTCCAGAAAGCAATGTCCACCTTCGATTGCAACCAATCAAGGAAGTCTACACAACCTGGTCTACGCCTTGAAGACCGTTTATAACCAAAAAATGACCTGAAAATAAGAACTCCATTCAGGTCAAGGATCACTATATACCATCGACAAGGTACCTTTTGGGATTTCAGAGCTGTCGGCACCCGGGGCTCCCAACGATCTGCAGATGGAGACAGCATCTAGTTAGACTAATTCAGTTCAAACGGCGAGATGTCGAGCACCATGAAACCCAAGGATGCAACCTCAAGGACGATTAGCGCCGCTCTCAACGGCCCCTAAACCCTTACCCTCGACGGCCTCCACATCAGAAGGAATTCCAAGTTCAGACTCAGCATTCTCCCCCACCGGCACAACCTGTCCCTGAACCCAGTCAAAAATGTCATTGTAAGTAAAACGGTGCGCAAGCCTAACTGCTTCGAAATGTTTTGATTTTTTATCGTCCGGATTACCCCGGCTAGGTAAACACACACTAGGCAAATGACAAAGAATCCTCATCCAATCCGGAAAACTGACCTCCGCAACTCCGATGACTTCATGCGAAACATCAGTAGCAATATTCACAGAATCCGATACTCTAGTACGAACAGGAGGTTCTAAAACTGCAGGAATTCTGAAAGTCACCCTTCGCTTAACTGGCAATGGGCTAAGCAGGGAAATATCAGTAAGAGTATCCTGTCGAATCTCGTCAGTCATGGTTGGCGGGGGAAGAGACGGCAAATCCACGACTGCTATCATGGGATCACACGATACAATGAGGCCCAAGTCCGCTGGTACTGACTCATTCACCAAGCGAGGGGAGCCTCCAATCTGCGGAGGCAAAACCTCGCATATAGGAGCCCCAATTATAAGCTCGGGACAGCTTAGATTGGGCGGCATTGTAATGCCCTCTAATAGCGGACCCGATGAACATGAAACTAATGTCCTCGCAGCAACAGCCTCTTCAGGTGTCTGAACTTTGGGAGAGGACACTAGTGATTTCTTCTGGCATCTTCGGTTGCGAGTAACGGGTTCTTTAGGAGAGTCTTCAGACCCAGAACTCACAAGAATTGTTGTGTCGGACTCTGAAGTTTCCTTGAAAAAATCCTTAGCCTGCTCCAATGGGTTATCCGTAATGGTCTTGGGTCTCCCTTTCGTCTTTGTCTTCTTATATCTCTCCACCGATCCTCTTCCCTTCTTCGAACCCTTCCCTACAACGGACAAGATGCTGTTGCGGATTGGCAATCCTCCCTTCTCATGGCTCTTCTCCACTAGCACTTTTGAAACGGTAAGTGCTTCTGGAATTGGATCCTTCAATTTCTTTGGCGGCAGTTCAGGTAAAGGCAAACACTCCTGCTTCAAAACCAACCAAACAGTACTCAAAATTGATTTCCCTCACACGAACAATGGTTGGAATAAACCGCACTAATTAAAAGTTACATGATTCATTCAGGTGAAAACCTGTTTATAATTTGAAATTATTGCCAAAAATCCCGTGAATAAATCTACAAAATTTCTTTTTCCAGTAGAGAATACAGAAAATAACCGGAGTGGACTGTTCAATAACGAGTTCAATATAAGATAAGAAGGAAAAAACGGTACTCAAATTGTTTCCTGAATACTGGTCACGAAGACATTATCCCTAGCCCAGCATCATGGGATCTCATGCTGTGGAAAAACGGGAACAAAAAGAATCTCTCTATGCTGACGCTAGGACTTGGTCTTTTTGCTGAGGGAACTCAGAGATGGATTCGAATCTGTGTCTGTCCCCTCAGAATCAGATGATACATCTTCAACAGCATTATCTACCTCCAAAGCATGGTTATCAATTGGGTCCTCCCCTACTTCCTTGTCTAAAAGGACTCTAGGGTGAAGATGGTAGTGATCCCAGATCTGTCTGGCTAGCACTTCAACTTCTTCCAAAGCCTTCCTAGAATTAACGATCTCCAAAACTTTGACGCCTCCCCACTTTGGGTTCTGACAAGAAAATTGGTAAGTGTGCTACTATGTTAGACGAAACACTAGAAAAAGGAATAAAAATAAACTTCAATAAGAATACACAAAAGATGAACATCAACAACGTACCATTCCCAAAAATGTAAACTCAAGGCCGCCATTCACATTGACCACAACCATCTCATTGTCGATAAGCCCACCAAAAATGCCAAGAGCCGTGCTTTTCTTCAGACGCGGCAAATGACTACGGCTCCAATACGAATAATCGTCCCCCATGTCCTCCGACTTGTATGAAGCCTGGAGCGTTTTGGATCCACGAAAGAAGAAGTCAAAGGAGCCCTGTCTGCTGTCACATGCGTCATGGCCGAAGCAAAATACAACGAAGACATTGTATCCTCCGGCAACAGAGGAAGGAAATCCGTCTTCAATACCAGCAATATAGTTCAAGACATGATAATCCCAAACTCTCAGCTTTGCCTCCATCCTTCGTTGTTCCAGGTGACAAGCAATCATGTTAAACCCCTGGGCATCCGTCAGAAGAACAGCTGGAGACCGGGCAACAACAGTTTTGGCAGCGACATCGTGTGTTTCCAAGGCGTCAAAGAGCCTCTTCAGCTTGCAATCTTCAAGAATCTTTGCACGCGTTCCAGTGGATGTAGTCTCGAAAAGGAACAAGAAGTAAATGTGCGACTTCTTCTTGCCGCGCCACTAGATTACATCAGAAAGCATAAGAACTAAACTGATATTCCACAACGTCTCGTCCATGATTTTGCATTGGTAATTTTCAGAAAAACCTTTTGACATGGCTTGGGACACTGCAAGCCCGGATGTGGTATTGAGGTAAGACTTCCGGAGCTCCTTGACAAAAGCAGGGCAATCGTCAGGATTGAACGTCTTGTTCAGGCCCTTCGTGCGTTCGTCCAACCACTTCTTCCCCACTGTATTGGAAATCGCCTTGTCCACCTAAAGCTCTATCTGAGAAAGCCCGATATTCCTTTCACTAGCGAAATCATCCCATTCCTGTGGAGTGTAGGGGATGTACTCAGGCTTCTTGCTAGGCAGAGGGAATTTCATATAGTGGTTCATCAATTCATTCTTCATCGCCCTAAGAAACCTCATTCGGGCCCCGACAGCAGACAGAGAGACAATGCTTGATTTCAACTTCGTGCTCTTCACGCAAAGTTTTCCATCAAGAACTAAGTTCGCGAGAAATCTAATGTCCTCAGCACGGAGTCCATAAAGCGTCTTGAAGTCATTTTGGGTAAGTGGCTTCCGCTTTATACTCGCTCTTTTACCGCCTCCTATCCCCAAATGATCCGGAAGCTCTCCCTTCAAGAACTTCATTTCAATGTCGGTCCACAACATCACATTCGCGTCGTCTTCGAGGAAGATTAGAGGAATCTTAGGCTCCTGAGTTTCTGCCCCTTCATACTCGTGAATATGGTCGACATTATAGGATAAAACCTCTGCACAGGGAGTAAAATAGAGTCAGATAAAGACGAAAATTTGGGAGTTGTGAAATTGGTTGCATCCAATGATCTATCATGGGAATCCACGATGCCAACACAGTGGAAAGGTTGCAGTAATCTATTATAGCAGGGTAATACCATCCCAGTAACCAATGATGATCCATCCTACATGAACTAAATGCACAAATGAAATATAGGGTCAAAGACATACTAGGTACTTTGGCGAGTGGGTCCTGCCCATGGTCGCAGGCTGAGGGCTTCCCATATCCCTCCATTTGATTCTGGCATTCTGAAGTTGCTGCAGAATTCTCTGCTCTTTCTGCGATCCAGCAATATTCTGGTTGAGAGCACGTGACAAGTGCATAACATTGTCGAAGTCCTTAGATTGTGCCCAGATAGGTATAATTTCGAAGGTTGAAGCTTTGGCCTTCTTAGATTCGGCGATTTCTCCAGTGGATATTAACGTCCTGTAGGCCTCCACGGTGTGATGACCCCCGATTATGAAGTAGTGTGTTTTCTCCATGAAAATATCCTTCTTGGGGCATGCATCGAGGTAACTCGCCTTCTTATCCGGCCCATATGGCCCTTGCTTCAATGGAAGGACGGTAATGTATCTATTGTCAGTTACAAAATCAGCATCCACACGAAGCTTGTTCATTATTCCGTGGAGCCGAGCTTCTTCAATGCCTCTGTAGACGAGTCGACCAGGTGGACTCTTGTGCAAGTAGTCGAAGTGCACCCGTATGGCTTCTCCGCTAGCGTCGAAAATGGACGTCTTCCCCCACTTGTACATGGGATTGAAGGTGTTATGATATAATGCCTTCATAGCCTTCAACTGACTCTTATCCAACTTGTTGATTTCCGCCTCTTCCATTTTCACGCACTGGTGAATCTGAAGAGGCGCCTTTTTCTTAGCAGAACCACTAGCAGCCCCTTTCTTCTCCTCGGCGTCTCCCGGTGCTCCGGATATGGCTTTCCTCTTGACTCCCCTCCTCTTCGACGGTGATGGCGAAGGGGCGATGATGATTGCATCTCCAGCGGGTGTAGAATGAGTGTCTGGGATAGTGTCAATGCGAGCCTCCTCAATGAGCTCCCATTGAGAATGCAATGTTCGCGGTGTCCACGCATCATTCTCGTCCAACTGGTACATTAATCCTATCTCTGTCAGTGTTCTACACATATTCATGTCCAACTTGTTGAGATCAAGAACTAGCCCGTATGTCATGTTGCAACCCGACTTCGGTAACTTCTCATCCACAATTAGAAGCGCGGCTTGCACATCTAGTCCTTGCATGTCGAGGACATTCAACCCAACTGTTTGGTGCACCCTTTCCCAGTCCTTCAGTTTTGGAATGATGACAACAATCCCATCCTCGCCTTTCTTCCATTCCAGACCCCATGCCGTAAGTTTCTTCTAGCAACGATAAACAGCTCCGGGGTGATGGTCTCCCATATACTTGAAATCATAAATCTAATTGTCAACAGAGGAAGCCAGCTTCCACGGAGTGAAGTCCTCTGGGCCCTCCTTAATCTGCATTTCACTACAGGGACGATGGAGGATCCAATTAGTATCTGTGAACAGCTACAGAGAAACGTGTCTTCAAAAATGAATATCATGGGAACCCACGATAACCTGTTGGTAATCGAAAGTAGGTGGTATCGTGGGAACTCATGATGTAGCAGCCCCTAAAAGCTATCCAAGAATCGTCCTTATCGTGTGATCTCACGATGTTACAGCCCCTAGCTGCTGATCAACAATCGTCTGTATTTTGGGATCTCAAGATATAACAGCCGCCTGAAGCGACACCGAAATCATAAATATCGTGGGAAATCACGATGTAATAGATCCTAGGAGCAATCAGAAGTCGACAATATCGTGGGAACTCACGATGTAACAGCCCCTAAAAGCTCATTGGAAATTTATTGTATCGTGGGATCACATGATGTAGCAGACCCAAGAAGAAAATCGGAAGTCGCTAGTGACGAGGAAAATGACGATGTAATTGACCCTAGACCTTGACTGGGAATCGATTGTATCGTGGGAACTCACAATGTATTAGCTCCTGAAAGAAAATCGGAAATTGTTTGCATCGTGAGAACTCACGATGTAAGAGCCCAAAACAACTGATCGAAAATTGTTTGTATCGTGGGATCTCATTACGTAACTGCCCCAAGAAGCTAATAGAAAATCAGTTGTATCGTGAGATTTCACTACGTAAAAACCATGACAAGCCAGTAACTATAACGATGCAGTATAAATTCCGAAGACAAGGAATTTGTACTTACGGGTCATCCCACGGGCTTATGCCAGGTTCCGCCGCTCCCGAACACTCTCTGGCCATTGTGCGCCTTCCCAGCAGAAAGAAGTACACGCCACAGAATTCCTTAGCTGCAAAAACAAGGCAGTCACCAAATAGTTCAAATAAAACTCAGAAAGTAATCATTCACCAAGATCATTCTACAACCTACACCGATATTGCCAATAGAAGTTGGCCAGGGGAAACTATCCCACGATGATATCATTCAGAGAAGTCAGACAATTCAATACAACTACTAATAGTACCCTAAATCACAACTCAGTCTAGGTAAGGTTCACTCTCCAAAGTTAACACTCAATCATTCTAACTAGAAGCCTACATAGAAATCATTCAACTAAGCACAGTCACACGAACTAAGCACACACGAACTACTTGACAGACATTGAAATCAACTGAGCACACATGTCGAACTAAGCACACACGAACTACTTGACAGACATTGAAATCAACTGAGCACACATGTCGAACTAAGCACACACGAACTACTTGACAGACATTGAAATCAACTGAGCACACATGTCGAACTAAGCACACACGAACTACTTCACAGACATTGAAATCAACTGAGCACACATGTCGAACTAAGCACACACGAACTACTTCACAGACATTGAAATCAACTGAGCACACATGTCGAACTAAGCACACACGAACTACTTCACAGACATTGAAATCAACTGAGCACACATGTCGAACTAAGCACACACGAACTACTTCACAAACGCAATAGCTGGGCTCAAATAAACCAGTGATAGTTCCTCAACACATCTCACAAAGTATCCAGAAAACAGTGGATAGTGCAATGTTTCAGTCTGTCACGCACGCACCTGTCCCGAAATTCAGACTGCGGCCGCACAGTCACTCAGTCGTAGAAAAGCAGAACTCGTCCCGCCGCAAAACCCATAGCCTATTACGACCTAGCTCCTCCGGGCGCACAACTCGTACTACTGCGACCTCCTTCCAGCGCACAACTCGTCCCACGCAGACCTGCTCTCATCAAAAGCGCAATCTGCCTACTACAGTGAAGCTTCCAAGCTCCAAGCACCATCGACTGAAAATTGGCTGGCTCCAATGACAGGCGCAAGCTCTTCCATCACCGGCGAAGGGCAATCACACATACGACGCTGCTTTTTGGAAGCACAATCCGCTGATTCAACTACGACTCACACAGCCGCACTGAAGCTTGGCTCCGGCACCACCAAATCACTGAAAGCGACCCCTAATCATAGACACAAGCGCTTCCTTCCCCGGTGGAGTGTAGTCCGTCCACGACGCGCACGCACCTGTGAACAATTGCAAAAATGCGCCTCCAACAACTACAGCAAATACACGTACGATGGAAGGAGCGAGAGGAGAGGAGGAAGGCGGGGTATCGTGCGTTTTGGGGAGAGACGGCGGATGTACAGTAGAAAGCATTCAAGCAAGCCGTAGTGATGATTAATAAAATTTCATTGATGAGAAGTGTTGGGTTGCGGGCAGTAATTACCATGCCCTTCACTTTCTTACTATACTAAGTGAAAAAGATTATTATAGTAAGTTAGATTAATTGCTCCTGAATAAGAAGACTGCCTATTCTAGTGAACTAAGATCGTCACAATTCCGAAAAAAAATTAAAAACTTCATAATTGAAAGGATGAAAAATGGGAAATCAATTGTTAATATTCAAGTAAATTCACAAAGTTAACCAAGATAGAATTCCATTAAAAAGGAATTCATAAAAAAAGGAAAAAAAAGGGAAAACAATTCATTATTTTGTTAATATTCATTCAAGTTAATTAAGATAGCATTCTATAAATAAAAGAATTCATTAGAAAAGAAAAAAAAAAGAAAATCAATTGATAGGGTAGTGAATTAAGATAGAATTACTCCGTAAAAAAATGATTCATTAGAAAATTAAGGAAAAAAAAAATAGAAAACCAATTGAATGTTCTTCAAGTGAATAAAAATTATAACCAAAAGAACTAAAAAGTAAAGGAGAAAAAAGAGAATTTAAAATTCTAAATAATATTCAGACAACATATTTTATTCTATAATTATTTTAAGAAAATAATTTGTATGAAGGAAAAAAGAATGATTGTGTTAATAATTAATTTCTTATCTAGGTGAATTTCTTGCGTAATTTATATTGAATTATTCAGAGCTGAAAAAATAAATAATGACTGAATAGTTACTTTAATATAAAAACTTGACAAAAAAATCACCTAATCAGTGAATTAATATATAATTCAAAAAAATATTAATATCTATTCATATCAAAGTAATTTATTAGATAAAACTTGGGGGTTAATTCTAACACTTCATAGTCCATTGAATTCTACTAACACTTTACTATTATTGAGTACAAACACTAAATAAATGAGGCAATTTCTCTTGCATCATTGGTGCACTTCATTTAGACCTTTTCAACCAAATATCATTTTTTTGACATAATAATGGAAGAAGTGAGTTAGTACTAACATCCTTTGTCAACCTCTACTATATGTACTTATTTAAACTCCTATTTTCCATAAACTAAAACAATATATTGTCAATAAGTTGATCGTGAAGTGCATTAGTCTCATATCAAAGCCTTGAAATCATTGATGCTATAATGTTGGTGGCCTCCAACTATAAAAAAGTTAACAAAATTATTATGATTTTCTTTTTTAGTAACTATAGGATTTCGTATAATTATGCCATATCTTAGTACTCAACAGTTTTTTAGTAAATACTAACTCTTCCATATACAAATACCTCTAAGGTGGATATTAAAGGAATTTCCAAATCTAATTTTAAGAAATGATTGATTGAATACTTCATAGGGTGCTTAATTGACAAATATATATTCAATGCCCAAGTTTGAAAATAAAACATTGAAAATACGAATAAGTATATACATCATAATTGTAATTATATTCAGATAAACATACTTGTCTTTGTTTACAAAGACACTTAATAAGTACCTCCAATCAAATTATATGGACTTACAATAGAAATTAATTCATATTTATGATCAATTGTACATACAAAAGCTACAAAATAATGCTGCTATATATATATATATATATAAGTTTTTGTGCGTAGTTGTAGCACTCCATTCACAGCTTCATATATATAAGTTTTTTTGCGTAGTTGTAGCATTCCATTCACAACTTTTGAACTCAGCTATAATCCTACCATAATTATTTGCTGAAAATAAGTTGAATTCTTTAAGAACGTCAACCATAAAACCCCTTCAACCCTAAACCCTACAAAATGTAAAATGAGCCCCTTTGTAACTGCAATAGTTAATATCCTTGAAACCTAGAATCCTAAACCTTCAAGCTACGGACCATGATGTAAAGCCATCAAAGATACACTAAAGGAGGCAACCCATTTTTAACTACTGAAAAAAATACATGTATTTACAAGAGAGATTTTAGTAGTGGGAAAAATTTTCATGTGCACAAATAGAATTTATTATGAGGTTTCCATTATTTTTCAGAACTTTATCACTCAAAACATAGTTATAACGAATTTTAGAGCAACAAAATTAATTATGTTCCATCCATGTTGAATGATCAATCATATAGACCTTCTTGTTTCCGACCAAAGGGTACTTGCAAAATCCACCAAGGGTATTAAATAACTTGTGGCCACTTAGAAGGGTCTAAAATTGCATTGGGGACAATGCTATAATTAATGGCTACTAATCACCTCTGAATCGGAAGTACTCCACCCTAAACTACCAAAATAGGGCGGTAATTACGCATGGATTGCCTCCCAGACTACCAAAAATTGATGGACCTTTGAGCGTAAACCATTAGAGCATCGCCACCCATTATTCCCTAAAATGGCATGGGGAATGGGATGGCCCAAGCCCGGCTCCTCCCTGGTTCCATTTGGTTGGGGATGCCCTCTACTAATTCACGGCCAAAGTTCACGGTCGAAGTTCATGGTCAAAGTCAATCTCACAAGTTAGCTGCGAGTTGGCAGACTTTACATGAAAGGTAACAGATTTTAGGAATTTGAAAAAGTTTCAAAATTTCGCAAATTGAATTTCTATTAAAAAAAATTCTCTAATTTCAAGGAAATGTAAAGTGCTCATAGTGTACTTGAGGTATGCTTGAGGTCTACCTCAAGCACACCTCAAGCACACTATAAGTTCTTTTAAGTTTTACTTTTAATATGATTTCTTTGATATATTTATTTTTATTTTTTTGAAATTAAACAATTGTAGAATTGTGCTTGAGGTGTGCTTGAGGTAGACCTCAAGCACACCTCAAGCACACTATGAGCACTTTTAAGTTTTACTTTTAATATGATTTCTTTGATATATATTTTTTTATTTTTTTGAAATTAAACAATTGTAGAATTGAGCTTGAGGTATTCTTGAGATAGACCTCAAGCACACCTCGAGTACATTTCCATTGTCTACTTACATTACCTTGATTTAGAACAAAATCTTGAACTAAAATCTTTTATTAAATAAATAAATAAAAATCATAAATTGCTTTAAGTATACATAAAGTAGACCTCAAGCACACTTAGAATACATTTCCACTATTTTTATTGCCCCGGAATGGTAAAAAATTTAGAAAATTAAGAAATTATTCTCAATTTTTTTTTAAAATAACAAAAAATGTTTGAGGTGTTCTTGATATGTGCTTGAGGTCTACCTCAAGGTCTACCACAAGCAAACCTAGAGCACATTTTTACTACTTACATTATTCTGGTTTAATACAAAATCTTAAACTGAAATCTTTTATAAAAAAATAAAAAAGTCATTTCAAGCTAATGTCATTTTTTATTTATTCCAAGGAAATGTCAATTATAGTTCTTTATAATTACAAGTCTTTCTTGTCATTTTTTTTTTTTTTTTGGGAAGCAAGTGAAATAAATTCCATTTCAAAGAGACCAGCATTGCTTATAACTTTGTACTTCATTGTATTCTATCCTACCTTTTTTTTTCCCTTGAAATATATGGACAATTTTCATTGATATCAAAAACAATATATGGGTGGCGGGGGGGTGTTGTTCCCTGGCTTTCTTTTGCAATGAAATCCCTGTTTCAAAAAACAAACAAAAAACAAACAATTCACAGCAACCAAGGAAACCTTGTTACTCCCTTTTATTACCTTGGCAATTGGACAAAATTTAAAGTCTGACATCTCCTCGGGAAGACAGTAAGCATACAAAGTCAACAACTTTCGGGGACATGGAACTGCCGTTTGCAGAGGCATTTGTGCTGTGACGGGTCACCTTTTGTCTTTCCCCGGGCTTGCGGTGGCCCACCTTTTCTTGGCCAACCCCGCCCAACTGCCGGGCTGGGAGCTTGGCCGTGAACGGGTGGCGATGCTCTTAACATATTAACCAGACCTTAAAAGTCCACTCGTCCAAAAAGTGGATGCGCCTTGGTCAACTATGATTGTAACTTTTAAAATAATTACTTTTGGAATTATTTTGATTTAAACTAAAAAAATGAAGCTGGACAAGTTGTTGTTTTTATTCCCTTTTAAAGTTTTCAAAAATGCCTAAATTTGAAAGAGTTCTTGCAATTGAAAGCTTCATGTTTTAGAATCCAAAGAACACAATATGGTGTGTTTTTCTTTTTTTTGACTTCATTTTAAATTTAAATTATAAAATCATGTTTCTCATTCTACTCATAATTTATGGTTAAAGTTACGGATTATTTATTTTAATATATATTCTAATTGATATAATTTGATTTCCACCTTTAGTTTTAAAAAATCACAATAATTTGATTTGTCCATTGAATTTAAGAAAAAAATCAATTTAAATAGAAAATCAATTTTGACACTAGCACAAAATATCAAAATTTTATACATCTATTAATAAAGAAAAAGATAAATTTGGTTTAATAGTCAAATTTGACTTCAAGGTCTATGTTGTGGTTGTTTTGGATGTTAATAATAAAATAACCAATTGAAAATTTTTCACAGTAATCTCCATTTCTAGTTGTACCTCTTGTAAAAATTTCAAATCTTTTGGATTTTTTTTGCTATTTTTACTTATTTATATTCAATTTTTACAATAAAAATGATAAAAATTACAATTTTTCATGAAACAAATTGAAACTTCTACTAGTGATATATAATTCAGATTTTTAAGTATTAAAAATATAAGATTTTTTTTAATACAATTTAAAAGGCTAAATTTAGTTCAGGCATGAAGTTTGACCATTTTAGAATGGATCAAGTCCTTTGGGGGTTAAGGGTGAATTTCAAACTCTAAAATTACAAGGACTAATGCATAAAATGTAGAACCCAAACTGAACCCTGAAACCGCAAATCCTAAATTTTTGAAATTGCGATCCTAAACCCTAAGAACGTGGATCATAAACCTTGAAATCGTGGCCCCCGAACCCTAAGTCTGTGGACCTTAAACCCTAAAACCGTGGACCCTAAACCCTAAGTCCGTGGACTGTAAAACCTAAAACCGTGCACCCTGATCCCTAAGACCGTGGAATATGGGCCCTCAAATCGTGGACCCTGAATTCTAAAACCATGGATCCTAAATCTTGAAAGCATAGATCCCTAAACCCTGAAATCGTGGATCCTAAACCCTAAAACCCTAAACCCTAAACCGTAGACCCTAAGACCGTGCATTTTAAACCCTTTAACCGTGGACCCTAAATCCTAAGACCATGGATTCTTAGCCCTGCCACCGTCAATCTTGAGTCCTAATCCCTTTTACCCTGATATCGTGTACCCTGTACCTTAAGATGATGACCCTAAAACCTAATATTATGGACCCTGAATCCTAGGATCTTCACAACCCTACAATCTAGTATTGCACCTTGAATTGAACCGTATGCCCTAGTCCTGTGATGCCATGAACCCTAAAAACTTGGGATTCACTGTCATTTTAGAAAAAGAATGGCTGAAACTAACAAATACAGAAACTCACGAGAAAACATGACATTGTTCGGGACCCTGAACCCGACCTCGTCATCTTCAGCCGTATAAATCAGTTTATGGTGTTATGAAATGATTATTTAGCATGCTGTCGTAATTTAAATGTGCTATCAGTTGTAAATTTTAATTATTTGAGGGTTTCACACCTGTAGGTAATTTTTAGTAAGCCTACTTGTAAACTTTTATGATTTTAGTATTCCAAGGTAGGAGGAACTAGAATACAATGTTTTTGTCAATTGAAGGCTTTAGTATCAAAATCTTAGCAAAGAGAGAATTTAGAAAATATCAAATGCATCGCATTAAGTTGCAATGAAATTCCTTTCCATTTGCTTAAAAAAATAAAATGAAATGAAGAAATTCAAAACAAGAAAATTGAAATTCATTTGTTTTAGAACACCGGAGAAACAAATTTCCAAACGGCGATTGTCAGTTTGTGAGTCCGTTGGGGGTTGGTGATACTACTGACTGTCACTGCAATAATGGTACGCGTTCAGAGATTCCAAAGTGGGAAATCTGGTATTGGTTTATGGTAATAAATGATCGGTTATTTTTCTTCCCGCTGATTTTGTCCATGTTCTGAATTTAAATTTTCCCCCCACGGACGCGGTCACGCACTGCCTACAATTCCCCACCTCATGAAATTCACAGATGTACACTGCTACAGTGACATTGCAATTCAGAGTATTCGGAGTGTTGGGTAACTTAGACCATTATGGTTGATTCGCTACGCTCATACCAGCATTAACTATTTGAAGAAGCCTTGGAGACTGTCTCATTCAACGGTTCCATATTTCAGTCAAGATACTAAACAATGGAATATAGTAAGGATTCGAATTAAACAGCCACACGCCTTCAGTGTTGATGAGGTCACTGCAGTGGACAATACGTAGTGGACTGGGGTTCACGTGTATGCTATAGAGTCGTGGGAGAGAGTCCCGCACCTGCTCTATTTGTCTTGCATTTTTGAATGTGGGACCGCAGATCACCTTACTGATGTTATAATGCATGCGCTGGTCAGCGAAGGAGGCTTGTCGCGTGAGGAAATTGCAGGTAAGCTTATCTCGTTTGGGGCAGATGAGGTAAGCACTTTTCAAAGATTGAAAAATGGGGTGTCCACCCAGATTCGTGAGAAATGGGCGCCTTTCTGCCAGGGTGCAAGCTGTGCAAGTCACCAAATCAACCTTGTTGTTGAAACGTTCTCTAACTATCCAGTGGTGTCTTGGTTGGAGGCCTTTTGTCAATCACTGTACTCATATTTTTGTCGCAGCCACAAACGCCACACTAAGTTACATAAGCTTGCTGATCTCATGGAAACTAAGGGTAACAAAATGGTCCGGAATGTTGAGACCGAATGGATCTCAATGCGTAGCCCAGCGCAGCGTATTATATTGGAGTACAAGACACTTTTGGTAAAAATGGGCCTTGATATGGAGGCCAAAGCCAGTCCTGCAGCCACAACCAACTTCAATTACTTGGCTGACGTTGAGGTTCTTCTGTCCCTTGCGTGCTTCATCCCCATGCTCAATGCTGTCCATTGCCTCATAAAACTCTCACAGTCTCGAGATGTTTTTATTTGTGACTTCCTCTAGTCGATCAAGGTTTGCCATGCAGACTTGGCGAGGATGTTCATAGACGATTGCACGGCTTTCACAATGCCGGAGTTTGAACAATACCAACAGCTTGTTTCCTTATCTTGCTGTGAACTTCCTTTGGAGTGGAAGGAGATGCTTGAGCAGCCAGGTACTTCATACCTATACTTTAACCTTGGAATCACCATCGTGTTTCTCCACTGTCACTACAAGCTCACGGATAATCAAAAATTCATGACGGAGGAGGACTTCCTTGGCGCCCAGTCTAGTATACAACGACAATTTGCCGGTATGTCCCCTACTCCCCTTTTTTTGCTTTACATTTTTTTTTCCACTTCTTATTGCTTTGGATTTCTTTGGATTGATCTTTTCTTATTGCTTTGTATAGGTCTAGATGTGTATTCATTGTATTGCTTTCAGCTTGTTGTACTTTGCTATTGTTCTTAGGTTGCTCTTAGCTGGCTCTTACCTTGTTGGTAGCTTGTTAGCTGATGCTCTCCATTTGCAGAGATTGCACAATCCCTTTCGGATGAGCTTGATAGGCGCTTCCCACAGCAGGAGTTGCTTGACGCATTTGAGATCATTTATCCACAGTACTGGAAGTAGTCGGGTGCGGAAGAGAGCTTCGGCCATCATTTAGTAGTTCTCAAAAAAATTCTACGCTCACCCTAAAGTTTTAAATGCAAGCAATGCAGTGGATGGAGGGGCGAGTTATATAGCAGTTGAAATGCTGTCTAGTTTGAACCTAGACAACCAACAAGGGTTGTTTAAAGTAATGATGAAGGCTAACAGTGAGTCTACTTGTGCATCAACGTTGGATACAAATCCTGTTATCTTGTTGTGGCGGAATCTGGCTCAATCGTGGCACCTGGTCAAGTTCATTTTTGAGTATTTTAAGTAGGCCGAAATTGGTTGCTGTTTAGTTTTAGGCTTAGTGGAGGATGAATGCTGCTTCTCCATGTTGAAGTTTCTTAAGTCCTGCCACTGGAACCGCTTGGGAAAACACCTGCCGCTTGTGATGCAGATGTTTGGACAAAAATATTACACCCTCGAGAATTTTCCACACAAGGAGGCCATAGAATCTTGGCGAAATGCAGTGAAGGTTGGGCGGCATGGGGATGTGTGATTTGCAATACTTTCAACAATATCCTCCCCCTTCCAACATCCTTAGTTTTCATGAGATTAAGCTGGCTCTGAACCTCAAATTTCTGTTTCCTTGACATTGAAGCTCACAGGGCTTAGAGTCTTGGACGTGTTTGGCAATGCACCCAAGGGGGAGAACGGGACAGCAAGCGCCTTCAGCTCTGGAGATGTTTCTGGAGTTAAAATGTGTACTAACTTTTTCTACTAATGTTGTATGTATGTTTGTGTTGTGTGTACAGATCATTGACATTGCAGTAGGGCAGACTTGCTCTTGTAGCAAGGAAGGTTCAAATCCCTTGTCAATGTTTTCAATTTTTGTTTCAATGGCATTGTATGTGCAAGTGCTTGTTGGTGTATGTGACTTGTTTGAAAACTGTCATTCATTGGGGGGTTTTTCCTTAATGTACTGTTGCTTCTTTGTTGTTTGGGGATTGGGTCCTGTTGGAGGTTTATTCTTTCATTCAGATCCATTTGTCACAAACTCCATTTTGCAAGCACATTTTGAATATCCACAACAAAACGTCAAGAAATACACATTTGGTAGTTCAAAATCGCAACTTAAAGAAAAAAAGGAACAGTGACTTAGCAATGGCACACAACAAGCTGGATGAAAAATAGCTTCGTCATAACACCGAATTCGTTAGATGTCGCAAACTGCCATCTACCAAAGCCCACAAATTTTATTCAAAAATCAACCAATTTTTGAATACTTTATCATACAATTTTTGCCATTGGATACGAAACTTTGCGGAAGAGGCAACTGCTCAAACGCAGTAGTAGCAATAACGCTAAATTCTATACATGTATTTTGGGAACGTTGATTCAAACGATATCCAAACATATGATTTCCATGCTGACCGGCTTGTCATTTTAGGATTAAACTATCATGAGGGTTAAACTATCATGGGGATTGGGGAACAAAAGGAATTTGTTTTGTTTCCTTTGTTTTGCAATTTAAAAAAAAAAAAAAGCATTGGTATAGATGGTCCTCACTACAAAACAAGCATATTGAGTGTGCTCTATTGTAAATTCAATTTGAAGGCTTCATATACATGAATGTGATCCACTCTGTATGACTTCCCAAGCCTTCCTTCTAAATATGCTCAAACCGACATTTGATTTGTGTTTGTTGTTTTGTTGTGGCATGTTGTCAAAGCAAAATGGCACAATTTTGTGGTGTTTCATTGTCGCATGGTTTCATTTCACGTCATCCTATATTTTACAGGCTTGACAGGTTTAATGCAATGCCACTACACTAAAAAATATATTTAGTGTTAGCAACACTATTTATGAACCATGGCACTAAATATCATTAAGCCTACAAAAGTAAGTAACATTAAATGTAATTTCTAACACTAAATATACTCTATGGTAAATCTAAAATCTGAAATCTGGGTTCTGAAATCTGAAATTTGGGTTCTGAAATCTAAAATCTGAGATCTGAAATCTGAAATTTGAAAAGGTGAAGGCGGCTCATTCAAATCTAACACTACACTAATTACTCCAAAGTTCAGATTTAGTGTTGGGTGGGGTAGGCTGGTAATTACACTAAATGCAATTGAACACTAAATATAATTTTTAGTGTAGTGCCTTTGGCTTCTAGCACTAAGGTATATTAGGAGGTCCATAACCTGCCCATTTAAGAGCTGCAAATTAATTTGGAAAGGTTTCTTAAAATATTTCTCAAGTAAATTTTCCTTGAAAGACAAATGGAATTGACATCTAACCCAAGTTGTTTCATATTTTTTGGCACTTCATGAAATTAGTTATAAAACTTTGAAGTTCAAATGTAGTGGTCACTAAAAACGTCCACCTCCTGAAATGTACACTATTTGTACACTATCGGTGCAATAAGAAAGCAAAACATATTTGTGTTACATGAAGATTTTATAGCCCAATTAGTTTAGTATATTAGTAAGGTCCTGAACAAACTTCCTTTCACTGTAGATGCAGAAATTGTCAAATAGGAAGCCTCCTCTCCTTTGATCCAAAACTTATACATTGCCTTCTTTATAATCAACCACTGGTGTAGTCATATACTTTCTTATGAATGCTTAAAGTATTAGATTCCTTGGTTTGCTTATAGATCCACACCAAATTCCTACGGGTGCTACTACCCTTGACGTCAGGTGCTAAAAGATTCCTGATTGGAAATGGAACCACTCTCATCACTCGGTAAGCAAACTGCATTCGACACGGAACGTGACCCAATCGTATTGTTGGACGTTTCCACGTGCCTACAAGACTCCAATAACTCTCGGTAGCTGCCATGGGAGATTCTTGGACTTGCAGATCCACTTCCCAACCAGGATACGGAATCCTCAACAGTCAAAATTTTACTGCCACTTGAATTGCCAGATTCTACAATACACGTGTACGTCGCCGCACCCTGTCCTACTTACCCTACAATCAAGAGGTCCTGCTCATGGATGGCAGTCCAACTGGCTGCATCCTCAATTCTCCAGGCCCACCAATAAAAATTCTAGCTAAAGAAGGGCTACCCTCACTAAGATACACTCCCTACCGTAACGAATCTCAACTAAGCCTTGGAGCCCGTTTGGGCGGCGACCTCGGCGGCAAAATCGGTGCTGCGCTTCTCGATGCCCTCGCCCAAGTTGAAGCGCGCGAAACGCCGCACTTGGATGTTCTCGCCCAGCGCCGCCACCGTCTGCTTCACGTAGTCCTTCACCAAAAGCTTGTCGTCCCGGATGTAGGGCTGCTCCAGCAGCGCCAACTCGTTCAACGTCTTGGCCACACGGCCCTCCACGATCTTGCTACGCACCGCCTCCGGACGCTTGCCCAAGTCCTCCTTGCCCATCTCGATCTCCTTCTCCTTCTCCACGAACGACGCGGCGATCTCGTCCACCGACACGTATTGCACCTGCACCAGCCAGGCCGCACACATTACCAACTACAACCACGCTACCGAAAAGGACATGGCCTGCCACACGACACGAAGGATCGCGTCCCAACGCAAAAGACCATCCAGAGCCAGCTACCGGGCTTGGACACACGCCCGAATCACCGATCAAAAAGCCAACCACATATAACATCCGATTTGCGACAGGGTGGAAACCAACTGCTCACCTGTGGGCATGCAGCCACCTGCATTCCGATGTTGGCCACCAGCTCCTTGAACTGGGCGCTCCGGGCCACGAAATCCGTCTCCGAGTTCACTTCCACCAGCACGCCGATGCGTCCGTCGTGGATGTAGCTCCCGATCAGACCCTCCGACGCCACCCGGCCCGACTTCTTGTCCGCGCTCGCCAGACCCTTCTTCCTCAGGTAATCCGTCGCCTTCGACACGTCGTTCTCGCAAACCGACAGAGCCTTCTTGCAATCCATCATGCCTGCCCCCGTCGCGTCCCGCAGCTCCTTCACTGTCGCGGCAGACACGGCGACCTGTTCCGGCTCATCACCACCACGACGTCAACCGCCGCTCAAAAATCCACATCATCACACGAATGCCTTGCCAGCCATTCGCCATCGCAACAGAACCCCAGGAAACACGAATACGCACCCAATGGAATCTGGGATATTCACGACCACAGCACGGAAACCAGGAAGGAATCACCGGGACTGCAAAGGATCCCGCAATGCAACTACTCAACGAGCCCCACCAAAAAACAAATCTCACCTTCGGAGCCTCGTCTTCCTTCTTCGCCTCCTCCACCTGCGGGGGAGCTTCTCCAGCGGGCTTCACGTCGGCCTTGGCTGCAGTCTGCGCTGCCACCTCCGCTGCAAAATCAGACGACTTCTTCTGGAGGCCCTCTCCCAAATTGAACCGCACGAATCGTCGAATCTGAGCACACAATAGTGAAACGAATCGCCTTTAGAACTGTACGCGCACTCCACAACAACAGATCACAACCTCAGTGCCATGTCTTGGTCCTTCACACCTACAATCTCCATGAAAATCCTCCTCACAACATCAACGTCCACTCATTGGGAATGTCATGCCCAGCTCAGCAAATCCCTTCCGACCAGATGCCACGCGTCGCGCACGACCGCTCCCTCACAAACACGGACCCCAATCCCTCTCCTGGGCAATCCGAAAACAAAAAGAAGCACAGTGCATGACAAACCTGAACTTTCTCGCCCAGCTTCGCGGTGGTTTCCTTCACCAGATCCTTCACCGGCATCTTGTCGTCGCGAATGTAAGCCTGCTCCAGCAACGCCAGCTCCGCCAAACGCTTCGCGATCCGACCCTCCACGATCTTCTCACGGATCTGGGGAGGCTTGCTCGCCAGATCCTCCTTGCCCATTTCGATCTCCCTCTCCTTCTGCACAAACTCCGACGGCACGTCGTCCACGCTAACGTAGCGCACCTGACCAATACATCGTCATCACCCGAAACATCGTCAATGACATGTCCTCCCACACGCGGCTCAAACTGCCCCACACCCACAACAGCATCAAAAACGACTCAGGCACTCGGAACTCACGTCCGGGCAGGCCACCACTTGCATGCCCATGTCCGCCACCAGCTCCTTGAACTGGGTGCCGCGAGACACGAAATCCGTCTCACAGTTCAACTCGATCAGCACGCCCATGCGGCCGTCGTGCACGTAACTCCCCACGCGACCCTCCGCAGCAATGCGACTGGATTTCTTCTCGGCGCCGGCCAGACCTTTCTTCCGCAAATACTCGCTCGCCTTGCTCACGTCGTTGCCGCACGCCACCAGCGCCTTCTTGCACTCCATCATGCCGGCCCCGCTCTTCTCCCGCAACTCCTTCACTTGGGCGGCAGTGGGACCACTCGGGACGGCCGCTGCCTTGGCCTCCTCGGCCACGGGGGCAGCAGCCTCGGCCTTCGGCTCCTCCGCCACCGCGGCAGATTCGGCTCTTGACTCATCCAACACAGGCGTCGGTGCAGCAGCCTCCGGAACAATCTCGGGTTCGGGGCCGGATTCGACCGCAGCTGGCCCGCTTGCTGCTTCCACTGGCTGGGCTTCTTCGGACCGGGATTCGGTCTCTTCGCTGCTGGGTGCACCAGTTGCTTCGGACGCTCCACCGTCATCCTTGTCTCCGACGTTCAGCAAATCTGTCAACAAAAGCACGATAACCCCTCAAGGATCGTACAACTCAGGCTCACGCCCAGTCGGAAAACGCAACTCTCGAACTCAAACGGACCACGATCCACGAAAATGACCTTACATCCCACAACATCACAATCGTCACCCGTGCAAGACCACCGATAAATCCACACCGACTACGGAGAACCAAATGCAAGTCTGAGTTTGTTCGAATATTGGGTTCCAATCGACCGGTCATCGATGTCGTCAAATTCACACATTCAAAATCATCGTGTTACATCCAAACTCGCGTTCCACATTCACCCGTCCCTCCGAGCACGGAGGACCAGATCGTGGGACAGACACCGAGCCCGACAACGCGGACAAAGCCTCTACCTCCAGATATCAGTCTCTGTCTTCAACAATGGTAGCCTAACGCATCACCGCACCACCTATCTCCGGCCACATGCGCACCAAAACCGCACGCGAGCTTGCTACCTACAAAGACCACTAATTACCACCCTCTGCGCCGCTCCAGCGCCTCACTCACGAGCGCTAGCGATGTCAATCCCTACACAATTACTGATCCTTGAGGGGTTAACCGATGATGTCAAAAATAAGTCGCAACACAAACATGCACTGCGATACCACCACTGCCGCCAACAAGAAAACACGAACCGGCAGTCCAAGCTCGCTGCGACTGTCGCTGCCATAAACAACCTCCACATCACACCCGCAACCGAAAGGCAACCATCACAACAGGTGCAACATGACCCAGCCCTTATCATTACGAGGCCGACACATCGTCTCGAACAGTACCTGCAGCAGTCTCGGCCACCTTCTCGACTTCGGCGACTACGCCACCGATCCCCTCCGCAATCTCCCCGAGAGACAGAGAACGGGGCTCTTCGGCCTTGGAAGAATCATCCGTGCTTTCCTCCGCCGCGGCAGGGGCTGCTTCTGATTGCGCTGCTTCGGGGGAAGAAGTCTCTTTCACAGCAGGGGGTTCGGCCACTGCAGGCGCAGGGGTATCCTCCGTTTGGGTTACTTCTTCCACTGCAGGAGTCTCCACCACTGCACTGGTCTCCTCCAACGCGGGTGCAGGTGTCTCCTCGTCCACCGAAGGTCCACTTGCCTCTACTTGCGCATCTACAGATGCTGCAGGTGTCTCAGCCACTGCAGGCGCGGGGGGATCCTCCGTTTGGGTTACTTCTTCCACTGCAGGAGTCTCCACCGCTGCACTGGTCTCCTCCAACGCAGGTGCAGGTGTGTCCTCATCCACCGAAGGTCCACCTGCCTCTACTTGCGCATCTACAGATGCTGCAGGTGTCTCAGCCACTGCAGGCGCGGGGGGATCCTCCGTTGTCGAAACTTCTTCCACTGCAGGAGTCTCCACCGCTGCACTGGTCTCCTCCAACGCAGGTGCAGGTGCATCTACTTGCGCATCCACAGATGCTGCAGGTGTCTCCTCTTCTACTGCAGGCGCAGCGGACTCCTCTTGTGCATCGACAGATGCAGCAGGCGCGGCCGCCGGGACCAGGTTCGCACTGCGGAAAAACGTCGCGAACGGGTTCGACGCGCCGCCCGCCCCGACGTTCATGTTCAGAGAGTCGTTGATGGACGTCATATCCACTTGCGGCTTCATGGTCAGAGCGGCTTTCCCTCGCTCGATCTTCAGCACGCGCACCGTCACCTCCTGACCCACCGTCAGCAGACTGTCCACGGCCACGTTCTCGCCTCCTTCCGTGATCTCAGATCCGCGCAGGAAACCCTCCTCGCCCTCCTCCGCGAACGCGATGAACGCCCCATTCCGGATGATGTTCTTCACCGTACCCTTCAGCTCCTGACCTTTCTTCAACTTCGTCGCCTACAACGCCCACCACACAAAATCAACATCTCCCCCCAAACACCAAACAACAAGACACTGCGACTCCAAAGCAGTTCATTCATCCGCACTCTTCCAAGAACGCAGCAACATCACACGGACACCGCACCCAAACAGGCAGCATGGGGACCAAACCCTCTACCTACATTGTCCAAGGACGAAAACTCCGGGTCGAGACGGGAACGCAACATACCTTCTTATCGTCGTTGGACCTCGAGCTCGACCTGGCAGTCCCACCACCCCGGCCGGCGATCTTGCCACGGTTCATGGGCTTGCCGCTGCTGTCGCCCTGCACGCCGGACTCGCCTCCAGCCCTCAGGGCCTCCTGCTCCGCCTCGCTCTCCTTGTCACGCATCGACAGCGCGATCCGACCGGAATTCTCGTTCAACTCCACCACCGTCACGCTCACCTCCTGACCCACCGTCACCACATCGCTCACCTCCTTCACGTACCCGGAGCTCAGTTGAGAAATGTGCACCAAGCCGTCCGTGAACGCACCGATGTCCACGAAAGCTCCGTAGCTCTGCACGGCGCGGACCCTGCCCGTGAACACGGCCCCCACCACCAACTGCTCGGTCGTCACGGTGATTTCCCTTTTCGCACCCGTGGCTTGTCTCCTCACAGTGTTGCTGCGCTGCAAATTTTTCGCAGGAGTATCGGAGGACTCGGTGCCCTCGACTGCTGAGGCGGCCACAGCTTCACCTGCAGCGGTCTCCTCCTCGGACTCCTCGGAAGCAGTGCTCACGGCGGGTTCCTCCACCGTCACACTGCCTTCCACGGCGGCGAACACCCTGCGACCTCTCGGATGGAAATTGGAGCTGAGGTGGGCACCGCACAGCCTCGCGGCGTGCACCCTCATGGGTCTCACGGGTGCGCCATCCACCGACGAGCACGACACCGACGCCGTGACGCCGGCGCTGCGGGGAAGCCTCGGCGCAGCATTGGCCTGAAGAAGGAAGTTGCTGTCCCTCGTGGGGAGAGCAATGTACGCCATCCTGCGTCAGACAAAACCCTGTCGGAATTGTTCAGATGTATTGCAAGTTATGCTGGCGGTGCCCAGGAACTACGTGAGGAAAGTGCTACCGACGGCGAGCATTGAAGTAGAATGGCAACCGTTTCATCGCAGTTCGGCAAGAAGCTCAATAGGAGCTCACATTTTCAAATGCACATCATTCAAATTCTTCGGACCGTAACTATAAAAATCACCCGTTTTCGGACAGAGTCCTTGGACAATTGCCGTCATAATTCCAATCCCAACACTGCAAATCAGAGCGAAACCTAATTCAACAACAACCTAATCATTGCGAAGACCCAGATAGAACAGCACTCGAAACCTAATCACATACGACACTTATGATATCGTTGAGGCAGATTAGAAGTCATGCCCCTGTGCCACAGGAACGACAAATTTGCGGAATATAGGCTTAGATGTCGAATTACTGGCGTGCGGACGAGACGGAGAGTGAACTGGAAGTGGGATAGTCTGAAATATTCGGGGAGAACCACAGTAGCAGCTCATATCCTCAACAGGACATCCTTGAGATTCTTTCAACCGAATGTAGACACATCAATCGTTTTGAAAGACATCTATGCCATAGTGATTTCACAGCCTCACCGGTGAAAACCAGGGCGAAACCTAATTGAATAACAATATCAAATCCGTACCAACACCAAGTTAGGGCAGCAGTCGAACCTAGAACCGCATTCCACTGAACAACGCCAGCAATGGCGTCCAACTCAACTCCGGAATCGGAGGCCAGGATGATTGCCACAGCAGTCAACCCCCTAAACAATGATGGGTCTTATTCTGGAGTAACGAAAAAATCACCCATCGTTCAGAAGCGCAAAATCCTCCAAATTCTTTCGACTTCTGCGAACCAATACATTCTGCCCAACAAGCATTCCAATCCGGGGGGATGATGCTCTACACGGTTCCTGAGTGCATAGGAGAAGTGACGCAGATCGATGTTCTAGCACAATTAATCGGCGCCTCCACCATCCGTCACACGCACCCACTGCGCTTCGGTACTAAACAAGTACAAGCCCCCAAGTATGTGCATTGCTTCTCGACAGGTCCGACCCGGCCTTGGCGCTCGAGTTACCTCGACAAACGATGCGCAACTAGAGCAAACACTAATCTTGCTGGAAAGAACCACCCTCTCAACGTAACGGCAAGCACCCATCAATTCTCCCTCTCACTGCCTGGCAGAGCAACCAAAGCCTCAAACGACTGTGGCATCTCCGAGTCTCGATACCAGGTTGTGACAAACCAGGCCGACACTCGAGAAGAACTGGACAACATGGGACGCGGCAATGCAATAGACTCTGAGCGCAACAATTGTGCAGCAACAACCCATGGACCAGAGTCAACTCTTAAACACTCAGTCAAAACCCAAATGCGGCTACACGAGACCTGTCTGAATGCCAAGCCCAGTGCCTCAAAATCCCCGCAACATGAGAATTCGAAAAACCCACAACGTCTCAGACAGAGGGTTCTGAATAAAATGCCCCGGCAGCAATAAAAATCACCAGTGCTCACTAACCTGGCTTTCGAGGGGCGCGCCCACTGATTTGCTCCCCCTGTGCAGCAACGCCGTGCGCCCTATCCACCATGCACCCCGACTGCCACCTCCGAAGCTGGAACCGGAGGAAACTTAGGGAAGAGAGAAGTGAAGGGAGACCAGCAGGACAGTGATGATCCCAGCAATGGAACATACTGTAAGTTGTGGCTGCCACATCACCACTCTCCACATTCTATCCGAAACCCTCGCCGCCGTGGCCTGCACACACTGGCTTCCGTCTTAAATATCCGACGTGGAGCGCCACGTCGTTACTGGGATTCATGGACAGATTCCAGGGTTTCATCCGACTTTATCCAAAATTCTTCCTGTGAAGATCCTTCCTGCTTGCAATTCGGACTTCCATTGCTTGTCGACTTTAGGTCGTGGATTTACGATGAGCGGCCTGGGTTGAAGAGTGCTCTGCGAGATTCACGACTTCATAAGTCGACCTGGCTCTCTGCATAATGTGGCAGCACCGTATTAGTTGACTGTAGTGCTTTTCGCCTAGACTCTTGGTTGGTGTTATTCCATGTGAACCGATTGCGCTTTTTGTGATGGGAGGCACACAAGTTTGCACGAGCACGGTCTATTTTGTGGTCATAAATAATCCCTGGACGAGTTTGTCCCTTTTTGCTCTCAATTTTGCTGTCCTAGGTCAATTCTTGTTTAGCCGTTTCTCCTGGAGTACTGTAGCCCACTTTGATTGAGCCGGGCTCTGTAGGCTTTGCGGATGTTTGGATGAAGCACTGTACGTGCTTTTGAGTTCCTTGAAACAGGGGTAATTGAAGAATGAAGCCTTCGCAGATCGAGGATAAGTTTCTGGCGGGCACAAGATAGGGCTAAGTGCTTGCCATTTCCCCCTGGTATAATAATAATAAGCTAAGATTATCTACTTTGTGAGTAGACATTGAGTCATTTTCAAGCATTTGCACGCAACATTCGTAATTGATGCACGTTTGGGATGACAGACGAATCGGTTCCACCGAAGGTGAAGGCTTGTAGACTTGGAACTGAGTATGCTTCGTGGCTTATTCTTCTGCTGAATGAGGAATTGTCAACGTTGATCATCACTTCGTTGACGTAAAATGGCACTCGAGCTAGGAAGCGTCAGTCTTGGGAATTCTGGATTTACCAGGTGAGGGAATTAATTAGAATCCCTATGAGATCTGACAACAAATATGTTTACAATTTAGTGACAGATCAACTGTATTATTCTTCGATTAAAATCTTTAATTTTTTACACAATTTCTGATGATTCTGTTACAGCAAATGTTCGAGTGCGTGAGGTAACTAGAGACCAATGAGAACGTAGTATTTTGCAACCAGACTAACAAAGTGTTGTTGATCCAGTAGTTAGCACAAAAAGGTTGGTGAAAAAATGGGAAATACTACTTGGGTCTGCAACATGCGGGGTCTGCCTTCAATCCAGCAAAAATAAAGCAGCTGTTGGAACACGGCAACGATCGACAGCGCGATTCTCCCGGGAATTTGCGAATTCATCACTATTTAGCGTCAAGGTTGGTGACCAAGTGCATGGTCTCTATTTGGAAGAAGAACGATGGTAGATTCATCAATAGAAAAAAAACCCAGTGATCTCGTAATCACAGAGACTGCTCACTTGAAAGGGATTTTAAGAAAATCACGACTCTACAACCCCTGCATGATTGGTATGTTTACACTAAACCTAACTACACATATTGAATAGCTGGATAATCTCTACATGGTGCTATGATCTGCACATGGTTTGCAATCAAAGTAAATCTCTTAACGAGAAAAGTCAGAACATTTGCACACTCTTCTATGTACTAACTCAATCTGTCAACTAGGCATTCAAGTAACACGGTTACTATTAACCTTGATTAGTAAACTCAGTTCTCAAGAATTTTATCACCACCGGATAGTGTATCAAAGTATCTAAGCTTATTTTATACGATCTAGCCTTCTTGTCACAGGGCTGGTGTGACTTAAGTAAAAAGTGCACAGACAACAGCACGATTCACGTCGTTTGAATGAGTAAGAATCATGCATTCAAGTACTTTGTTAATTGGTCATTCAAGAAATCTTGCTTCGATACGAAGTTCATATACAGTATATAGCATACAACTCCTTTGCCTCACTGAGAAACAGTGGATATTACACAAACCAGGATGTGATTAACTTGTACTGTACATTCAAACCACCAATTATGATCTAAACCTTCAACGTCACATGCTGATGCGGTGATGGCTCCCAGTGCTGTTACCCTAGCAAGCAATGGTTGATCGGCACATGAAGACCAATGATGCTGAAAGCACCCTGAACAACATAAAATAATATGAGAGTTGGTAATTTCCATCCTCTGGAGACAAATTAAGCTTCGTCAGGGAACGAATACCAAGTGAATCTCACTTTTCAGTCTGTCAACAAGGATTCTCTCTGAGGCTTGATAATCATTTCCCATCATTGGACAATGCCACAAGTGAGAACAAGATTGCGTCAGGAAACCGAAGAACAGAGCGCACACATTACAAAATGCATGCGACACTGTCCAGATGGTGGTGATCCATCCCAGAGAACTCCTGCTAGAGGATTAATAGACGAGAAATACTAACATTCGCAGAACATGTCTACAGTCAATCCCGTTCCATTCCTACATCCCCATACAACAAGTTTAAAGCCAATCTGTTGCCTACTTGAAAAGACAGGCTAAGAATCCTTCCTTTCACCAAAATACTAAAGTACTCGAAACAAGAAGGCAACAAACGCTCCAAGGCTTAATAGAACTTAAAAAACTGACCAAGCTGTTGACAGATGCACGTGCCGCATCACTGAAACCTACGCTCTCATGAAGTCATGATAGGCCAATTCCCTACAATCGGAGGCTGGAATTTATACACAAGTATTCTGTATGCAAATGTTAGGGCAAATCTGATACCAACATGGAAAGACCACTTAGCATTTTCTCACCCTCTTTCTCCCACAATCATGTCCATGTACTTCCAAAAAAGAAGGTAAGAAAAGCACTAAATTTCACAAAAACATCGAAAACAGACCACATGGTTCAACCAAAATACACGTACAAAATCACTGGTGAAACTATAATATGTCAATTTCTCTGCAATCGAACCCTGAAATTTGTATACAACTTCCCCGTTGCCTATGCTATCTTCAAGATGGATTAAGCAAACCAATTGAGCACCTGAAGCCATCGAACATTTAAGGCATCAGATGCAGATGTTGCAATCGAGATCATTGCCATTAGTCCTACCCTAATTCTGGAAACTGGCTCGCACTCGAGCTTCTTTGAAGACACTTGAAGACACACGACCTGAGTGTCTGAACGACAAGCGGCTTCTTCAAGGGTTCTAAAAACGATCCATGATGAGAAAAAAATGGATGGATTTCTTATGCTCTTGCAAGTGCTCCAATTTTGAAATTTATCCGTTACTTGTCACATTAATACAATAATAATTTACTATCCCCTCAAAAGAGGCAGGCAGCCCCATCCGTCTGACCCCCTCACTCGTCCCCCTGGGGACACCCTGAATTTTTTATTTTTCATGCATGAATTGTTTTGCAAATTCTGAATTCATATTTGCAATCAGAGGTCCCAAATTAGCTAGGGGACTTTGAAAAATAGATTTCACACAGCACCAAATAGGGGGCTTTTTTTTATATGCACCCCTAGATGGACTTTGGCAGGACGAGCAAAGGGGCCAGTTCACCTCGGCCCCCCGGCCCTGCTCACTACTCAATTAACCCACGCCGTCAATCTCAATATAAAAAATGTACCCCCAATGATGTTGTCGATTTTAATTTTAATTTTTTTAATCAGTGTCGTTGATCAGCCCTGCACCAAGAAACAATCTCAACCGTCTGTATATTAAGGTTAAGGGCTCGTCTCTCTCAATCCCATGCGTGATTTTTCCTCATTAGCTAGTTGTTGCATGCAACTTGCTCTACTAAAGGGATGTTCTCACTTGGCTGTATATAGTTCTAGGTTTAAAAAATAAAATAAACCCTATTGCTTCTACTCCCTGAAAAGAGGGGTCTAGAGAGGAAGGTGCTATAAGTCACAAGAATTACATAACCCCCTGATGTTCACACTAGAGGCTTACGAGCTTTCCGGATTTTGTAAAAAGCGGTCATGTAGACCAAAAACATCACGGTTAAAGGGGGGGGGGGGGGGGGGGCATTACAAGTTGCTTTTGGGAGGGACTGATTTTCTGGCGCCCCCACTCCGGATTTCACTATAAGAAAGTGGGTACATTTGTGACTGCGATATTTGACTTCAAAATGACTTCAAAATTACTGATACTAGTCATATCGGACAGTAGCGACTGCAGAATGACTCTGTGGCTTCGCAGTCATGACTTTGTGGCATGGCAGTCATTGTGGACAAGTTGTTTATATATGACTGGCTACTTTATTATCACCAACGAGTTTAGCTGGGGATGTTCACATGGATGAAGGTTCAGGATACATCCAAGTGATAAAGAAAAAAGAAGTCTAAGGAAATGACTCCTATGTTGCCACGTGGCCAGTCATTCTGAAGTCATCATGTAGTCATGAATGACCCCTTTTTTTAATCCTATTTTGAAATCTAGGATTATATTTTGAAATCTAGGAAATGTGAATATTATTTTCTAAAATCTAGTATTATATTCTAAAATCTAAGAAATTTGAATGTGATTTTTTGAATTCTAGGATTATATTCTGAAATCTAGGAAATGTGAATATTTTTCTTCTAAAATCTAGGATTGTATTCTAAAATCTAGGAAATATGAATATTATTTTCTGAAGTCTAAGAAATGTGAATATTATTTTCTAAAATCAAGGAAATTTGAATATTATTTTTTGGAATCTAAGATTATATTTTGAAATCTAGGAAATGTGAATATTTTTCTTCTAAAATCTAGGATTGTAGTCTAATATCTAGGAAATATGAATATTATTTTCTGAAATCTAGGATTATATTCTGAAATCTAAGAAATGCGTATTATTTTCTGAAATCTAGGATTGTATTCTAAATCTAGGAAATGTGAATATTATTTTCTAAAATCTAAAAGATTTGAAATTGTGGTGGTGAAATGTGCAAAATCAGTACACCATATACCGAAGAGTCGGAGACCATACACCATACACCATATACATGACATCATACATCATATACAAATACATGATACACAATACACAATACACTACATTTTGCATGTGTCAAATGGCTTTTCAAGCCAATTAGTGTGTGAATACAAAGAGTTCAAATAACAAGCCTTTTATACAAGTGGGGGGTAGGAGGCAAGACAAACCATGTGGGATTTGTAAAATGTTGATGCAATAGTAGGGTAGTGACACAGAAGTCATTACGTAGTCGCATTAGAGTAAATCACAATCAAAATAGTAGAGTAGTGACACAGAAGTCATTATGTAATCACCTTAGAGTAAATTGTAGTCAAAATACAGTCGCACAGATTACTCACTTTTGACTATGACTTTCACAATGGAATTGATTAAGTCCACATTGGAAGTTTAACAATGTTGTGAACAAAAACCAATGGATGAAATTTAGACATTGTAAAATTTATAAACCTAGCTCTATAAAAATTGGAATGAAAAATTGTTTTTCTATCTCTTAGAGGTGCTAAATGTCATCTAAATTTTAGTTTTTGGCCTTTTCATTGTCAATCTAACTTAATTTTTTTAGCGTGTTTTGAAAAAAACATTAGTAAATAGTGAAAAAAAATCAAACAAAAAATTTCCAAGAGTGCATCATTTAAACCCCTACAGGGGCGAGGCCTTTTTTCTACCAAAGAAACACTAAAAATTGCCATTTCTGTAGCAAAGAGTAAAAAAGAATTTAAAATGGTTTTCTTTGACATCTAACCATAGGATCTTACACCCAACAAGTATATAAAAGTGTGGAAAAAATTTCAAAATTCTTGACCGCATAGATTGCAAGATATTTCCATTTAAAGTGGAAAAAACAAAATTTGCAACACATTGCGGAACTAGATTTTTTACTTTGAACATTTTTAACTTAAAAATTTTGCACTACAGAGTTTAGAGCTTTAAATTTTTATAATGGAGAATTGAGTTGAGAATCTAGGAAAAAAAATTAAAATTAAAAAAATTGAATTTTCATTCTTAAAAAAATTGTTAAGTAGAAGTAGGTACAAAATAAAAATAAAATCTAAAATATTAATATATTTTAGATGGAATTAAAATGCACTAATCCCAATGGTGAGATTGTTCTTGCAAGTATACTCAACCATGCAAATTTTTATTTTGAAGAATTGCAAAAATTGCATTCAAAAATGAATCCTACAAGTTATTTTTTTCAAGAAAGTGCTCTAACTGCTCGAAAAATCACAATGTTCATAACTTTCTCATAACAATCCAAATGAAATGAATCAAAGCTTTCCAGATACACAAAAATATAATCTATGAGGAAATTTTTTTTTTTAAATTCAAATTTTTGCAAATTTGTTTTTACTGCCCCCTGTCCCCTGTTTTGAGCTTATATGGTCATAATTTTTGTTCATGGGCACCAATTGTGAGAAACATTATTTTTCTAGAAAGCTAATCAACTTTTCTATCTTCAAGAAAAGTTTCAAAAAATCAGGACAAAATTTCAGCCCATAGGTACTTGCTTGAAATCCCATTTGTCCTTCGAAGGAACAATGGTCCTTTAGGGGTTAGTTTGAATGAAAAATAATAGGAAAATTTTTAAATTTTAAAAATAAAATGAAATGAGTAGGGTTCATGAATGAAAAAATGTAGTGAAAAAACCTAGTGATAGAGAATAAAAAATAGGGATAAGAATTACGCTTTTGGGTTTTGGAGGTACGTACATTCTTCTTCTATATTTTAGTCATTTAAAAGACCTAATTAAACTAAAGATGAAGTAAAATTCCATGCTCAATGCAAATTCAAGGAAGAATAAAAAGTAACATAAGGCCTAAATATAGAAGTCCAAGTCAAAAAACAAATACTACAAGAGCAATTCGTGAATTTCCAAAAATACTTCTACAATTTCTGTCTTAAATGGAAGAGAAAACTCATACCGTAGTAAAAGAAAAGTACATTAAAAGAAATAAAGCACCCTGTCTTTAAGGAAATGCCCAATTTCTTTATCAAGTCATGCTAAAGTCATTAGAAAGTGAATCTGTAGTCACAAACAAGTGATTCGCAGTGACAATGTATGACTCCTTGTTACTTTGGCACGACTGTGGACTTTCCATTGGATGTTTGATGGCGTTTTGGACAGACTTTAGAGGATGAAACCGTAGCATTTTAAAATTGCTCATCCCGCAGTCATGCCCGTGACTCCCGAATGACTTGGAAGCAATGGAGCTAGAAAATCTGGTGCAATTAGGGAGCCGCAGTCATTGTTTAGTCGCATCAGACACGCAGTCATGTTTGTGCAGTCACATATGTACCCACTTTCTTGTAGTGTTTGCGTTTGCCAAATGTCACTTCCCGCTATTTTTTGTAATCTGTCTCCAACCTTGTTGTTGTCATCTTGTCTTCCTCTCCACTTCTACTGCTCTCAATATTTGCTTCCTTCTTTTGCTTGGAGCTCTTCAAATTGCAGTGCACAACTTTGAAACAAGCGGCAGGGTTTGTCTTTTGTCTTCGGCACTTCACGTTGAAGTAATTTGGCGCTTAGGGGATCATTGTTGCTCAAGTTTGCTCTTCCGTGAGCACTACTGAAGTAAGTTCCATCTTCCTCTTTGAATCCCCAGTTTTTTAGAGTATTCTCCATAGAACTCTTGCATGTGTTTGTTTCGGTAGAATGTTTGTGAATTGGAAGCTTGTAGAAGGCGGATTTGTTTCCGATGAAGGTGAGAATGTACCTCATTGTAACATTTTGTTGTAGCTTCAGTTCAGCGATTTCTCTTTCCTACTTTCGGAGGGCAGGAAATCGATCCCCTACTGCTCTTCCTTGTGATATTGGACAGCTTGTCCTTCTATGTGTAAGTGTACATGAATAGCACTCACACATGGATGTGTGCATTATGATGCATCTTCTCTAGGGTTTGGAGTGCCTGGAACCTCCCATTTTGCTTCATACTTGCTTTTGCCAGTCTCGAAGGCTTCTTTCCATGTGGTGGAGGCTCCACTTACTGTTTCTCGTTCTTGAAATTGCCATCCACTATAACGTATCTTGCTTGCCAGCCACTACCAATAGGTAAGGCTCAGCATGGCTAATTTCCAGCAGTCCTATGCCCATCTCTCATGTTCTTTTATCATGTACTCTTGCATCCAATGCAATGGGTACTTGATGTATGTGACCATTGCTTCGTTTTAATTTTATGAATATTACAGTATGGGCACAATACATTCTTGGTGAATGCAAATTAGGGTTCCTGTATGTTTTCAATACAACATGTTTTTGTTGCCAATTTATGTCTCTACACTAACATGTCTATCTTCATGTATTCTACATAGAGATTGAAGACGTGAGGAAGATTGCTACTAGACTGCAGACATGGAGGACGGGTCCACTTCTCACTTGGCACTCACACTCAGTGCCTGGTTCTTACTACAACTGCTGACTTTGCAACAAGCTCTATTTTGCCTCCTCTCCTTGGCAAAGAAGAAGAGGATATGTCCTCAGTCCACAACATTGTGGACAATATCAGCCAGCCTTCTTCCGATCCACTTGCAAATGTTCGGTTTGGCTTGGAAAACTTCAATTTTTGCCCTACATTCCACGTATTAGACAATGATCTTGGATACTAGATGAAGCCCCGCTCAACCACGGGGGTTTCCAGATTTCTTGTGAACGAGTATGATGATACTAGATGGCTGCAAATGTTTCGTATGACGAAACCTACTGTATTTTTGTTGGCTGATTTCCTCTCCGCTCATATGCAGAAAAAGACCACAAAATACTGCATTGCAATACCGGTCATCATTCGTATGGCCTGCATGTTGTTCAAGTTAACTCACGGGGCATTTTTTTTCATTTGCAGCAAACTATTTGCCATGGGCAAGAGCACTGTGAGCTCTTTTCTACGGGATGTCGTTCATGCCATCAATGACAACCTGCGTCCCAACTTGACTTGGCCTACTGGTGACCGCTTGAGGGAAACACAAGAAAACTTCTTTGACCTTTGTGGTTTACCGGGTGTAGTGGGGACCATTGACAGGACACACATATCTATTGCAAAGCCATCCCATTTCCCAACTGATTACTACTTCTTCAAGTCAGGTGGCTACACATTAAACTGCTAGGCTGTAGTTGACAGTGAAAAAAGATTTATGGATTTGTACTTAGGCATGTCTAGCTCTACCAATGACTCAAGGGTGCAACAACGTTCCTCTCTCTATAGCTTGGCCACGCACAACAATTTGTTTGATGATCAGCAGGGATTGCAAGGTTTTTCTCCTTACCTTGTAGGTGATTTGGGATATCCACTCCTTCCTTGGTTTATGGTTCCACATTGCACTAACAATCATTTGTCAATGGCTGAGAACCTTTTCAACAAAAAACTTCGGAAGGGTCGATCTGTGGTGGAGAATACATTCGGAATCTTGAAACAAACATTTCGGGAGTTGTTAACAAAATCAGATTTGGACATCATTTTCTTGCCCCATGTCATTCTCTGTTGTGCAATTTTGCACAACATGTTGCTTGGCCAATCCCATGAAGACGTTGAGAATTTATTTGAAGTCCTTCGAACTAAGGGAATGCACAAAGAAGTTTTACATGACCATGGAGATGGACATGAAGGTGGGAGACAAGAAGGTAGAGAAGGTGGACAACTATCACACTTGAAGTTGTTGCCACTGCTGTTGGCACTGAAAAAAGAGCGGCACTTGGATTGCACTTGACCACGGCAAGGCATTTCCGCATTAGTCCACGTCTTATGAGGTGTGCCATTTTTCCTACTCCTTCATTTCAACAATTGCTCTCAATGGAACTTCAATGACTTGGAAGTCCCAATTGCATGCATTTTTTCATACACAAGAAAGAGACACAGGTTCTTGAAGTTTTTGTATTATGACAGTGTATTTGAACTATCAGTGGCAAATGCCTAGAGAGCTTTCAATGGAAGAATGAACACAAAAGTATGTTACAAACATTTACGTAACCCCTACCCCTCTAACGTTCTACTTCTACTAGACTGCAGTGCCGTTGGGGATTCGTTGAAATCGCACAAGAGGTGGAGTTGTGCGATAGGGGATAGGTAGGTCTAGGTCCGTAGTCATATGTTCATCTTGTCCTCGCAGGTCTTCTTCATGTGTACCGTGAAGCTCCTGAAGTCGGAGAGCTCCTCCGCCTTCACCAATAGCCACAGTTGTAGTACCACTGCCATGTATTTGGACCTCATCGCTACCAGGGGAGGAGGTACGAGTACAAATGTCTTCCGGTCTTGGGTTGTTTGTGTTTTTTGTACTCTATTGGGGCATACTCATCGTCTTGGGGCTGTTGCTACTCTGTAATGTCCTCCCCAATATGTTGGAGAGTTGAGATAAACAGTTGACAATTTCGCCTTGTTTTGAAATTGACAACCGGGTATTCTTGTTTGCTGCCACTGCATGGTCATATAGTTGGCGGTCCTTGTCACACTGGTAAGACATCTGCTCAGTGAATAGTTTAAGTTGAACTTCAATTTTGGAACGCTCCAACTCTCGGCTAGAATCAGCAATGTTTTGCATTTGTTGGGCCATCACCGTTCATGTACTCTTTGTCGCCTCTGCAATTAAGGTATGTCCCAAAACACTCTTTCTCTGCACAGCTGTATTACCGAGACGCCTTCTCATGGAATACGAAGATGTATTTGAAGAACTAATTATGTGGGGGGTGATACTAGGTGGCAAACCAGGTCGTGGCACAGGTGAAGGAGTCCTAGCAGATTGTAATGGGGCACCAACACGGCCAAGTGTGGAGAATGAAGACCGTGGTGACCGAGGAGGTGTGCCATCTTCCATGGCGTCTTGTACATCTTCTGCAGGCAGGTCCATAGGATCCTCCATATCAAGTTCGGTAGTGTCGTCTTCTTCAATGTGTCCATGCGGAGGTTGTCTATAGTTAGCATTGGTAGGAAATAGGAGGTCACGAACATGGGGGGGCTGAATCTGAGGCCGCGTCCCATACCACTTGTCAATGGCAGTATAAAGATCTTGAGAGAACTGCTTAGGTAGTCCTTCTTCTTTGCGTTCAGCAATAGACAAGTTCCAATACTCTGGAACATTTCTACCAGTTCTTGCAAGGTAGTCCGCAATGCGTTTGTAATCTGGCAGGACTTGGTTCCACTTTGTCTTGCAAGTTTGTTCGTCACGAAAACAAGGTGAGAAACTAGCCCGCATCACATCTTCTGCAATTTGGATCCACTTAGTGTTCTCAGGGGTCATCAGATCACGTGCGTCCACTATGTCCACCTCTTCCAGAAACATTGCACGCTTGGCAGTTACAAGTGCTAGGATTTCTTGGTGCACCTAGTTGGGACCCCGATCCTTCCTTGTTCTTTTGTGATGTGCAGGACCGGAGGGGGCAACATTGCAAACCATACATTGCTTGGAGGGGGGCAGGCACTGCCAAGTGGACTCTGTTGATGCAATGTCGGAGCTGACACTATACCTGCGGAGCCAATGCAAATTAGAAATTAATTTTGTACATTGATAGCAACTAATGTCACTACCATGTTTGTACAGGAGCTGCGGGGATCTTGGAAGGTAGCACAAAGGCCTCTCTTTACCTCGCAGTTGTGTCATGAAGGTGAGATTCTGGACCTTACTTGTAGGAGACGTTTTTTTATAAGCCATTACTCATTCAAGCATCGGAGTGTGTTTGTCTTGTGTGCAAGTCTGTTGTACATATTGGAATGGAGGAGGAGTAGAAGAAAACTGGAATGAACATGTGAACAGGTAAAAGTCTTCATCTATCGTGCTAATTCCTTTACAAGTCATCAAAGTTTTTGGCGTTGGATGTACTTACCATCAAGTGGCATTGTTCACTATAAGAACCCTGTGGTTTTTTTGACGTCTAAAAACTGGACGTCAAATTTTTTGAACATCAAACATAACATTAGGATGCTAGTTTTGACATTGCCGTTGCCATCCTCAGATTTCTTTGTCATTGTAGGAAGCTAAGACTATTTCGGGTGTAATTAAGACACCGTTGTTAGGTAGTGGAGGCTCGCAACTCGAATTAGAAAAGAACATAGCTTAACGGGAGAAATTTTCTGAAATCTTCATTCTGGTGAAGAGCTGCCACTATGAAAAAGTTGACAGTACTTGAGAAATTATCTCCTAAAACTCAGGCTCATAAAAGAAAACACCGCAATTACATCCTCGCCAGCAAGGACTCCACCTAGGCTCGGAGGATACGAGCTAGGGTTGGTATGAATGCTTACAGTTCTAGACATTAGCACCAGTGTTCTTTTGAAATATGTACAGCAAGGTGAAAACGTACCTTAAGGTAATATGCTCTTGAAGCGACCATTTAAAAATGGCCTACCTTTTTCACAAGATTCAATATACCGAAATATTTTTAGATCATTTTTTAGAGAAATAAAAATAGATGTGGTACCTAACACAAGTGGTTTGGTATTTTTTTCAAGCATTTTTGAGTTACTTATAAATTTTCAAAGATTTGGGACATAGGCACCTAATTGTGAACATCGGGCTTCCAAAATCCGTCCACTTGCAACTTAAAAAGAAATGTGTGGAAATCAAAGACAATGATTGGCTCTTGCAAAAAAAAAATATTCCTCAATGCATTCAATTACTAAAGTGGTTCATTTTAGGATCACTCCATCTCCATTCTCCGCCTAAAAATAGGGTCAGTTTGAAGAAATGGGCACTTTTAGAGCATACTACCTTAAAACCGTTTTTGAGGTTAGGAAGCTAGCGTTGTTTCTCATCGTGCAACAAGGGTGGATTGAGGCTCGATTCCGATTGGGACACCCAATGATAGTAGACAAAATCCTTATTTCAACCGTTATTTTGTTTGCCTTGGTGTGGAGGGAAATTGCCAAATCATCATGGATTTTGTCCGTTCAATGCATGGCTTTAATCTAGAAATTAGATACCCAGTGGAATTGCATTTGTAAAAGCTCCTTTGTAATTGCATTATTGTTCCATAGAAGTTCCTTCACAACTCCTTTCTTCTTGAACAAACCCGTTTTGTCCATCGAACAAAATTTGGAATCACCTTCCAACTTGATCCCAAACTTGTTCATTACAACTATGACTTCATCTTGAGTTTTGACGAGAGTAGGTAATGACATGGCACTACTTCAAGGAGCCTTTTGTTTTGGTGCAAATGCTTGAGTAGACAAAACCCAATCTTTGGCCAATGAAAATGTTTCAAGTCTTGTCTGGTAGTACTTGACGTCCCAATCTGAACTAGACTTGAGACCTTGGTAATCCTTCCTCTTCCTTCATTTTAAAATCACCTCCTTTTCATCTCTAGAGTTTTTAAAAGTTTTGTCAACACTTGGAATTTGCTACATTTTGTTGTGGGTTTATGTATGGAAATACAACCATGATTAATGGTTTTATCTTTTTGATCAAACAAACCTTGGAATTCACTACATTTATCTTTTTTATTATGCCATAATTCATGATTTGATGACTAACACTAATTTCATAATATGTGTCTTTTGAACACATAGTGAGGTAGAGGTGACAATTTAAATATTTTGTGTAATTCCCAAAACATATCCAACCCCAACCCTAACCCTAATCCCAATCCTAACCACCACCATCCCTATTTGTAATTTCATATTGATGGTGGGATATACAATCGATATGGGATATTTTTGTATTTCCATATTTATAATATGTATCCGTATTTGTATTCATACCATATCATATTTGTATAACAGATTGACAACGTGGAATTGGTTTTAATTTAATTTTTTTGAAGAAATCAATGGTTTGAAATTTTGGATAATCGAAACTGGGAGGATTAATAAAAACATGTTGTTCGCATCTCTTCACCCAATAGTGAACTTGCATTCTAGTGCATTTTAGTGGGTTTTTCTTTTCTTTTCTTTTTCAATGAAATTTGACCCCAATTGATATTTTTTCAATCTTTTTAGCAATTTAGAAGTTCAAAAGCAAATCATCGCAAACTTCATGTTTTTGTCTTCGTGGTCATTTTCTTTTAGCAATTGCTTTTGGATGCAAGTGGAATTTTGTAGATTTGATTGGAATGGCTCGCAAAAGGCAAAACTAATGTTGTTTCTTACTTTGGGGCTTTTGGGCATGCACTCTTTTAGGTCACCGTATTTTCTTAGAATATTCTATCCATTGTGGAGAATTCTCAATTATAAATAGTAGAAGGGCTACAATTACATATTCTTCAAGATTTTGAAGCAACTTGAGGCAATTCAATTTTAAGAACTTCAAGATTTTTTGTGTAGAAAATTATTTTGGAGGATTGAATAGAAAAAGTGGCACAATACATGCACCTCGTTTTGTTTTTGTTTTTATTTGTTTAAAATTTTTTGGAGATAATTTTATATTGAATAATAACAAGTTTACTCACTCCCTCACTATTTTATAAAAAAGAAGTAGGCAACCTTTTTACATTACGATAATTGAGCAACCTTAAATCTAATAGTGTATAAATATTAAAAGGTCATGCACCTATCAAAAAAAACAAAAAATCCTTCATATTACAATTGATTGTGGCAAGGTTGCTTAAGTAAAAAAAAAATACTAGATTCACGCAAATACAATGCAATCCATGGCTTGTCAAGAATCTTTGTAATGATCAACCAAGCTTAAAAGCTCTCATAATCATATTATTCTTAAACCTAATAGTGTAAAAATATTAAAAGGTGAAGATGTTTTGTAACCATTGTGAAATATTCTCAGACATTACTTCATATTCTTAGGACTGTAGGTACCTGTATTTTGAACAGATAGTGAGGAACAAGTTCCAAATCAAATTATTTTTCAGAACCCCTTATTTTATTTTGGGGGGGGTTTGAAAAATAATTTGATTGGAAAATCTCAAAATTCCGGTACACCCCCCTTCAGTCTTGTATTTTTGAAAACGAAGTTGTTTGACAATCGATATGGGATAATCCATATCCGTTTTCCGTATCTGTTTTCTGTATCTGTATACATATGGTATATGTACGATATCATAATATTTGTATCAGGATCAACAGCAGGGAAGGGGGTGTTATTATTTTTTTTCAAAAACAATCAATGGCTATTAATTTGGGGGAGGAGGTGGGGGGCTAATTTATTGAGCAGGAAGTGTTCCTCTCTTTTCAGGGGATAGTAGGTCACTTATCCATTCACAAATATTAATCAACCCTATTTAATAAAATCATTTGCTAAAAAAATTGAATCCCCCTCTAAATTTATATGTAAGTACAAACATGAATATATGTATGAATATAGATACAATACAAATATAAATATACAAGTGAATTATAATGCAGATTTTGTAATTCCATATTGTTTATTGAAATGAAAATTCTAAAAATTTATATATTGAAATTCTTGAAATTCTAGATATGCGGGATTCCTTAAAATTTAGATATAAAATATTTTGAAAATTTTGACAACTAGCAAGAATTTGACACATAGTCCCCTTACAATATTTTTTTGAAATATTTAGTTCTGGTAGTGCATTTATTTTGGATAGATAGTCGAGTGACAACAATCCAGTGAAAAGAGGCAACACAGTTGTGTATGTCCCCCACCACACACACAAACCACAAAAATCAAGAGCCGTCCGATTCATTTAAAAAAAAATTCCACCCCCCCAAAGAAAAATCAATAGCCATCAGATGTGCATACGAAATACAATATGCATATGTATACAAATATGATACGACCATATATTGATACGGACGACGGGATACGGATACGACAATATGAGATTATTCCATACTGATTGTTTGCCATTGCAATATCCGTATCCAATAGTTAGGGTCAGCAAAGAATAATCCTAAAAGTAAATGCCAAAATTATTGGGATCTTATTAAATTCATAAAGATTTTGTGGATAACAAAAGAATATTTTTTCTTGGCATTTGTTGAATTACATTTGGAAACTTTATCCCCTAAAAGACCAATTGATTGTTCAATATACATAAGAAATCATGGGTAGTTGAGTTAATGAAGTCAATTTTGGTTAGATGTTTACAAAATTTTGACACACGGTGTGAACACATATCCCATGGTAAAAATATAATCATTTTTTAATCAAGTGCTTGGATTAAAAGTTACATTCCCCTAAACTTTTTGGTTAGCCTAGGCAACATGTACAAATTTCTTCTTCTACATCTAAAATTTGGTAGGTATGTAACTAACATGATATAGGATGCAAATGTAAAAAAATGTGTAATGTAGAAATTTCATTCTATAAGTTGAAGTTCATTAGCCATGTCGAACAAGGTCAGAAAAAACATTTTTCTTCTAACTTCAAACTTTGCAAGCTTTTAAACTGTGCAATCAAAGTTTCTAAGAGTGAAGGCCGTATATTTCAAAAAAAAAAAAGTTTCTAAAACTTTTTCCTGACATTCTAGTCTTATATTAGTTTAATTAGTACAAATTCATGCAATTGGGTTTTTTTTAAAACACTTTTTCCTCACTATCCCCAAAAGTAGTAGATTTTGACAATTTATGTTCAAAATGTGCCTTGGTCCTTTGGGGTTAATTAATTATTTGGTAGAAAGTGACAACACTAATTGGATTCAATAGTGTATTTCAATTCCATCTTAGAGCTATCAATGATTTAGTTGTTCATTTTATCTCATACCTATTTCTACTCAATAATTTTTTAAAGAATGAAAATCAAGTATTCTTTCTTGAAGTTTTTTTCTACATTTTCAATTGAATTCTTCAACCTGAAAAAACTTAAAGCTAAAATCTTTTAGTGAAAATCTTTTTAAGTTAAGAAGATTCAAAGTCTCATAATCTATTCATACAAGGTGAACGGAAATTGTTTTCTTCATTTTGAATGCAAATATCTTAAAATCTATATGGTCAAAGTTTTCTAAATTTTTTCCATGCAATCTTATATTAATCTAGTGCAAGATCCTACAAGTAAATATGAAAAATTAATAATTAAGTTTTCTTTTTGCTCTTTGCAATTGGAATGGCAGTTTGAGTGGGTTTTTTTATGAAAAAAGGTCTTGGGACTTTCGAGGTTCAAAATCAAATATTCCTTTGCTAGATTTGTTGGTTTGTGATTGGAGCATAAATCTCTGTGATTGCAGGTAAGTTACGGAGGGGGAATGGGGATGGGGATGTTCGTGGTAAGGTTACCTCATGAAAGGTCAGGACCAAAAAAAGCAGACCTGGTTTTCCAAAACTCATAACATTCAAGAGCTATGAGAGCAGCTGCCTTCCCTCTGACGGAATGATGTGGAATATTCCACACCCAACATTAGCTAATAAGCCACGCGTCAATAATGTCAGACTTCTGCTCAGTGCCAAGGTCATGACTGCACAATCGGGTTACTGGGTGGTAGGAGGTAGAACAAAATATACAAACAAATAATTATAAAGATAGATGGTCTGTCAAAACCCAAAGAATTCATTGAGTATTATACCAATGAAATCTAACTATTTGCCATCAATAACTTATTTTGATTCTTTTTTAGGAAAGAGAAGCTCTTTATGTACATATGGGGTGGTAGGAGGTAGAACAACCCATGTGGGATATGTAATTTAGAGTTTGTAATTTCTCAACCGCTCATAGTTAAGTCTAAAGTAGGAATTGTGTTAAAATTATAATTTCAGACCTCATTTAGGCATAGTAAAATAACTTTTTCCAAAATATTTTGAACTAAAATAAGTTGTAGAATCAAGTTAAATTTCATCTCCAAAAATCCGTTTGAGTTTTTAATCTTCCACTCAAAAGTTATAGACAAATTTCATAGAGGGGTTTGAAAGGATTTTTTTTTGACATTTTCATACATCCTCTCTGAAATTTGTCCATAACTTTAGAGTGGAAGATTAAAATCTCAAACGGATTTTTGGAGCTGAAATTTAACTTGATTCTACAACTTATTTTAGTTCAAAGTATTTTGGAAAAAGTTATTTTACTATGCCTAAATGAGGTCTGAAATTATAATTTTAACACAATTCCTACTTTAGACTTAACTATGAGCGGTTGAGAAATTACAAACTCTAAATTACATATCCCACATGGATTGTTCTACCTCCTACCACCCCATATGTACATAAAGTGCTTCTCTTACCTTCCGAAACTCAAAATAAGTTATTGATGGAAAATGGTTAGATTTCATTGATATAATACTCAAAAAATTCTTTGGATTTTGACAGACCATCTATCTCTATAATTATTTGTTTGTATATTTTGTCCTAAAATTAGCCAAAAAAATATATCGCACCATAAATGTAATGCCATTGTGTCGGTCCTGAAGCTTACATTAATAATATGTGGATGCATTTCGTGGATGAAGACTTCAGAGAGGCAAAGGCAGCCTCTCTGAAGGCTCTTGAATGTTATGCTGATGAATCCTCAAATCACAGAAATATGATAACTTAGTTCTGGATAAAAGCAGATGAAAACCTGGAATCTGTCCATCAGGAGATCGCCGTGGCTCTCCACGTCGGATGTTTCATCTGGTAGCCAGTGTATGCAGGCCACAGCGGCGAGGGTTTGGATAGCATTCGGAGAGCGGTGTAGTTGCAGCCACAACTTGGGGCAACGCTACCTCGCTGAGCGCGGCTATCCCCTTCTCTCGTTGTTCCAGTTCTCTCCTTTAATCCTCCGGTTTCAGCTTCGGAGGTGGTGGATAGAACGGACGTTGCTGCAGTAACAAGGGGAGAGCAAATCAGTAGGCGCGCTCCTTGACAACCAGGTGAGTCAGTTGCGTCATTGATTCCTTCGAGCATTTGCTATCGCAGTAATTCATTGATTGTCCTATCAGTCGTGGGTTCGGGGAATTTCCAATTTGTGGGGATTTTGTTGCGCTGAGTTTGGCATTCGTATGGGTTCCGTCTAGCCGCATTTGGATTTTTTTTGCGAAGGAGGAAAAATCTAACCTCTGCCTCAAAGAAAACCTTTGGAAGTCGATTCGGGCCTGGGTTGTTTGCTGCAATTGTTGCGCTGGGAGTTTTGTGCGTTACCACGCCTCATGTAGATTTGTTCGTGCTCGAGTGTCGGTTGTTCTTGTAATTGAGAGTCCGAGACACCGAACGCACCGCTGGGGTTCATCAGTACCCGGCGCAGTGTGGAAGGCTCGCAGAAGCAGCAAAAATTTGGACGAGTTTTCTATCCTGAAAAACGCAGGGTTTTCGTCCCAACGTGTTGCGAGCAGAAGTTGTGAAGTCGTTTCATTCGCGTACCAACCTAGTTGGTATCTCCATTTGGGAGTCTTCTCAATAGGAACTGCCCGAATTATGTTGGACGCGATTGCTGGGCTGGTCCCATGAATTATGGTTTTAGGTTTCGAGTGCTGTTCTATCTGGGTCATCGCAATGATTAGGTTGTTGTTGAATTAGGTTTCGCTCTGATTTGCAGTGTTGGGATTGGAATTATGACGGCAATTGTCCAAGGACTCTGTCCGAAAACGGGTGATTTTTATAGTTACGGTCCGAAGAATTTGAATGATGTGCATTTGAAAATGTGAGCTCCTATTGAGCTTCTTGCCGAACTGCGATGAAACGGTTGCCATTCTACTTCAATGCTCGCCGTCGGTAGCACTTTCCTCACGTAGTTCCTGGGCACCGCCAGCATAACTTGCAATACATCTGAACAATTCCGACAGGGTTTTGTCTGACGCAGGATGGCGTACATTGCTCTCCCCACGAGGGACAGCAACTTCCTTCTTCAGGCCAATGCTGCGCCGAGGCTTCCCCGCAGCGCCGGCGTCACGGCGTCGGTGTCGTGCTCGTCGGTGGATGGCGCACCCGTGAGACCCATGAGGGTGCACGCCGCGAGGCTGTGCGGTGCCCACCTCAGCTCCAATTTCCATCCGAGAGGTCGCAGGGTGTTCGCCGCCGTGGAAGGCAGTGTGACGGTGGAGGAACCCGCCGTGAGCACTGCTTCCGAGGAGTCCGAGGAGGAGACCGCTGCAGGTGAAGCTGTGGCCGCCTCAGCAGTCGAGGGCACCGAGTCCTCCGATACTCCTGCGAAAAATTTGCAGCGCAGCAACACTGTGAGGAGACAAGCCACGGGTGCGAAAAGGGAAATCACCGTGACGACCGAGCAGTTGGTGGTGGGGGCCGTGTTCACGGGCAGGGTCCGCGCCGTGCAGAGCTACGGAGCTTTCGTGGACATCGGTGCGTTCACGGACGGCTTGGTGCACATTTCTCAACTGAGCTCCGGGTACGTGAAGGAGGTGAGCGATGTGGTGACGGTGGGTCAGGAGGTGAGCGTGACGGTGGTGGAGTTGAACGAGAATTCCGGTCGGATCGCGCTGTCGATGCGTGACAAGGAGAGCGAGGCGGAGCAGGAGGCCCTGAGGGCTGGAGGCGAGTCCGGCGTGCAGGGCGACAGCAGCGGCAAGCCCATGAACCGTGGCAAGATCGCCGGCCGGGGTGGTGGGACTGCCAGGTCGAGCTCGAGGTCCAACGACGATAAGAAGGTATGTTGCGTTCCCGTCTCGACCCGGAGTTTTCGTCCTTGGACAATGTAGGTAGAGGGTTTGGTCCCCATGCTGCCTGTTTGGGTGCGGTGTCCGTGTGATGTTGCTGCGTTCTTGGAAGAGTGCGGATGAATGAACTGCTTTGGAGTCGCAGTGTCTTGTTGTTTGGTGTTTGGGGGGAGATGTTGATTTTGTGTGGTGGGCGTTGTAGGCGACGAAGTTGAAGAAAGGTCAGGAGCTGAAGGGTACGGTGAAGAACATCATCCGGAATGGGGCGTTCATCGCGTTCGCGGAGGAGGGCGAGGAGGGTTTCCTGCGCGGATCTGAGATCACGGAAGGAGGCGAGAACGTGGCCGTGGACAGTCTGCTGACGGTGGGTCAGGAGGTGACGGTGCGCGTGCTGAAGATCGAGCGAGGGAAAGCCGCTCTGACCATGAAGCCGCAAGTGGATATGACGTCCATCAACGACTCTCTGAACATGAACGTCGGGGCGGGCGGCGCGTCGAACCCGTTCGCGACGTTTTTCCGCAGTGCGAACCTGGTCCCGGCGGCCGCGCCTGCTGCATCTGTCGATGCACAAGAGGAGTCCGCTGCGCCTGCAGTAGAAGAGGAGACACCTGCAGCATCTGTGGATGCGCAAGTAGATGCACCTGCACCTGCGTTGGAGGAGACCAGTGCAGCGGTGGAGACTCCTGCAGTGGAAGAAGTTTCGACAACGGAGGATCCCCCCGCGCCTGCAGTGGCTGAGACACCTGCAGCATCTGTAGATGCGCAAGTAGAGGCAGGTGGACCTTCGGTGGATGAGGACACACCTGCACCTGCGTTGGAGGAGACCAGTGCAGCGGTGGAGACTCCTGCAGTGGAAGAAGTAACCCAAACGGAGGATCCCCCCGCGCCTGCAGTGGCTGAGACACCTGCAGCATCTGTAGATGCGCAAGTAGAGGCAAGTGGACCTTCGGTGGACGAGGAGACACCTGCACCCGCGTTGGAGGAGACCAGTGCAGTGGTGGAGACTCCTGCAGTGGAAGAAGTAACCCAAACGGAGGATACCCCTGCGCCTGCAGTGGCCGAACCCCCTGCTGTGAAAGAGACTTCTTCCCCCGAAGCAGCGCAATCAGAAGCAGCCCCTGCCGCGGCGGAGGAAAGCACGGATGATTCTTCCAAGGCCGAAGAGCCCCGTTCTCTGTCTCTCGGGGAGATTGCGGAGGGGATCGGTGGCGTAGTCGCCGAAGTCGAGAAGGTGGCCGAGACTGCTGCAGGTACTGTTCGAGACGATGTGTCGGCCTCGTAATGATAAGGGCTGGGTCATGTTGCACCTGTTGTGATGGTTGCCTTTCGGTTGCGGGTGTGATGTGGAGGTTGTTTATGGCAGCGACAGTCGCAGCGAGCTTGGACTGCCGGTTCGTGTTTTCTTGTTGGCGGCAGTGGTGGTATCGCAGTGCATGTTTGTGTTGCGACTTATTTTTGACATCATCGGTTAACCCCTCAAGGATCAGTAATTGTGTAGGGATTGACATCGCTAGCGCTCGTGAGTGAGGCGCTGGAGCGGCGCAGAGGGTGGTAATTAGTGGTCTTTGTAGGTAGCAAGCTCGCGTGCGGTTTTGGTGCGCATGTGGCCGGAGATAGGTGGTGCGGTGATGCGTTAGGCTACCATTGTTGAAGACAGAGACTGATATCTGGAGGTAGAGGCTTTGTCCGCGTTGTCGGGCTCGGTGTCTGTCCCACGATCTGGTCCTCCGTGCTCGGAGGGACGGGTGAATGTGGAACGCGAGTTTGGATGTAACACGATGATTTTGAATGTGTGAATTTGACGACATCGATGACCGGTCGATTGGAACCCAATATTCGAACAAACTCAGACTTGCATTTGGTTCTCCGTAGTCGGTGTGGATTTATCGGTGGTCTTGCACGGGTGACGATTGTGATGTTGTGGGATGTAAGGTCATTTTCGTGGATCGTGGTCCGTTTGAGTTCGAGAGTTGCGTTTTCCGACTGGGCGTGAGCCTGAGTTGTACGATCCTTGAGGGGTTATCGTGCTTTTGTTGACAGATTTGCTGAACGTCGGAGACAAGGATGACGGTGGAGCGTCCGAAGCAACTGGTGCACCCAGCAGCGAAGAGACCGAATCCCGGTCCGAAGAAGCCCAGCCAGTGGAAGCAGCAAGCGGGCCAGCTGCGGTCGAATCCGGCCCCGAACCCGAGATTGTTCCGGAGGCTGCTGCACCGACGCCTGTGTTGGATGAGTCAAGAGCCGAATCTGCCGCGGTGGCGGAGGAGCCGAAGGCCGAGGCTGCTGCCCCCGTGGCCGAGGAGGCCAAGGCAGCGGCCGTCCCGAGTGGTCCCACTGCCGCCCAAGTGAAGGAGTTGCGGGAGAAGAGCGGGGCCGGCATGATGGAGTGCAAGAAGGCGCTGGTGGCGTGCGGCAACGACGTGAGCAAGGCGAGCGAGTATTTGCGGAAGAAAGGTCTGGCCGGCGCCGAGAAGAAATCCAGTCGCATTGCTGCGGAGGGTCGCGTGGGGAGTTACGTGCACGACGGCCGCATGGGCGTGCTGATCGAGTTGAACTGTGAGACGGATTTCGTGTCTCGCGGCACCCAGTTCAAGGAGCTGGTGGCGGACATGGGCATGCAAGTGGTGGCCTGCCCGGACGTGAGTTCCGAGTGCCTGAGTCGTTTTTGATGCTGTTGTGGGTGTGGGGCAGTTTGAGCCGCGTGTGGGAGGACATGTCATTGACGATGTTTCGGGTGATGACGATGTATTGGTCAGGTGCGCTACGTTAGCGTGGACGACGTGCCGTCGGAGTTTGTGCAGAAGGAGAGGGAGATCGAAATGGGCAAGGAGGATCTGGCGAGCAAGCCTCCCCAGATCCGTGAGAAGATCGTGGAGGGTCGGATCGCGAAGCGTTTGGCGGAGCTGGCGTTGCTGGAGCAGGCTTACATTCGCGACGACAAGATGCCGGTGAAGGATCTGGTGAAGGAAACCACCGCGAAGCTGGGCGAGAAAGTTCAGGTTTGTCATGCACTGTGCTTCTTTTTGTTTTCGGATTGCCCAGGAGAGGGATTGGGGTCCGTGTTTGTGAGGGAGCGGTCGTGCGCGACGCGTGGCATCTGGTCGGAAGGGATTTGCTGAGCTGGGCATGACATTCCCAATGAGTGGACGTTGATGTTGTGAGGAGGATTTTCATGGAGATTGTAGGTGTGAAGGACCAAGACATGGCACTGAGGTTGTGATCTGTTGTTGTGGAGTGCGCGTACAGTTCTAAAGGCGATTCGTTTCACTATTGTGTGCTCAGATTCGACGATTCGTGCGGTTCAATTTGGGAGAGGGCCTCCAGAAGAAGTCGTCTGATTTTGCAGCGGAGGTGGCAGCGCAGACTGCAGCCAAGGCCGACGTGAAGCCCGCTGGAGAAGCTCCCCCGCAGGTGGAGGAGGCGAAGAAGGAAGACGAGGCTCCGAAGGTGAGATTTGTTTTTTGGTGGGGCTCGTTGAGTAGTTGCATTGCGGGATCCTTTGCAGTCCCGGTGATTCCTTCCTGGTTTCCGTGCTGTGGTCGTGAATATCCCAGATTCCATTGGGTGCGTATTCGTGTTTCCTGGGGTTCTGTTGCGATGGCGAATGGCTGGCAAGGCATTCGTGTGATGATGTGGATTTTTGAGCGGCGGTTGACGTCGTGGTGGTGATGAGCCGGAACAGGTCGCCGTGTCTGCCGCGACAGTGAAGGAGCTGCGGGACGCGACGGGGGCAGGCATGATGGATTGCAAGAAGGCTCTGTCGGTTTGCGAGAACGACGTGTCGAAGGCGACGGATTACCTGAGGAAGAAGGGTCTGGCGAGCGCGGACAAGAAGTCGGGCCGGGTGGCGTCGGAGGGTCTGATCGGGAGCTACATCCACGACGGACGCATCGGCGTGCTGGTGGAAGTGAACTCGGAGACGGATTTCGTGGCCCGGAGCGCCCAGTTCAAGGAGCTGGTGGCCAACATCGGAATGCAGGTGGCTGCATGCCCACAGGTGAGCAGTTGGTTTCCACCCTGTCGCAAATCGGATGTTATATGTGGTTGGCTTTTTGATCGGTGATTCGGGCGTGTGTCCAAGCCCGGTAGCTGGCTCTGGATGGTCTTTTGCGTTGGGACGCGATCCTTCGTGTCGTGTGGCAGGCCATGTCCTTTTCGGTAGCGTGGTTGTAGTTGGTAATGTGTGCGGCCTGGCTGGTGCAGGTGCAATACGTGTCGGTGGACGAGATCGCCGCGTCGTTCGTGGAGAAGGAGAAGGAGATCGAGATGGGCAAGGAGGACTTGGGCAAGCGTCCGGAGGCGGTGCGTAGCAAGATCGTGGAGGGCCGTGTGGCCAAGACGTTGAACGAGTTGGCGCTGCTGGAGCAGCCCTACATCCGGGACGACAAGCTTTTGGTGAAGGACTACGTGAAGCAGACGGTGGCGGCGCTGGGCGAGAACATCCAAGTGCGGCGTTTCGCGCGCTTCAACTTGGGCGAGGGCATCGAGAAGCGCAGCACCGATTTTGCCGCCGAGGTCGCCGCCCAAACGGGCTCCAAGGCTTAGTTGAGATTCGTTACGGTAGGGAGTGTATCTTAGTGAGGGTAGCCCTTCTTTAGCTAGAATTTTTATTGGTGGGCCTGGAGAATTGAGGATGCAGCCAGTTGGACTGCCATCCATGAGCAGGACCTCTTGATTGTAGGGTAAGTAGGACAGGGTGCGGCGACGTACACGTGTATTGTAGAATCTGGCAATTCAAGTGGCAGTAAAATTTTGACTGTTGAGGATTCCGTATCCTGGTTGGGAAGTGGATCTGCAAGTCCAAGAATCTCCCATGGCAGCTACCGAGAGTTATTGGAGTCTTGTAGGCACGTGGAAACGTCCAACAATACGATTGGGTCACGTTCCGTGTCGAATGCAGTTTGCTTACCGAGTGATGAGAGTGGTTCCATTTCCAATCAGGAATCTTTTAGCACCTGACGTCAAGGGTAGTAGCACCCGTAGGAATTTGGTGTGGATCTATAAGCAAACCAAGGAATCTAATACTTTAAGCATTCATAAGAAAGTATATGACTACACCAGTGGTTGATTATAAAGAAGGCAATGTATAAGTTTTGGATCAAAGGAGAGGAGGCTTCCTATTTGACAATTTCTGCATCTACAGTGAAAGGAAGTTTGTTCAGGACCTTACTAATATACTAAACTAATTGGGCTATAAAATCTTCATGTAACACAAATATGTTTTGCTTTCTTATTGCACCGATAGTGTACAAATAGTGTACATTTCAGGAGGTGGACGTTTTTAGTGACCACTACATTTGAACTTCAAAGTTTTATAACTAATTTCATGAAGTGCCAAAAAATATGAAACAACTTGGGTTAGATGTCAATTCCATTTGTCTTTCAAGGAAAATTTACTTGAGAAATATTTTAAGAAACCTTTCCAAATTAATTTGCAGCTCTTAAATGGGCAGGTTATGGACCTCCTAATATACCTTAGTGCTAGAAGCCAAAGGCACTACACTAAAAATTATATTTAGTGTTCAATTGCATTTAGTGTAATTACCAGCCTACCCCACCCAACACTAAATCTGAACTTTGGAGTAATTAGTGTAGTGTTAGATTTGAATGAGCCGCCTTCACCTTTTCAAATTTCAGATTTCAGATCTCAGATTTTAGATTTCAGAACCCAAATTTCAGATTTCAGAACCCAGATTTCAGATTTTAGATTTACCATAGAGTATATTTAGTGTTAGAAATTACATTTAATGTTACTTACTTTTGTAGGCTTAATGATATTTAGTGCCATGGTTCATAAATAGTGTTGCTAACACTAAATATATTTTTTAGTGTAGTGGCATTGCATTAAACCTGTCAAGCCTGTAAAATATAGGATGACGTGAAATGAAACCATGCGACAATGAAACACCACAAAATTGTGCCATTTTGCTTTGACAACATGCCACAACAAAACAACAAACACAAATCAAATGTCGGTTTGAGCATATTTAGAAGGAAGGCTTGGGAAGTCATACAGAGTGGATCACATTCATGTATATGAAGCCTTCAAATTGAATTTACAATAGAGCACACTCAATATGCTTGTTTTGTAGTGAGGACCATCTATACCAATGCTTTTTTTTTTTTTTAAATTGCAAAACAAAGGAAACAAAACAAATTCCTTTTGTTCCCCAATCCCCATGATAGTTTAACCCTCATGATAGTTTAATCCTAAAATGACAAGCCGGTCAGCATGGAAATCATATGTTTGGATATCGTTTGAATCAACGTTCCCAAAATACATGTATAGAATTTAGCGTTATTGCTACTACTGCGTTTGAGCAGTTGCCTCTTCCGCAAAGTTTCGTATCCAATGGCAAAAATTGTATGATAAAGTATTCAAAAATTGGTTGATTTTTGAATAAAATTTGTGGGCTTTGGTAGATGGCAGTTTGCGACATCTAACGAATTCGGTGTTATGACGAAGCTATTTTTCATCCAGCTTGTTGTGTGCCATTGCTAAGTCACTGTTCCTTTTTTTCTTTAAGTTGCGATTTTGAACTACCAAATGTGTATTTCTTGACGTTTTGTTGTGGATATTCAAAATGTGCTTGCAAAATGGAGTTTGTGACAAATGGATCTGAATGAAAGAATAAACCTCCAACAGGACCCAATCCCCAAACAACAAAGAAGCAACAGTACATTAAGGAAAAACCCCCCAATGAATGACAGTTTTCAAACAAGTCACATACACCAACAAGCACTTGCACATACAATGCCATTGAAACAAAAATTGAAAACATTGACAAGGGATTTGAACCTTCCTTGCTACAAGAGCAAGTCTGCCCTACTGCAATGTCAATGATCTGTACACACAACACAAACATACATACAACATTAGTAGAAAAAGTTAGTACACATTTTAACTCCAGAAACATCTCCAGAGCTGAAGGCGCTTGCTGTCCCGTTCTCCCCCTTGGGTGCATTGCCAAACACGTCCAAGACTCTAAGCCCTGTGAGCTTCAATGTCAAGGAAACAGAAATTTGAGGTTCAGAGCCAGCTTAATCTCATGAAAACTAAGGATGTTGGAAGGGGGAGGATATTGTTGAAAGTATTGCAAATCACACATCCCCATGCCGCCCAACCTTCACTGCATTTCGCCAAGATTCTATGGCCTCCTTGTGTGGAAAATTCTCGAGGGTGTAATATTTTTGTCCAAACATCTGCATCACAAGCGGCAGGTGTTTTCCCAAGCGGTTCCAGTGGCAGGACTTAAGAAACTTCAACATGGAGAAGCAGCATTCATCCTCCACTAAGCCTAAAACTAAACAGCAACCAATTTCGGCCTACTTAAAATACTCAAAAATGAACTTGACCAGGTGCCACGATTGAGCCAGATTCCGCCACAACAAGATAACAGGATTTGTATCCAACGTTGATGCACAAGTAGACTCACTGTTAGCCTTCATCATTACTTTAAACAACCCTTGTTGGTTGTCTAGGTTCAAACTAGACAGCATTTCAACTGCTATATAACTCGCCCCTCCATCCACTGCATTGCTTGCATTTAAAACTTTAGGGTGAGCGTAGAATTTTTTTGAGAACTACTAAATGATGGCCGAAGCTCTCTTCCGCACCCGACTACTTCCAGTACTGTGGATAAATGATCTCAAATGCGTCAAGCAACTCCTGCTGTGGGAAGCGCCTATCAAGCTCATCCGAAAGGGATTGTGCAATCTCTGCAAATGGAGAGCATCAGCTAACAAGCTACCAACAAGGTAAGAGCCAGCTAAGAGCAACCTAAGAACAATAGCAAAGTACAACAAGCTGAAAGCAATACAATGAATACACATCTAGACCTATACAAAGCAATAAGAAAAGATCAATCCAAAGAAATCCAAAGCAATAAGAAGTGGAAAAAAAAATGTAAAGCAAAAAAAGGGGAGTAGGGGACATACCGGCAAATTGTCGTTGTATACTAGACTGGGCGCCAAGGAAGTCCTCCTCCGTCACGAATTTTTGATTACCCGTGAACTTGTAGTGACAGTGGAGAAACACGATGGTGATTCCAAGGTTAAAGTATAGGTATGAAGTACCTGGTTGCTCAAGCATCTCCTTCCACTCCAAAGGAAGTTCACAGCAAGATAAGGAAACAAGCTGTTGGTATTGTTCAAACTCCGGCATTGTGAAAGCCGTGCAATCGTCTATGAACATCCTCGCCAAGTCTGCATGGCAAACCTTGATCGACTAGAGGAAGTCACAAATAAAAACATCTCGAGACTGTGAGAGTTTTATGAGGCAATGGACAGCATTGAGCATGGGGATGAAGCACGCAAGGGACAGAAGAACCTCAACGTCAGCCAAGTAATTGAAGTTGGTTGTGGCTGCAGGACTGGCTTTGGCCTCCATATCAAGGCCCATTTTTACCAAAAGTGTCTTGTACTCCAATATAATACGCTGCGCTGGGCTACGCATTGAGATCCATTCGGTCTCAACATTCCGGACCATTTTGTTACCCTTAGTTTCCATGAGATCAGCAAGCTTATGTAACTTAGTGTGGCGTTTGTGGCTGCGACAAAAATATGAGTACAGTGATTGACAAAAGGCCTCCAACCAAGACACCACTGGATAGTTAGAGAACGTTTCAACAACAAGGTTGATTTGGTGACTTGCACAGCTTGCACCCTGGCAGAAAGGCGCCCATTTCTCACGAATCTGGGTGGACACCCCATTTTTCAATCTTTGAAAAGTGCTTACCTCATCTGCCCCAAACGAGATAAGCTTACCTGCAATTTCCTCACGCGACAAGCCTCCTTCGCTGACCAGCGCATGCATTATAACATCAGTAAGGTGATCTGCGGTCCCACATTCAAAAATGCAAGACAAATAGAGCAGGTGCGGGACTCTCTCCCACGACTCTATAGCATACACGTGAACCCCAGTCCACTACGTATTGTCCACTGCAGTGACCTCATCAACACTGATTGACACAAATCTTGCTGACTGAACGACGGACTTCAAGGTAGACATGACACTGCTGTGAATGTGTTCACTCATTTCCCAACCCGTGGTTTCGAACCAATGCTTCCTAGGAACCCTCTTCACCTTCAAATGTCTCAACAAATATTGCTTCCATTCATAGTCACACATAGGCCGACTAGAGCTCAAAACTTGGAACAGGGTTGAGAACTGTACCGCCTTTCTGTTGGCTTCGCCTTTGAGACTAGCTAAAAGCTGATCCGCAATACTACCAACCACCCGCCGCCCTACCCAGAGTTTCGTGAACTGGAGGTGCTTACAGTTGCACTTGACGTAGGTGTTGCCTTTCTTCAGATGTGTGTGAGGTTCACCGTCGAATTTGCAGGAGCGCTTCTCCTCATGCTTCTCGAGGTTGTCGCCCTTGGGTACCATAATCTTTTTTCGCCCGCTCACGCTGATGCACGTCTTGCAAACAAACCCAATTAGATTTCCTAAAGCATCGAAATCCCCCTCCCCTCAAGTGAACCTGTAGGCCCATACTTCTTGCCATCTCCTTGTCATCGTGGTTGGGCAAATTTTTTGACGTTTCTGCACCTTTGGAGCAGCAGCAGCACATTCTTTCATGTTGGTGACTTCTGGCACCGGATTAGGGGCTTCCGCAGAGACAACAGTGGCCTCCGAGAGCAAAGGAAAGCAGCCTCGCGGTTCAAGTAAGGAATCAAAAAGCCGTGTTTCCGATATCGTCACCTCAGTAGGCGTCGGGAGATACTTCCCAAGACCGTACGAGTTGCACAATGAACCAAAAGTCCTCAATCGGAAATTTTCAGGCAATCGTAATTTTGGCGCCATCGGAAGCTCTTGCCCTGCAGGCTTGCACCCACACCCCGCCACCCCAAGACAACAACGAACAAGCAGAACGGTAGAAACGACGAGAGCAAATCAGCATCAAACACAAGCAGATCAGCAGAAACAATGAACAAAGCAGCAGAAACAACGAGGAAATCAACAACAACACAAGCACAACAGTAAATGCATGATCACGAGTTTTCAGGTTGGAAATAGTCTGATGTCCCGTCTTTTTAAGCTCGCAGATTGTCGACCGTCTCCACTCTCCAGTTTTCCACCAATTCCCAAAGTGAAGCGCTCGCTGGTAGAAAACCGCCACCAAAAATCAAAATTTCATGCCCGCATTGAAGCCAGGCAACCTCCATTTCCCAATTGGAATGAATATACAGGAGACAATTGAGCAACGTCTCTCAAATTTTCACATCAACAAGGAACTAGCGCTGCTTCCGGAAGTGCCAAATTGCCAATCCCCCCAACAAGGCGACGCACATTCAAAGGCCAAGAAGCGGGAGCGATGGAGAAATTTGAAATACAATCAGCGTTCATTGAATGCGTTTGTTGTACACCTTGAAGGAGTAAATGCAACGAAGACCTGCTAAACTTGTAGGATCTAAGAGCATACTCTGCTAAACCCTGACTGCAAGTGGAGGGGACGGGCCGCCTCATGAATGCGAAAGCGACGGCTACGATGGAGCCGCCCAGCTCCCATCCAACGGTCCAGGTACGTAATCTGCTAACCCTAATTCCCTTTTACTACAGATGGATGCTAAACTCAATTTCAATGAGCAGGTGATTTGTCATGCAAGTGCTGACGACAACCGCAAAAGTGCTGAAATTCCAAAAAAAATTAAAATTGTACAGTGTACATTTAGCACACCAATAATTTGGGTAGAAATGGAGCGAAATTTAGCTACTTTAGGGAACGCTGGTTTGAATTGTTGGTTTAACCCCTAAATGCCCGAGGCACCCAAATCTGGTGTTTGCAAATCCTTGAAGTTAAATAAAACCTAACCAAGTTGCTATTTTTAAGAGTTTATATTTTTGGAAAGTTCTCCTTGAAGTCTAGTGTCAGAATCAAAAATCTGATCTTGAAAATAAATGATAGTGATTTTTCTATTCAAGATTTTGTACAAGGGTACTCATTGCAATCTTGACTTCCCGTAGTGTTGAGAGCTCTTAGATATGAGCCTCAAATACACTAGATCTTGGAGAAAAAAAAACATTCAAAATTCATTTAACCCCTAAAGGATCAAACACCGTTTTTTGACAACATAGCGATTTTGGGCAGCTCACTACAAACAAAATTTTTTTTTTTTTTTCTTTGAAATTTTCACACAAGATGTGCCCGAGGAGTAGCTTTAAGGCCCAACAATTTTCACAAGTTTTGACTACATGGTTAAAAAATTATTGCATGAGACGTCATTTTCATTGTTTGACGAGCAGCCCGAGCAGCTCAAAAAACTTCTTCAAAAATCAATTTTAAAAAAAATAAAAACTATAAATTGATTCTTTAGATTTATATATACGCAGATAGCTTTGAATCATTCCATTTTGATTAATGAGTCAAAAGTTATGAGGATTCTTAGTTCAGTTGAGGCCTTGAGGGTAGTTATGGAATCTCTACTCTAAAATAAACTTTGAAGTCCTTTATTTAACTCCGTTTCCATTATTTTTGAAAAAAAATAAAAACATTGGGTGTAGATTGTTTATTACAACATTACAACCGTTGGGATTGACATTTTTCAATTCCATATCTAAATTCTTAACAATTTAGTGTTTTGAATCATTCTCTACCTCTTTCTACATACTATTTTTTTCCTATATGTTTGACAATTCCAAATGATTTGAAATTTTTCAAGCATGTAGCCAACTTGCTTTGAAGAATGAATCCAAAGATTAACTACCATTGTGGACATTTTTTATACAAATGTGACCTTGTGAAGTGCAGCTGCCCGGATTTTTGCAGGGACAAAAAAAGGATTTTTGTCAATTCAAACGCTATTATCTTGCAATCCATAAGGCGGAAATTTCTGAAATTTTTTCCACAACTTCTTGAACTAGTGTATTACAAGATCTTATGGTTTTATCTTTTCAAAAGTGATTTTTTTTCAAAATTTGGTACTTGTATTAGGAAAGGCAGTTTTGGAGCGATTTTGGTGAAAACATAGTCTCTGACCTTTAGGGGTTAAAAAATTTATAGAGTTGATTTTAAGAAGCCATAAATTGATTGGGGTTATATGTGTTAGGCCCTTTAACTTCGTATTTTTTTGGTCACCAACTTTTTTTATTTGACTTGTGAAATGAGGATTGAAAGACTTCACATCACTTTTGCAGTTTTAACATCCTCATGGTCAAACATTATAATCTTTCACTCCATAAGTGATTTTGTTGTGTTTTCTTTTCCTATGAGATCTCTAACATGTCTTGTTTGAGTTGGTACCATTACAATTCAAATTTTTTTTGATAAAACTTATTAAAATGTTGGCATTTTGTTCAATTTAGAGCAAATTTCAAGAAGCTCAAAATAGGCCTTGGGCATTTAGGGGTTAACCCCTAAAAGCACTTTTTGTCCCCTTGGAGGATAATTTGGATCCAGAAAGGTTCCTATTGTCTCAATTTGTAGTAAATCTTTTTGAATTTTTTAAGGTTGTCTAGATTTTTTAGAGCTTTGTGGATTTATGATATATAATTTTTGTTTCAATTGGTGCCTGGGAGCAAAATTTATGGCACAACAAGCCCAAAATGGAGGTTAGCGAGTAGCACAAAAAAATCACAAAAAGTCAATCAGTTTTTTTTTAAACTTTTCCTAAAGTAGTATGTTTTTGTCTACATGTGAATCTTTGATTGATTCTATTTGGACTAGGGATGAGAAAGTTATGGGCAATCTTGTTTTGCGGGCAATCTAAGCATGACTGTTCTTGAAAAAAACTTTTTGTCCAACTTTGAATGCTAATATCTTCCAATCCATACGGTCAAATTTGATGAAATTTTTACTGCATGATCTCAGCCAGATTAAGTACAAGATCCGATGGTTAGATTGCAAAAAAAATATTCTTTATTCTTTTTCTTGAGTGAATGCAACAGAAGTGGCAGTTTTGAGTGGTTTTTGACAGAAAACACCCTTAGGGCTTTAGGGGTTAAAAAAATGAAAAAACACTCATTGAAAGACAAACTATTGTAGAAGATCTTTCCTTTCCACACAAAAGACACAATAGCTGCACTTTTGTCCTATGCGGAGAGATTCTTTGTCATTCATTGGCCAAAAAATGTCTTCCACGACATTTATGGGTTAATGGAGGAGGTTTGACACCAAGCTCTGTGGTGCATTGCTTTTTAAATGGGAAGATACAAAGATGTAAGCAAGAATGTTCAAAATTTATAAAAAAATAATTCAAGTGTAACACAATGCACTAAAAAGAGGCTGTCACCTCTTTTCAGTTCATTAGTTCCTCCCCCCCTTTCTCAAAAAAATCACAGACCGTTGATTTAAAAAAACAGTAAAATGTTTTCCCTCCAAGATGCCGTTGATTTCTCAAAAAATCACATGCCCTTGATCTTTGTGAGATTCAATCCAAGCCATCCAAATATGAATCCAAAATACAATATTGAATACGGATATGGTATAAATATAGAATGGATACGGATACAAGATATGACTTCAATATATTGTACGGGACATAAGATGTGGTTAAAATACGAAATACGAAATACACAATATGTCCCATATCAATTGTCACCCCACCCCCACCTGGAAACTACAAAGTGGGGAGGGGGTTCTTGAATTTTTTTTAATTTTAATTTAATTTAAAATAAATTTATTAATTTAAATACAAAGGAGGGGGGAAGGTATAAAAAAATTTATATTTAAATACAAAGGGGGGGAGGGTATGTGTTTCAATGCATTGTGACACAGTTTGTCACAATGCACTGAAAAGTGGCTGTACCAGCCAGATAGCCATAGACTTCAAGTGTAACACAATGTGCAATGCGGCAAAAAGAAACAAACGTGCTAGTTCCTACCCATGCTCCTACCATTTCTTGCCCCCCCTTCTCAAAAAATCAAGAGCCATTGATCACTCTTAAGAAAAAAAAATTTGCCTTCTCCGATGCCGTTGATCTCCAAAAAACAATTGTACTAAGGGATATGGGATACTGTATTGATACAAGATATGATACGATATATTGTACATGATATGGGTATGAACATGGGATACTATACTAATACGGGATATGGATATACATACGGACTTGGACCTTGGGATATATCCCATATTAAATGCCAGATCAAATGGCACCTAAACATTACAAGCAGGGGGGAGGGGGCCGTAATGAAATGAATTTTATGTAAATTAATTTAAACTATTGTTTTTGAGCTCAAAGGGGGGCAAATGAAATGAATTCAGTTGTTGTTTTTTGAACTTATTGTTATTGTGACAGTTTGCGACAATGACAATGAGCTCAAAAGAAGCAATTACCGTCTTAACATTGAAGGATTAAGGTAAAAAACTTTGCTCGTTATAGAGTACTACCAAAAATCGTAGTGAGTAGGGGTTCAGAAATTTGGATTGCAAATACAATATATTTGCAAAAATGTCCTCCCCATAATTATATAGATATTCTTATTGTGGTAAGCAACTTTGTCATAATTAACAATCCATTGCAGAGTTAATTTGTAAGTTTTTGAAATTATGCTTTTTATTTGAGCTTCTTTTGGATTTTTATTTTAAGATCAATATTTTAATTTTAACCCCCTAGAAGACCAAATGGCGGGGTTTTGGTAGCATAGTGATTTTGGATAGCTCAATACAAATGGAATTTTTATTTTCTTCTTTGAAATATTTCATGCATTTGCCCTAGGAGTAGAGTTAAGGTGCAACAATTTTCATAACTTTTGACTACATGTTAAAAAGTTATTGTATGATATGTGATTTTTAATGTAAAGGCGGGTAGCTCAAGCAACTAAAAAAATCACTTTCTTAAGAAATAAAAATTTTAACTTATTTTTTTAGATTTTTATATATGTGGAAAGCTTTTAATCATCCCATTTTATTTAGCAAGACTAAATTTATGAAGAGTTTTACTTTGCAAGGCACTTATGGAATCTCTACTCTAAAATAAACTTTGACAAGTCCTTTATTTAACTCACTTTTTATCATTTTTGTAAATAAATAAAAGCATTGGGTGTAGACTGTTTATCATAACATTAAAATGTATCAAAAAGATGCAAACGTCTATTTTCTCCCCCCCCCCTTCTCCGGAAAAATCAAGAGTTGTTAATCTCTCTTAAGAAATAGTTTCCCCTCTTCTCCAGTGCCATTGATCTTCAAAAAACATCCATTGTTGATTGGAGACAACCCCAAGGAGGTCATTTAGAGTGTCCATTAGAAACTACATGTGCTAAGATTTTAGACCCCCTATATTTTGTCCTAAAACTTAAATAAAAGGAAAAGAAAAAAATATGAGTAGATTTTCCTACTTTGAAAGTTTATGTCTTTATTTATTGATGTTTTATTTTTTTAATTATAATTAGTTACAAAATTTTGAAGTAAAAAAATACAATGTAGAGTTGAAAATAACTTTCACAATCCTATATTATATAAGAAAAGATTGTCTAAAAAATGAACAAAAAATTGCTAAAAATAATTCTCTTTTGAAATTTCATTTTTCTTGAATAATGATGTAATGGTCATCTAAATGCATTCTCTAAAAATATTTGAGTTGGAAAACATGCCATTTCAGTTCATTTTTCAACCTATTCTAGAAATCATTTCATATGTTATTTGAGTTGAGAATTTTCGGCAATAGAAACCTATAGTCATTATTAAACAAAGCCCAAAATTTATAGGTTGAAATTATAGTTTATTAAGAAGTAAATAGGGTCCAAAAAATCACTTAAATACACGTGGTTTGTTTTAGATATACTAAGTGATCTCCCTGAGGAAACGATCTTGGCCATTATATATATATATATGTGTGTGTGTGTGTACAGATTGCAGATACGAATATGGTTTACATGATATATAGAGAGACTTTAGATACATATACGGAAAAAAAGACTACAAATTTGGATATGGAGATGTACAAATGAAATAATCCATATTAAATGGTGGCAAAACTACCTACTAGAAATACAAAGGGGGTGGCAGGGTGACCGGATGACCAAGTGGCAGGTGACTGGGTAGGTAGGTCACTGGGTGATAGTTTATATCCCATTTGGAAAAATTAGCAACAAATGAGATGTTGCCACGTGGACCCCCTTTGAAAATCTACAACATTTTGGTTGGAAATTGACATTTCTTCACATAATGTACCCCAATAACATTCTTGAACTTGTAAGTAACATTACAACCATTGAGATTGGAATTTTTCAATTCCGTAATTAAATTCTTAACAAATTAGTATTTTAAATCATACTCTCTACTTACTATTTTTTCAAGCATGAAAATAAAAATATTTTGTGAAATTTTTACATATATTCAATATATTATGGAGAGTAACAAGTTGTAGGATTTACATGTTTTTATGTAAAAAGTTTGAACGATGAAATCTAACCATTTGGGAAGAGTTGAAAATACTTATTTTTGAAATCCAAGTGACAAGATCTTACAATTGGTAATGTTTCTTATTCTCAAATTTTAGGAGGATGTACTCTAACAAGTTAACTAAAGGATCCTACGGTTGAATTTTTTAATGAATAAATAAAGATGAAGATTTTAACCTTGCTTTGGGTTTGAGTACTTTGAAGCAATTTTGGACCTAAATTCACTGAAAACCTTCAAGGGTTCATTCAGATTGTGTTTTGTTGGAAATGATAGCAAATCATTGTTGCATGCATTCAATTGCATTGAGTTTTCTCCTTCCAAAATTTTAAACACAATCCTTTCTTTGCAACTTGAGCCTTAAAAAGGAATAAAACAATTTGACGCACTTGTAATAGTCCCTTTTGTTGGGTTTTTTGTCCCAAATTACTTGTCTGTGAAGATGATCTCTTCTGAATTTGATCTGAATAACTGAAACTGAAGTGGAAGATGGTTTGCTGATTCTCTACTTTGGCTATTAACAAAATACCAAAACTGAATTTTTTAAAAGTATTTTGGAGTCGATGACCTAAATAACTGCAGCCAGACCTTTGTTTTTTTGTTTTTTTTAAACACATTTCAAAATTCTGCATTTTAAAAATAAATAAATTAGCCAGTCCAAATTATTTTGAATCTAAAATCCTCCTTTGTGAAAATTCCAAAAAATTTATTCACATTCTATAAGGTAGAAACATTGGAGCTCTTTAATTCTTATTGAGAATATTTTCATCTTTTTTAATTTGTGAGAACACATTCTCATTAAAAATAGAATGATCAAGGAGATTAGGCCATGCAATAAAAAATCTTTATAGTGTTCAGAATAATTTTATACTACAAATTAGGACTAGTATTATGGGATAGAGGCATAGAGTGAGTATTCCACAATCATTCAAAATGACTAAACAGTCCACCATTTAGAATAACTGCTAATTTTGGCTCCTAAAATGACATTAATTTTAATTCTATTCATTCAAATGTCCACAAGCTCACTATTGACATTACAAAAAATATGAGGCCTCAACAAGGCCGTGAGTGCTGATTTTCGGGACCCGCGGGTGATATTACGGGAAAAAAAAAAAAAAAAAAATCTTTTTTTTTTTGAAAAAAAATAACTTTTTTTTTTTTTTTTTTTTTCCGAATTTTTTTTGAAAAGTGACGTCACGCTGATGTGGCGCTGACGTCAGCGCTGGCGTGGAACTTCGACCACGTCAGAATTTCAGTTTCTGAATTTTTTTTTTTGAAAAAAAACTCCGTAGTATCACTACAGGGTCCAGGCTTAACGGCCTTCCGGAGGCCTCATATTTTTTGTAATGTTTACGGTATCCATCCTTATCATGGTTCAATGTAAACATATAAATAACTATGACTCCACTACCTGCTAAATTGACTAAAGGTTTCAATATTTAGTTGTTGAACATATTAAAAATATTGTTCAAAGTGATGATATTTTAAGGATATTTTTGCTTTGTGAATTTCAAATATTGGAACCTCTAAAGAATAATTGTCGATATCAATCAAGAAACAAGGTGAACTTTTCATTGTTGAGGCATTTTCGTACATGTGCCCTCATCATCAAAACAACATAAACCAAGGTCTTGGTGTATTATTGAAGATCCTCATGGCTTGGCAACAAGTCCTCTAGTTTGGACTTGACCTCATAAAGCAATTACTTTGTGTGCAACTTCAATGAATTGTGGATGGTGCATGATTGCAAAACATTATTAGGGGTGATACATGCAAGGACCCAATGGATGTTGTGGGTGTTGATGAATTACATACACATGCTCATGAATGTGTGAAAATTAATAGAGTCTATTGAGTAATAATTAACGCACTGCATAGCCTTATCTTGTCAATTTGATGTTGTACAACACTTTGAATGTGGCATTTAAGTATTGGAAAGTGAGTGACTCCCCATATTGCATTAAACCTTGGTTGTCTTTTTAGAGAGCATGAGGTCTTTTTTCCATTGTCTACAATGTGTCATTGTTGAAAAATAGAGAAGCAACAACTAAGAGGAAAAAGCATGGTTGGCTCATTTACTTAAAACACCAAATTAGACATTCTTGCACTTGGCCAAGTGCAATGATCGTATGCAAAACTATTCACAAAAAATGTATTATCAAAAACTTGAGTACCCCCCAGGTTTTCAATAGATCAATTTTTAAATTTCATCATGCAATGCTATCACTTCGAATGCAAACTCTCTATGAGGATGCAATTTCATTTATTCCAAGAGAAATACAAGTCCAACACATAATATTTCTTCCTATCAATCATTTGGTTTGGTCTCATGTATTAACATTGATGCTCAGCACTTTGCAATTACATTCATGTTATAATTTTTATATGTGTATACCATGTGTACAGCAATATTCACTATAATTTTTAGAATATTTATTTATAAATCCAAAATGACATTGAAGGTTTAGCAACTACCTTCACATTTTTTAATTATGTGCTCACACCAATCAAAAACCATACAATTATTCGAACATCTTCATAGTCTTTCAAAACTAGCAAACAAGGTCTATACTCTCAGACACCCTATTCTACCATCACACGTACTACTATGTCTCTTATAACGGTCCTGCTTCATCCGGTGTCTCTAATATTCGTGCAGATAATTGCACCAAGTCTCCTCCTTCTCCTCCACCAATTGCCTCCGCTTGATCCTGTGCACTTGGTCCACCGATTGGACTCATTGGAGGCGAAGAGATAAACTGCAACGCCGTATCCACCATGGTGCTTGCAACGGGTGTTGTCACTCCTTCTGATAAAGTTGGCGTTAGAGAAGGTCCTTCCAAGATGGAAGTCACTCGGTGATAAATGTAATGTGGTCCTTCACCTGTCTGAGTGAATCGAACGTTGTCCCTATTACGATAATATCCCTCACCATCCGGGACGAAGCTCATTTGATCCAATTGACTGAATGCTGACAACGCTGACATAGACTCCGTTTGTTCTGTTGTATCCGCATTTTCTCCCACGGCCTCTTCAACTTGTTCCGGTTCCACGTTGTCCACCTCCTCAACTACTTCTGGAACAACAAAATCCGGGTCTTGCTCCACTTCCATCAAGTTTGCTTGGTCCCCACGGGCGTCACTGACTGCATCGGTGTCACGAGAACCTAAACTTCGGCCAGCACTTGGTAATCTGCCAGACTGTGTCCGCTCGGCATCACTCTCATCTTCGTTCGTTGATGAGGCTCCCGAATCAACTGCTTTAGCTTTCCCCTTCCGCCTTCTCCGCCTTCTCGCTTGAACTCTCCCTTCTTCGGAGGAGGAGTCCCTAGATGACCGTGGTAGTCTTTCAACTCTACCTGGTGGCACAGCTCCATCTGCTTCAGAAACACCAACACCGGGCAAGCTCTCTTCTCTAGTCAACCCCTGTGAGGGTCTGCATTCGGCGGCCATACTCACACTGTTCACCATCACCAACTTCTCCCCATACATCGTTTGCAATTTTTCGTACACGAATTGCGTTTTCAACGAGACACCTTCCATAATGATAACATCATTGCCCACATATCCCGTCTCCAAAATCCCTGGCACTGCCATTGCGATGCCTAATGTCACCAACCCCCAATTCCGCGGCAAATACATTTGTACCAATCTCTTCAACTCCGTTGGTGTCCTCTCAAACTTGTCTTGCGCTCGAGGCATCACTTCTGTACTCCAAGAGTCTTGAAATATAACATGTAAGTCATCCGTACCGCTAGGAAGGTTTTCCATAAACCCACTCTCTTTGGGATAATTCATGATGATGACAATGCCACCAACAGGTTGTACACCACGGCGTCGTTGCTCGCCATGACGTAGATCATTCACGTATGAGGACACGGTTTCAGCTTGAAATATCCAAGAACCTTGGAGCACGTGGCAGCCCTCTGGCAACGCCATCCTCGACTCCATCGCTTCGTCAAAGGATACGCCTGGCGGAAACAAAAACACGCCATTCCAACGAAAAATGCAAGACATCCAGTTCTTGAGTTGCTGCATAACCTTGCTGTAATCCTCGTTCGACCAAGGTATGTCCGCCCCTTGCGAACCTCCACGTCTACAATCAAAAATCTATAAACATGGTTTGCCAAGTTCAATGTACTCGTCCTCAAAGAACCCTTCTCTACATTTCACGTGAAATGAGCCTTCACGTTCTTCGTGTTGCACTACTGAAATTGCAACTTGCCAATTCCAACGAGCATTGGATACATCCTCCACGTCTCGACCATATCCCGCATAACCTCTGCGACCCGCTCGGATATCCACAAAGTATTGTCTAACAAAAGCTGGGACGGCATTCTCCAAACTGCTCAGCATTTGAACCGTCGTCACTGCAAGAAAACACCACGAGGTCTTTGTGTCATTATCCAATGTCCTCCCCATCAAGATGAACTGCCTTCCTTCTGAATCTCCATACTTGCTTGCGTTGATGGAGAAGAAATCATCCATGGACGATGGATTTTCATCCCCTGCTTCTACCATAAGAAACCGAATTTGGTTTCTGATGGCATCTTTCCGCTGTACTCGGTCCACCGCATACGCTATTGTACCTTTGGAGGGGTTCGCGGAAGCCGCATCATTGAAATAGTATCGCTGCGAAGGACGCTTTCCATTCACCACATCCTTTGCAGACATCTCTTTCACCACACGTAAATAGTTTGCCGTAGAGATACTGTTCAATGGCCTCCACCACGTCTTCTCCATCCTCTTCCGCTTCGGGTTCCCATCCACTGTGACATCAAGATTTTGATCTCCAGCCATTTTCTTCCATTTAATTTCTGCCTTCTTGCTGAAAAATAGTTTTCCGTCCTCATAATCTTTGCACACCCGCAATATAGCCTTATAGGAGTCCTTGTCTTCATGCCAAGCATGGCGTGTATAGTCCACCATCTTCCTCGACAACTCCCCCAACGATACATTCTTTGATAAGCTCTGACTTAAATGTAATGCACTCGCAGCCATTGCCAACGCTTTCGCTCTGTATGCATCGTCAGCTCGAGTAGCCACACTTGGACTTCCACATGCTTTCCATATGTCGCGCAATTTGATGAGATTCTCGTAATGCGTTGTGAAAAATTTCTTGTCAAACTCCTTTGCATTAATTTTGACCGACGCTTTGATATAAAACTGTGGGTTGTTGTATACCACAAACTTTGCTTTCCGGCTCACAAACTGCGCATGGTACTCTTCATTGGATAAATGTCCCTGTTCCTTCTCCCGTTCAGCTCGTTTACAAGCACCAACAATATGTTGGCCATCTACTGGCTCCCACACAATATTGCTCTCCAGCCACCTCCTCTGCAATGCGGTGCTCGAGAGCGATGGATCCGCTCGGCAATGTTTCAAATACAAGGCTTCGAATTCACGTGCAGTCCCCTCTTGGCTAAACGGTACCTCCGTCACCTTCGTCTCGCCTTCGTCATTGATACTGTCATAGCGATATGCAATAGGACAAAGGGTAATCGCACTTACTCCATCAGCTTCGGATCCCTTGAGGCGCTCGTACATTTCATTTACACGCCAATCCATGAGCACCCTGTGGTTCGTCTCTGCGTTAGCCACATCGCGGATGCTATCGATCCTCGCATCAAAAATCAGACTTTGTCTCCATATATATCCTGCTCTGTACTCGGTCTCAGTAGGAAAAACAACAGATGCTTTCGTAATGCTCTTTGGCAATACTCTTCTAGGCTCTTGTTCTGGTTCACCTTCAGAGGAATCATCATCAATAACATCATTTTCGCCATCATTTCCTTGTGGAGTACGACTTTGTAAGGCTGTTCTTCGACAACGTATCTGTGCTGCTGTTCGCTTTCTGGCGCCTTGCTCTTCTGCAGCATCCATTGCACGAGTGCGACACTGTCTTTCGTCTTCTGCGACGTTTTCCATTGCAGAAGCATGCTGCACATCATCCCCACCATGTTCTCTACCAGCACCACGTCCTCCACCAGCAACACGTCCTCCACCAGTACCGCGTCCCCTCGCAGCACTCCGTCCTGCACGATTGGCAATCCTAGCAGCATCCACGTTGGCCACTACAACACGTGATCTGTAAACTCTTGCACCTGAGCCCACTCTTTGTGGTCTTGATCTTGATCCTGATCCAACTTCCGTGATTGTGGTTGGAGCTCCTTCTTCTCCTTCACTTGGAAGCTCTTGAAAAATTGGGAGTTCACTCACTACTAGATTTTGAGTTTCCTCCCCCCTCGATTGCAATGATTCTTCCGCAACTGAAGACTCCAGTATTGGTGGCCTCACTGCTGCGATCGCTTGCACTTGTACCTCTTCGGTATCACTTGTAGGTTGAACAACAACATCGGTTGCTACAGATTAGAGGCGTTGACGCTGTGCCCTCGGTCCACCAGAATTAACCCCCTCATTTGCATGCATTCCTAATCCCCTTTCAACAGCAGCTCGCTTGCGGTTCCGTTCATCCGGTGGAACCCAATTTGGATTAACTGGCATAGCAAGATCCCGATATACTTCATTCAAGTCCTCTGGATCTCTTGGTGCAGGCCGCTCTTGCACAACACCTGGGTTCGTCCTTTCTAATTCTTCACGGCTTAGAATCTCCCGGTATCGATGACGCAATGCTCGCACTTGTTCAGAGGTCATCCCCATGAATTTCTGAACCGCTCCCTCTCGTTTAACCTGCAATTCATGAGGCACTTTCTTCCAATCTTTTGCCACATTCCTCAAGCTACGCATCGGAGTAAGAACTAAAAGAAGTTGTGGCGGAACTGGAGCCATCATCAATATCTTCTTCAGTTTATATTTCTCAAGCGTTGTTTCTGTTGTGGTCACCGACACAGTCAGTCCTCCGTCAGCGGTTCCCATGAGGCCCTCAATGACTCCATGTGAGGATGCCAATGCAGACTCATAACGCCCCTGCCCAATTGGAAAATCTGTGATCCACAAAGATGACCTGTCGTTGTCGTTTACTACAATCCACCATCCGTGCTCCAACCACTTCAAGTGCATCTTCGGTGCCATAATCCCCTGAAAATGAAAGTTTAACAACACTTTAGCATTCATTGAAGTTTTCAAAAAAATTTAAATGCATTAGAATAAATTAAAATAAATAATTCCAATTGTATCAAATTTGAAAAACTCACTACTGTTATCGTGAATTTTCATAAACTCATTCATTAAGACAAATGAATATTCTTTCCAGGGTACTAAATGTAATTACATAAAGGTCCTAACTTACCAATGAAAAAAAAAGGAAACAATTCCAACAACAATCCAATTTATGAAATCAAATCCAATTATTTTCCAATGACATTTGTTTTACGCATGACAATGAATATCACATTACTTTATCTAATAAATTCACTACACTTTCAATCCAAAAAAACTCAACATGATTGGGATGTGAAAATCTTATATATCTCTTCTCAGTGGAACATTACATGTATGATTTTATCATTACCTTTATATGTTGTTCCTTGGTCTATCAAATAAAGTAAAATTATTTCCACACTTGAAAGTGAAAGTTACCTTACAATAAACTTTCAATCTGTTTTTCAGTTCCTGAACTCCCAATTCAAAAATCATTTATCTTATTTAAATGAGTATTTGTACATATTGTTATGTTTCTCTGTGACAATGTGTTTAAGTTTAATAAAACTACATAAAAGATCTAATGTCTATTTGCTTTCAGTGTCTCATTTGTTGATAGTAGCTCAAGAAATTGTATATGTAAATGATAGACATCACTTCTACTATAAATTTATAAATGAAAACAAACAACAAGAATCCAACTTCAGTGCAATTTCAATATATGTAAAATATTTGTATACAATCCTCCAACAGCAAAACGAATTGAAGAACCACTTACACAATAACAACGGCTCAAAAAGAAAAGCAAAAGAAATTTTATGCAGAGCAAAAAATTAGGAATTCAAAAAAAATTCAATTTCAAATAATTGCGCTTTTGAACCTCCAAAATATAAGGCAGTTCTACTGGAATACTTTTTAAACTACTGATAGACAACTTCATCATACGTAGTATATTTACATACCTTCTACCTGTTATTGAATATGAACTCATACAAATTTTGTAATATAAAATTTCCACTTTGTTCTTTGTAGTGTACATTTATCCATTCTAACTTCAACATGTTCCTCAATTACTTCAATAAAAATATTGAACATTCATTCAATCCTTGTTACCTTATTTTTTTCGTGCAATTCAAATACACAATAGCTGAGGTGACCCGTTTCCAAGGATCAATCATACATTTCACTTGTATAGAACATTAGTGCTTTTAGATGTTCTAAAATAGAACCTCTAAATTACATGTATATCGCTACAACAAATTCTGCATGATTGCAGAGGTTTCATTATTCTTGTTTCTTCATGGGGGGGTTCTGAATTTTTTTCTAGGTGTTAAATTTTTTTTAATTGTAGATAATATAATTCTTAGTTGTCAGTGACATTTCTCTGGAACGATCATCATTACAACTTCCGAATAGCAATGATCTATAAGTAAATCAGATGAGAGAATAAGGAATGGATCAATACATCCCACTTGCCTACAACTTCAAAATTATTCATAACATGCATTTTTCCATAAAATTTCATAGAGAGGTTTGAAAGGATATTTCTGGACATTTATGAGATACATCCTCTCTGAAATTTGTCCATAAGTTTTGATTGGAAGATCTAAATCTAAAACGGATTTTTGGAGATGAAACTTAATTTGATTCCACAACTTTTTTTAATTCAAATGTTTTAAAAAAAAGGTATTCCACTATGCCTAAACTATTTATTAAATTATAATTTTAACACAATTCTTACTTTAGACTTAATTATGAGCGGTTGAAAAATCACAAACTCTAAATTACATATCCCACACAGTTTGTTCTATCTCCCACCACCCCAAGTGTGCATAAAAAGCTTCTCTTGTCGCCAAAAAAATCAAAATAAGTTGATGGCAAATGGTTAGATTTCATTGGTATAATACTCAGGGCCGGTTCATACTTTAGGCCGGATTGAAGGCCGGCCGGAACTCTCTAAGTTTGAACCAAGAGGATAGCTCAATTTCGACAAATCTGGCCCAAGGGCTTCATACTAGGGCCGGATTGAAACCACCACTCATCCTACGTGTCCTCTTAGGTGGCATAGTTTTGGCGCCAAACCATTCGGCTCCAAAGGAGCAATGGGGACAAGGATTCGGGTGGCCCAATTTCCCATCTACAACCGGATTGGGTTCAAGGTTGGGCTCTTCTGTTAGATTGAACAAATCTCCACCATTGATGAAAAGAATTTTATTTTTTATTTTATTTACGAACTCTTTGATTTTCCAAATAAACAAGATAAGAAGTGAAACAAGAGAGTTCTGGTCTGCTTGTTCTGTTAGACTAAAGATTTACGTTCTGTCACTGAATTTAATCAGTAATCAATAATTATTTTTCATTTATGGGATTACAGATTTGCAACAAAGGCAGTGACTAGCCATAAGTTCATAAAGCCCCTGGAAATAATTGTAATGAAATTTTCTAGAAGATTTTTATTTATTTTTAAATTAAAAAAGAATAATTTAAAAAAGAATTTCAACATAAGAAAAAAACTTCAAGAAAAAACATTAGAATTTTTATTTTTATTTTTATTTTCCACTAAAATATTCTATAATTAAAATACACATGCTTTGCACCTTGAGTCTAGACCCGTTTCTTTGCCCAAAAAATATTTAAAAAATAATTAGGGCTATTTGTATAAGTGTCAATATAGAATTGAGACTACACTTGAAAGTAAGGAATAATACTAATGATACTAAGATAAATTTGCATATGATAGACAAAACACCTATGACATGCACCTAGGAAATGACCCATTAGAGTCGTACATAAATCCATGACAAAAAAAATTCAATATATGAAATTAGGACTTAATTAGGTTGGTTAGTGGCCAAAATCAATGTCTTGGGTGATGGTTATGGAGCTATTAGTGATTAATTTTGAAACTTCTACCTTTTTAGTACCAATTCATCAAAGTAATTGATTTTTTTCTTCCTTTATGTTGTGACCTTGTTATAAAATATTGTAACTGCTTTACGTAGAAGGATAGCCATCAAGCATACACTAACTTTTTGTTGATTTTGGAGTAGTGTATAAACTCTTTTAAGCCAATTGGACAATATACTTCAAAAATTTATAAATAATTCGTACTTTGTAAATAAAAAATTCAACTACTCTCTTTATTTCTCACTATTATGTTTGTATGGAAAAAAATGCCAATCCATTTGGCCAACTGTAATAAAGGTAAAACACTCATTATGTCTTATATAGGCATGTTTACTTTAAAACATACTACATTTGTATAGTCACCATGTTGCAAAAGTAATTAAATAGGGAATGTGACTTAATGTACATTGACTACATAAATAATCACAAAAATTTATTATAATCAATGAATTCTAATTTCATTTAAATATGATTTTAAAAAGTTAAAAATTAAATATAAAAAATAAGAAAGGAAAGGACAAGTTCCAAGCTTTTGTTTCTATTTTTAATTCTTCCTTTTGGCAAAGGCAACCTCTCTAAAGGCTCTTGCATGTTATGTTCATGAAAAAAATTGAAGAAAACTATTTTTTTCTTTCCATACTTTTTATTTATTTTATTAATCCTGACTTTCATTACAGGATAATAAGACCACTGCCTTCCTGACTAAGGATAAGAAGAGCACTAACTCCGGAATACATAAACAACAACGGAAAATGAGGTACAGAAAATGAGGTACCGAAAATGCAGGAAATTGGGAATCTTCAAATCACTCGCCACTTCTGAACTTGCAATTACGGCGAATTCTGCAGGCAAATTGGGACAGTGAGAAAAATCCTTGTAAAAGTACCGGCGACCTTTTCAACTTCCTAGCAAAATTATAGTTGTTCGCGGCCTTGATTGTATGATGGCTAGGTGTAGCGAGCAGCCGAATTGAACTCAGTCCGTGATAACAAAAGAAATTCCTTGCTGTCAATCGAGTAGTCACTACTTGGGATCCTAGTTCAAGCTCTTTGAATGCGCATTTGTCCACGACCTCGGTCGCTCTATTACAGTACAAACCGTATCTATGTGACTTCAATTGCAACACTTTCAATGACTTGTCAATTCCCGGAAAAATAATGGACTATGAAATCCATTGCATCTCAATCGATCACCGAAAACTTCATTCAGTTTCCACAAAGTTAGCTAGGTACTGCGTGTTCTGTTCGAAGCGTTGGAAATGGCCGGCGGGGATGTCGACGCTGACTCATGCTAAGCAAGTTGACCAGTTGCGAACATTGGAAATGGCGTCACAAGAAATGAATATGAACCCCTGTCCAAGGCAACTATTTAGCTTCGCAAGTGTGTGTGTGTAGCTACGTAATTAGTATTTGAAATATTGCCTTAGTCTAAGTGGGATGTTGGATTTGAAATTCAAAAATGAGCTTCATGAAATTGTTCTCTCTGTGTGCGAAATATAGTTATTACTGCTCTGTTCTGTCAGGCGTGGCAGAATCTAAGCACATTAATTTAATGTAATTTAAAATAATTCAAGCCAGGCGTCACATACAAAGACGCCCAGAACAGCCCAGCAGTATTTATTCAATTGAATGAAACTACGAACTTCAAAACTTCATGAGAGTCTGAAGTTGACTCACGAAAACTCGTTACCAGTTCAAGCTTGGAAAACTGTTTACTTCTTCCCTGCCATGCACACGCGATGTGCTAGCAACGATGACCGGTAAGTTCAGAATCCCCCGCCGCTTGACTTCCTTACCTTCATAACGCAGACACGCTATTTAGTTTTAATTTCCCTGAATGCTTATCACTGTACCTGGATTGCAAGATAAGAAGACCTGCGGAATTGCAGAACACATCGACAGGCGGAGTCAAGAAAGGTACTGAAATTCGGCCACACTTTGAAAGTCTGAAAATCTTCAATTCCCTGCTTCATTGTTCGGTGCATTCTGCAAGCAGATTACGGAAAGGGGAACAAATATTTCTCTAACTAACGCGTAGCTGTTCACCTTCCTGCCGAAATTTCATGACCTCATGTTCCCTACGGAAATCAAGTTTTCTTCGCTGAAATTACCTCTGCAACTCGGCTCCTCCTATGACGATGCAGACGTCCTTTAGTGAACTCAAACGGAGCGAAGAGAATGTGTGCTCCTTCGCTCAAAATTCTGCTGCACGCTTGAATCGCAGGTTGCGACTGGAGGAGGACGAATCGACTGCTGAAGACGGTAGGCGACGGTGGAGCGAGCAGCGCAGCGGAGGAACAATTGCGGCAATTCAACGCGTGGTCCCGCGTTCTTGAGGTATGTCACATTCGCACAGCCTTGCACCTGCAAAACTAACCCCAAAGAGCGGGCGGCTATTTTTAAATTTGAAAAGGGATTACCTACATGTCTCTCGACTTCAGCTCTATGTGGGAACAGTGATTGTCATCAGACCCCCTCCACGCGCGGGGGGTCTGATGACAATCACTGTTCACACACCGTAAACCCTTCCCAAAGTACATCTGAGTGAGGATGAACTCGACGAGAGTGCAGAGGGAGATCTTATGGAGGAAACGACGTGCTAGGCGCTGAAGGTTCTCTGTTTTGAAGCTTCCGCAGATCAACGCCTCTCACACCGTGTAGGTTTAGCAGATTCACCGCACCCCTTAACTAGCACCGTCGCTCTGCTGTCTAAACCGACCCTCTGTTCTGCAGAATGCACTCTTTGCGAATTCTGAATTTTGCTTGTACATCGCTGTGCACTGTGCGTACCCACCGTCGCTGTACAACTATGCGGTCGACTCCGTCGAGGTAGAACTCGAGGCGACCTCCAGAGTGTTCGTCGTAGAATTCGGCCAGAGGTTTGTCGAGCTGGAAGTCTACCTCATTGTGTCGACACAGCTGAGTGTTTGTCGAGGTAGAAGCCAAGCTGTCCGCAGGACTGTTTGGTTTAAAATTCGGCCACATGGTTTGTCAAGCTAGAGGTCTAGCTGATTCTGTCGACACAGCCAGCTCATTTTTTGTCGATGTAGAAGTCGACCTGGCTGCCGTAGTGCCGCCGGAGTGTTTGTCGTAAAAGTCGGCGACATTATTTGTCGACTACTTGAAAGTGTCGACAGAGCTCATTGTTTGTCGAGCTAGAAGTCTAGCTGGCTGGCAGATTGTGTGTCGTTAAATTCGGCCACACTGTTTGTCCAGGTAGAAGTCGAGGTGATTTTGTCGACAGATTCGAGCTCCCGGAAGTCAAGAGGAAATACTTCCTTAACCCCTAAAAGCCCAAGGGGTTTGGACAAAACACAAATGTGTTATAAAATATAAGTTCTACAACTTTTTTGAAGTTTGCATTAAAATAGATAATGTGAAGCACAAAAAGAAGAAAATATTCGTATGGTCAAAATTATAAAATTATTCTTAGATTCTCTTCAAATGAATTTTGAAGATATAACTTCAAAAATTCACCAAAAATACAATTTCTATCTTTAGCAATTGAATTTTTTTTTGATTGGTCAAAATTGTGGTTTCTATTGATTTGTGAAAAAATGCATAAGATCCAGTAATGAAAACACCAACACTTTCCCCAAATAGTAAGTTTTTCAACACTAGACAATACTAGACTCTTTGTGCTATTTCTCTTATAGTTTTTGTTTGACCGTAGCGATCTTAGTTTTGAATATAAATATTGAAAGACAATCCAATCTCTTAAAAAAATAAAAAAATAAAAAATTGAAAAAAGTTTTTTTCTGCCCGAAAAATCTGCCCGAAGTCGGGCAGCGACCATAAAATGGTCGTTTGAGCGCTTAGGGGTTAAGTTATCACAGACAATCTTTTAAAGGTACAAATTAAAATGGAAGGCGAACTAACAGATACAATAAATCTGAGCACTGCACATCGAAAATCTGGCACATGCTAACTAGAAGAGTGACATATAAAGTGCTATGCATTTCAGTCTTCATTGACGAGCTCCTAGAGAAATTGATGACGAATTTAACCTCAGTGGTTTTGTATTTTTCCAATCGTTTTAGAATTACTTATGAATTTTCAAACATGTTGGGTCATAGGTCCCTATTTGTGACCCCAGGTCTTTCGTAAACGGTTCACTTGCAATTCTGAATGAAAATGGGAAAAGCGAAGAGAACGATTGGCTCTTGCAAAGTTGCAAGTAATTAGACTTTTTTCTTGATTCATTCAATGAATGTACTAGTGCATTTCACAACCATCCCATGTCCATTTCACGGCCATTTATAGGGTCCATCAAAAACCTCTAAAGGTTTTTGAGTATGTTTTCACAAAAAACGCTCCCGAACTGCCATGTTTAGTACAATTACGAAATTTTTGGAAAAAACATTTTTGGATACATGTGACCGTAGGATCTTGTATTACAGTAGTTTGAGAAGATGTGGGAAAAATTCCAGAAATTTCCACTGTGTAGATTGCAAGATATTAGCATTTGAAGTGACAAAAACCCTTTTTTTGTCTTTGCGAAGAACCTGACAGCTGCACTTCACATGGTCACATTTGTATGAAGAAATGTCAAAAATGGTGGTAACTCTCTGGATTCATTATTCAAAGCCAATTAGGAACGCTTTTGAAAAATTTCAGATCATTTGGAAATGTACAACATATAGGAAAAAAATAGTAAGTAGAAAGAAGTAGAAAATGATTCAAAACACTAAATTGTTTAGGATTTAATTATGTAATTGAAAAATGCCAATCCAAATGATTGTAATGTTGTAATAAACAATCTACACCTTGTGTTTATACTTTTTTGGTCTAAAATAATGAAAATTGAGTTAAATAAAGGACTTTAAAGTTTATTTGAGAGTACAGATTCCATAACTACCCACAAACTACCCACAACTAAAATTCCTCATAACTTTCATCTCATAAATCAAAGTGGAATGATTCAAAGTTTTCCTTGTACACATAAATCTAGAGAATCAATTTCAAATTTATATTTCTCTAGGAAAAGATTTTGAAAGAATTTTTTTTTGCTGTCCGGGTTGACCGCCGAGCAATGAAAACTACATATCATACCATACCTTTTTAACCATGGAATCAAATGTTATGAAAAATGTTGGGCCCTAAAGCTACTCCTTAGGCAAATTTTGTGTGAAAGTTTCAAAAAATAAAAATAAAAATTCCATTCGTGCGGAGCTGTCCAAAAATGCTATGTTGTCAGAAAACAATGTTTGGTCCTTCAGAGGTTGATGTCCGCTCTGTTTTACAGCCTCCTTCCTTAGTGTCTAATCCCATAGAAAACCTAGGTTTCATCGTTTCAGTTTGTCGATTTTGGATGATTATATTTTGAAAAATCAAGAATTTGGATGTGGCCAAATTTTACATCACTACAATGAATGATGTGGTGGTCAAAATAACTATGTAGTTGGACTATAGAAAACCTCTATAAAATCTACTCAGAACTGCTAAAAAGAACATGAGGATGAATATGGGCTTCTTGGGGCTAAATTTGTTGTTCTAGAATTGATGATATTTATGAGATGGCTGTCTTTCATAATACCGTCTGTGACTGCTGTGACCTACTAATCCCAAGGATCACGTCTTGTTGACTACCGAAACTAAGACCTGTAATGTAATCATGTGTGGTGGATGTAGGTATATTCCATGCATTGTGGGGCCTCGCAATTGTGTGGGTGACTAATTTGCTATGCTAGAAGTGACGTTTGCTTTGGCAGTGCTTCTCCAGAGGTTTATCATCGAGTTGGTTGCTTACCAAACAATTGGGATGACAGCTGGAGCCACTATTCACACCAGTACGGTAAATATTGGCATCTAACCCAAGTTGTTTCATATTTTTTGAATCTTTGTGGAATTAGTTATGAATTTCTTAAGTTGCAGAAAAGTGCATTTCTAAAATCTCTAAAGCTGACCACTTCCTTAAATACACGCTGCTTGTACATCGGGAAGTGCAAAATGTACATATAGAGCTTGATTGGTTTTAGAACCCGATCCATTTCAGAACCTCTTACCTTACAAACCCCTATGAAGTCTAATGACATCAATAATAATCCCTGCATTGGAACGAAATATTTTTTAACCACTAAATTCTTAAAGTACATCTACTCTATTACCTCTTCTATTTAAAAATGATCATTATGTTTGACAGAATGTCTTGATTACGTCACATAATACATTTTAGAAACCAATTTTCCGCTATAATTTGAATTCATTGTTTTTCTATCATTCATTAAAACTGTATGACAACTTATTTGAATTGTAGTTTTACAATATTGAGAGTTAGTTTTTCTTTGGCATTTTAGAAGACTAGCATTGGTCAATTCATTTTTGAGTATGAAGTTTCCTTTTTTTATGCATTTAGTATATGCCATAGACCATGTGCAATTCTTGAATCTGCCTTTCCAAAATCTCACCTCCTTAAACTAGGAAGAACTCAAAGATATAAGAAATTAATGAATGAACAGTGAACTGATCTGTATAGTCATTTTGTTTGTCATGTAATTAATGGTTGCATGGAAGGTAGAGGAACTATTACTAAAAATGGTTTTTTGTATTCCAAATAGCAATATGTAAACTAATCTCACCTGTTGACAATGTTACGGAGTGAAATGCGGACATTATTATAAACAAAAAATGTAGACAAAAATGAATAGAGTATTTGGATGGAGGGAGTAATTTAAGAGGATTGTAAAAAGTGTGTTCTATTGAAATTTCTTTGTTTATTGTAGGTTGAAGTCTTCAACATTATTCATTAAATATGCAATTTGTGTAGTGTGAAAGAATGAGATGCAAACATTCAAAGCTTTTTAAATGTATTAAAAAAAAGTTGAAAACAAAAATAATTTTGCATTATGAAAGGAAAAAAATTGCAATTTTTTTATTAAAGGTTTTGGAAATGGACTGTACAAGAGAACTTCATATGCTGTTCTTGCATACTTTTGTTGTGGTAATAGTACGTATTGCTTCTTCTATGAATTATTGTGAAATCAAAGGTTTATGTATGTGTAAGTGGGTAGTCTTTTTTGCATGTGTTTTGAAAAAATTGGAATACTTAGAACAAATTTGTGATTGTGCGGTATGACTGTAGTACCCAAAAAATACCTATGAAATTAGCAATATTAATAGGAAGGACAATATAAAAAGCTATATACATAGAATAGAATGAGTACCTTTCATTTCACAGTATTCATGCACAGATAGAACTAAAGAAGTCCAAAGAGGATGTTCATGTTTTAAAATATTTTGAAGGGTTTATTTTATGCTTTTTGGATTGAAGAAGTAAATTTAATTGACACTGGTGTGAAAAAACGTAAAACATGTAGAATGGAAAGTGCGAATTCATCTTTCAGTATTTTATCAGTGGCGTTTCTTTAAATTATGTGTACAGTCCATGATTCTTATGAGAGGCATATGGCATTCACAAATTAGCAATTTAGATATGTAGTCTGTGGGGTTTGAACTTTCATAAGAGAAGCTTCCGAAAGAATGAGAGCATGACGAATGTTATTAATGTTATCAATTTGATTACGCATGTACCAGAAGTTGTAATGGGATGGTGTTGTTTGCATGTTTACAATGAAGTGGCCAATGTATAGGGATTCAAATGAAATTGTATGATGTTTGTAGTTAAAAATACAAGCATATTAGTATAGAAACTGTGTATTTAAAAAACTATATCAATAACTGATATAGAAAAAAAGTAATGTAGTCCTTTATACGTAGTGTGTTTGTGTTACGCAGTTCAACGAAATGGACATTAAAAATAGTTAGGTTAATAAGAATTCATTAAGTGGGAGTTGTATAAAGAGTGTGCAATGTGTGCTTCAATATGATGGACAAGTACATCTACAAAACTTTGGTAAAGCAAATGAAGGAAAAAAAGAAACAAAATCATTGGATTCTTTTTTGTAGTCTTTTGTATGAGGTCTTGAAAAGTAGTCTAGGTCGGGGGGGGGGTCGTTGTCATTTGGAAACTGTGGAAAACCACTTTTTTATTGTGTCTTTTGTGAATGAAAATACAGAGAGGATAGTGGTTTGGGAAGATAGTGAATCACAAAAGCTCTTCACGAAATACATGACTATTATGTATCAAGCGTGAAATTGAGAAATGGCAGCAGAAGCATTTGGAAGTCCAGTGGTATTCAATGCGGTAGCGACAACAGTGGTTGCTACTGAACGAAGGAGCGTAGGGGACAGATTGGCGCGTGTGGTACGAGGAAGACTATTCGAAGAACAAGGTCATACACCTGCGCATGGAGATTTTCAATCTATCAATGGCATGGTTCAACTTCTTGGAGACGAAAGTCAAGTTGTGGGGGTGGGCGTGGTGGATACAAATTTTGCATGCGGTGATGAACTCCATCGAGAGAAATTACGTCCTTTTGAGATTGCGGTTCGTGTCACACATGCTGTACAGGAAACAGAATGGGTTGGTGAGTTGGTAGGGAAGACTATGGGAGATTGTGTAGATAAAATTATACGATGGCGTCGTGCTTCCGTTCGTTCTGCACGTCCATACGAGGTGAGAACGACAGCAACAAATTCGATGGGGGGGCAGAATTCATCGTTTCCTCCAATTTCAGCACCACAGTTTGATTTTCATGACGTAGAAGAGAACCCAAGCACTTCCGAATGCACGCCACCAAGTCAAGGTGGAAGAAACACAGAAGAAAGAAGTTATCCTGTGACGTTAGGCTCTGAAGGTAGCACTCCGGATTTCACAAGAGTAGAAGGACTACCTGAGCTTACACTAAGGAGGCGATATTCAATGGCAAATCGAAGGGCAAGGGTGAGAAGTCCACGGGAGAGGGGAGAGTCTGCTAGTCAGAAAATTACTCTAGACAGTGTTATGTGTGCGAAGGAAAGGGGAGCATGTAAACGCAATTGTTTGCGTGATGTAGATGCGAAGTATGTATTGGACCAACGATATATGGCTTGGGGACAGAAGTACGAAGAACGTACTACTTGGATAATGCAAATGCTTAATGCCTTTTACACTCGCACGGAGGGTCCTACAAGAGACAAGTACGTGACAAAACTAGATGGTAGGGTCGTGTGCAATGCATGCTACGCCGCTGCGTTGGGTTATTCTCAAAGGCGTTTGAAGCAATTGAAGACAGCACATGCTGTATATGGCAGAGTGGCAGCCGTTCATGGAAACAGGTGTCAGCACAAGGAAAGTGCAAAAATGTCTGCAGCTAGAGAAAGCCTCAACGTTTTTTTCAATGAAGCCGGTTGTCAACAGCCCCATCGATCGATTCGCAGGAAAATGGACAGTGCGGTTCTCTCGTTGATTTTGTTGCCAATGAATACTAGCAAGTTGGATGTTTTTCAGTATGTGAACGAAGAAGTGAAGAAACTAGTGGACGGGTCGGAGTTGTCAATGTCTTCGTTTCGTCGGCTTTGGCGGAAGGAATTTCCGCATGTGCAAATTCCACCTTTTTCTCGGTTTTCGAAGTGTTATCATTGTTGGGAGTATAAGTGTGGGATGGAATCTACGACAAATGCAGTCGCAAAGGTGAAGATAAAAGAGCTGTACGTGCTGCACATTTGATTTCAAATGGAAGAGAGGCGAGATTATTGGTTGTTCAAGAGGTCCGCGATGATCACTCCGGATTTTTTTATGTGTTTGATTGTTGACGGTATGGATCAGAATACGACCATGATACCGAAGATGAGGCAGACCGTGAAGAACATCGAATCTCGGTTTGTGAAGACTCATTTGTGTGGTGTACTTGTACATGGTATCGGCCTGTATGCGGACGTGTGGATAGATGCTCACCACAAGCATGATAGCAATCAAGTCGTAACGTCGGTGATGAACGTCATATGCGACGTGAAGCGAAGGAAGGGATCATTGCCACCGACATTGAGGATTCAAGCGGATAACACTACGAGGGAGAACAAGAACGCTTACATGTTTGCCATGTGTGGTGCACTAGTGGGGCTTGGTTTCTTCAAGGAAGTGCATCTTTGTTTTTTGATAGTGGGCCACACACATGAGGACATCGATCAGAGGTTCAGTGTGATTTCGAATGTACTGAAGAGGAGAGACATAGACACTTTGACAGAGATGTTGCAGCTGGTGGAGAAGGGAACGTCGTACACGGAGGCCTTTGTAAGTGCTCGCAAGCTTGAGCACGTTCGCGACTGGAAGGCATTTATCACACCCCATTTACTACGAGGAGGGGAATCACTGACGGGCATCACATTTCCACATCATATGAGGTTTTACGTGGAGAATGGATTGGTCCGTGTGCAACACAAGCATTTTTGCACTGATGAGTGGGGCCCAGCGAGAGGGCATTTGTGTTTGAACTCATTGCCTAGCGTAGCGGAGAAACCGGACCTCGCGGAGATGTTTGCAGCTGATCAGAGGGAATTGAAAGCATTGGACGAGTTCATTGCATACAAGAAGAAGATGATAGACAGAGGCTTGAACCCGATCAGGAACATGGAAGTGGTGGACGAAATAGAACAGTTCAAGGAGTATTTGGAGGAATTTCCACAAAGAAATAGGGAAGGTGTCCGTGATTTACCATTTTGGCCCAGCGATGTTTTGAACCAGAACAGGGATGATGGAATTGTTCCTGACGTGGAAGGAGGTACAATTCCAAGTGCAGTTGATGATGAGGATGGGAATACGACGGAGAGTGCAGTCGTTGACAGGATTATGGCGACAATGCCAAATCCTGAGAGGAGGGGGTATTTCGGACCTCGCAGAGATAGACCTGTACAAGCAACATCACGAAGAGTGACTGCGGGAAGGATTCGAGGCAGAAGGAATGTAGTTGTACCAGAGGTACGACAAGATGCAGAGGAAGATCCGTTTCCTCCATTCAATCCAGAGAATGACGTTGTTGTAGGGCAGTACATAGCCCTTACCGTAGAACTAGCGGAAGTAAGAGGAGGAGTCCTTTTTTTTTTAGGGAAGGTGCTCAAATTCGGTCAAGGGACGTGGGCCTCGAAGATGAAGGTCCTGTGGTATTGGCCTACTATGAGACCTGGAGCACATGATGAAGCGGGTAGTAACCGAGTGAGGTACACGAACTGTATGGAGTCAACGTGGGAACCGTCTGGTGAGATGTTGGGCTGGACCGAGAAGGAAGCCGCTATATATTCATGGACGGATGTCCCTCGTCAAGGGAGAAGTGGTCATGTTATAGATTCCAGGATTACAATGTATGGCGTGAATACAGAGGAGACAGTGATCATTCCAGTAGAGGCTAAAGCACATCTTCTCGAGTACATGGCAATGCAGATGGAGAACCTAGATGACGAACGTCTGCAGAATGATTTGAATAGGTACTAGTGAGATATGATATTATACATTGTTGTTCGACGTACTTGTAGTTGTAGGTATGTAGAAGTACTTGAGTGTGAAGCGTAGACTAATAAGTCTTAAAAGTAGTGTGGAGTGAAAAATGTGTAAGGTTTTTATGAAGTAATTATAAAAAATGGAGTGTTTGACAACTTTTCACCAAGCAATTTCTCCTACTAAGAGCAAATGATGTTTGCAATAATCGCTCCCCCCCACAACATTTGAGATTGTCCATTTTTGATGCCGTACTAGCCAAGTGCAATGTCGCGCCCCCCAAGTGCAAGAATGTCTAATTCGGTGTTTTAATGCTAAGGTCTCCAAGCTATGGTAGATGGTACAATTGTATTCTTATTTTACCTTCAAAGGAACACTGGGAGGACATGAAAGAGGATTTTTTCTTGGTAGAGTCTTGCATTGTTTTTATGTCAAATTATTCATTGATTCCTCGCTCGTCAACTCTGGTGCTTCATTGAACCAATCGAAGGGCATATGTTGTGGACTATCAAGTAAGATTGGGAGTTGGCATGTATTCCGCACAACCCTTCTTGAAATTGCAACAATTCATAGCTTGGTACATGATGTCCTGAAGGATGACAGGGTGGAAGTACGCTAATAGGAGCCACTTGTAGACGTTATTGAGGTGCTTATAGAGGTCCTTAATGGAATATTCCACCAAACAATTGTCGCTTATTCATCTAAAATAGTCTTTAAGTCATTTGTAATGGGTTCTTATTGCAATACTCTACCAAAAATTGTTGTTTATTCATCTAAAATAATCTTTAAATCATCTATAATGGATCTTTATTGAATCCAATTAAGCAGAATTATGCAGTGGTTACAACTACATTTTAGCCCTTTTGATGTTTAGAAATTTAACATAATTAATTTTGTTTTACATTATATCATGTAGCCATAACTAAGAGACAATGCTCTTCAATTTTTTTTTATATTTCAACTTATATTCAAGAGTTAGAATGAAGATTCTTAAAAAAAAAAGGTATTACGTCCAAGTTGGCTCCTATTAGTGTACTTCCACCCGACAAGGTTGGTGAAGGATTGGAGTTGAGAGAAGGTGACATAGATATTGTGCATGTTGAGAAGACATTCATTTAGTGGGCTCTACAAGTCGACAATCAAATGGATGTATATTTGACCCTTGTCCTTGTAGTTGGTGAGGTAGAAAACTAGATCAAAGGCAATTGAAACCTCTTTATTTTGAACATCTTGTTGTGCTTGAATTCCTTGGTGACCTACAGGTACCAATGAGTTTGAAAACAAACGTAATGGGCACAATGTTCTTGGCCCAATCCAACAATTAGATGTCTAAGAGGGTAGGTTGACCGGTACTAAAGGTAGGAAAATCAACTAGGAGTTATGTGGATGGATGCATGGAGATGTGTTGCAAAGAATCTCTCTTCACCAATTCCAAAAGTTTCCACTTAAATCATTGGATTTTTCTTAAATAGCTTATGAATGCTTCTCAAGAATGTTGATGATTGGAGGGATAATGGCCTAGGTATTCTATGCTATTATGTTTCTACCAATCATTAAGCTTCAACACTAATTTTTGAAAAAATTGGCATTAAATCCGAGACTAAATCTAAAATATCAAACATATTCGGCAACTATGTCATATAGCTTCAAAAGTCACTTATTGTGAGAGTGAAGAGATGAAAAGACAAGCTTTTTATACTAGTGGGATAATAGTAGGCAAAACAACCCATGTGGGATAAATAAATTAGGATTAGTAGGAGCTCAACTGGTCATAGTTAACCCCTAAAGGACCAAACACCATTTTTTGACAACATAGCAATTTGGGCAGCTCACTATGACCATAATTTTTATTTACTTTCTTTGAAATTTTCACACAAGATGTGCCCAAGGAGTAACTTTAAGGCCCAACAATTTTCATAAGTTTTGACTACAAGGTTAAAAAGTTATTGCATGATATGTCATTTTCATTGGTTAATAGGCAGCCTAAGCAACTAAAAAAACTTCTTTAAAAATCGCTTTTTTTAAAATAAAAATTTGAAATTGGTTCTTTAGATTTATTTCTATGTGGAAAGCTTTGAATCATTCCATTTTGATTAATGAAATGAAAGTAATAAAGAATTTTAGTTTGAGGATAGTTATAGAATCCCTACTTTAAGATAAAATTTGAAGTCCTTTATTTAACTCAATTTTCAATGTTTAAAAAATAAATAAATAAACTGGGTGTAGATTTTTTATTACAACATTACAACTGTTGGATTGGCATTTTTAATTCCATATTTAAATTCTTAACAGTTTAGTGTTTTGAACATTCTCTACCTCTTTCTACTTACTATTATTTTTCTATATCTTTTACAAATCCAAATGATCTGAAATTTTTTAAGCATGTAGAAAACTTGCCTTGAAGAATGAATCCAAAGAGTACCACCATTTTGGACATTTTTTCATACAAATGTGACCTTGTGAAGTGCAACTGTCTGGATTTTCGCAGGGACAAAAAAAGGATTTGCAACTTGCAAATCCACAAGGTGGAAATTTCTGGAATTTTGCAATCCACAAGGTGGAAATTTCTGGAATTTTTTTCACAACTTCTCAAACTAGCTTAATACAAGATACTGTGGTTACATTTTTCCAAAAAATATTTTTTTTTGTAAAATTTGGTACTTATATTAGAAATAGCAGTTTCGGAGTGATTTTGGTAAAAACATAGTCTCTAACCTTTAGGGGTTAAGTCAAAAGTAGAAATTGTGTTTAAAGTAGAATTTAAGATCTCATTTAGGAGGTTTTTGCAAGAAATACCAATCCCTTTATCCATCACAATTGAAGTGAGTTTTTTCTTCCGCTATACTTTTGATTCTCAAGTCTTAAGAATATGAAATAATTAGTGGACCTGTCTAACTTGATGGTACTCACATTCTTTATTTTATTTTTAATTGTTTTTCTGAGAAATTATAATTGAATATTCATATTTTTTTACACTTTGAGGTTTAGTGGTTTTCACTACATTTGGCATATCCAAATTGAATGATCTAGACTTGAAATTTTGGTGGTCTATTTCCACACTAGGTGGACCAAGGGGCATCTAAAATATATTATTTTATGTCCTCTATGTCCATGCAAATAGGGCTTCCATGCTCAAGCACTTCTTAGCATTATAGATGGTATCAACTTCAATTTTTTGGTGATCACCATCAAGTCTCACAAAAGGCTAATTTTTATTTAGTTTTGTTAATGATTTTTATTTATTATTAATTAATACCTCATTGTTTCTATTTTATGTAACAATCTTCTTCTTTTTTTGATCCCATAGTACTATTTTAGTGCTTGCAAGTAGTCCATAGTACTTGTAAATTGCAATGGTACTTTTAGCCGCCAATTTTTCCAATCAACGTTTAAGATTTTTTTTCACTATGGTAGTATTACTACTACTCCTAGTACATTGGGGTTGAAATGTAGATTTTACCAAAGCGCTATAGAAAATGGTGGGTGTTACTTGCAATGACCCTTAAGCATAGTAGAATAACATTTTTCAAAAGAAAATTGAACTAGTATAATGTGGAAAATCAAGCTAAATTTCATCTCCCAAAATCTGTTTGAGATTTTGAGCCTCCAATCAAAAGTTATGGACAAACTTAAAGAGGGGTAGCAAGGAACATTTTCTTTAACATTTCTGAATATCCTCTCTAAATTTTTTTCACAACTTTTGATTGGAGATTCAAAATTCCAAATGGATTGTTGGAGATGAAAGTTAGCTTCATTTTCCAACTTTTTTTGGTTCAAATTTTAAAAAGAAGAAGTTATTCCACTATGTCTAAATGGCCTCATGTCTAAATGGCCTCTGAAGTATGCTGAATTGAAAGAATAAAAAACTTCAAATGTATAAGCAAAAAAATTCTTTATGTTATATATGCAATTGGAGGTGTGGTGATTGGGGCTTGGGCCCTTAAACCATGACGTCACAGGTTTGAACCCGGTGGGTGATCACTGTGACCTACCCACATAGCGTGTGGGACTGCCACATGGTTAGTTTTGTATGGTCTACCAGAGCAATTGATCAAATCAACAACCAAATCAACATTTTTCGGGGGGCTATTTGATTTGTTGGAAGTGAATGGACAAAGAGGAATTGATGACATGAGGTTTGTAGCATCACATTCAGTTCTAAGTTATTGAAAACGAAGGTTAGTAGGGAAGGAGTTGTGCTTGTTATGTACTATCCAAGTCAACACGTCCAAATCAACAAATAAAATCAACTTACATTTTTTTGATGAATTTTTGTTGTTTTGGACATAAATTTTCTAGTAGTGTTTTCTTAGTTCAAAGTTTTTGGAAAAAAATTACTTTACTCTGCCTAAATGAGTTCTAAAATTCTACTTTGAACACAATTCCTATGTTTTGGCAATTAGTGATCATCTTCAAATTATCCCATATCCTTTGAGGATTCATGATAGAAAATACATTTCATTATAAAAACAACCTTTCTACCAGGGCTTTTTTTTGGAACACGTGTCCCCTTGTTTTACTATAGAGGCTAGTTTTGGGAGGGACAAAGTTAGAGTAGTCAGATTTCTGACAGTGTGGCAAAATTTTGTTAAAAGAAACCCTTGCTTTCCACTCTTCATTTTCACTTAATGTGAATGAATTCATTCCTTCATTTTGCCATCAAAAAATTTCTACATGGTAGATGGTCAAATGATAAGTAGATAAGCGGTTTATGGGATTGTGAGGATAGTTGGAAGAAACTCTTGCTGTTTTTGGCTCAAAATGGCTTTAGTATGGAACACTCTGACTTTTAGAAAAGAAAATTTTAAATGAAATAAAATCTGAAGAATTTGTAAAGCATATAAAATAGTAAGTATGTGAAAAATTAGGCCTAGAAAAGTTTATTTCCAAAAGTTATGTACAAAAAAGAGTGACGGAAAATGCCAAAAAATAGATATTTGAAATTTTTATTTTTAGAAAATAATCAAAAAAATTCAAATAAAAAAATTCATTTTTTCTAACTTGAAGATTCTTCTTCTCAACTATTTGTATCTTAGGAAAAAAAATTGTGTTCTTTGCACGTACACAAAAGGTAGTGCACTTTGAGCACATATGGAAGGTTGGCATTTTATTATTTTTTGAAAAATCTCTTTGTAGGCTTGTGAAACTTTAGTAGAGACCCTTGTATCCCAATTTTGACCTTCAAATTTGCATTTTTGGATTGAAAATAGTACTAAATCCCTTCCAAATGGTCAAGGTAGACATCCAATTGAGGGAAGTTTTAAAATAGTAAACTAATTTTTTTAAATTAAAAAAATATAGTTGATGTCTACAACAACTACGTGTACCTTCATTTCAAATTTCATAAAAAATGAACCTACGACGCAAAAGTTATAAGCAAAAATACACTTGTCTAAAGCCAAGGGGACAAAAAAAGGACAAGTGTTTTTTACAACAACCCGTTAATGGATTGTTTGAATTTTATTTTATTTTTTATTAATTTAAATTGAAGCTACTATTAGGATACAACACTTTTCTCATTTGATGTGGTAATCTTTTGATTGCATTAGTTTTGTTCTAGCAATAACCAACAACAAAGGCAAGCTTATGGGAACATCTTAGAAACTTGTAGTTTTGTAGTTGCTTCATTAATCATCTAATGATTATGTCTCTTTTTAGGGAGGAATATTTATCGGATAAACAATTGGACATCTGGCCTAAGGTTGTTTGTTGTACGAGTTGGTCATGGTAATGGTCAATTATGATTGCCTTGTCTTCTTGAGGTTGTGTTCAATGTTATGCCAATTAATCATGGGCCAAAAACTATTTTGAGGCACAATGTATGTCACATCATCCCACGAAGGTTGTATCAAGTTCAAACGCAAGTTAGACATGAAGCACAAATTGAGGAGGTCAAAGTCCTCTAGCATGAATTTATCCTCACAGATGTTTTGTAGAAGCCTGCTATACAATTGATCCTCAACTTGCTGCATTTACTTTGTAAAGATGCTAGTTTTGGGGTACACATAATTCTATTAAAGACCTTTTTCCATTGAACAAATATGCATTCCTCAGGTAAGCAAAAACAACCAACGCAAGGAAGGCCACTCAAGTCTGCGAGAGATGAGGAGAGTCAAAATGTGGTAGAACATTTGCAAAATAAAGCTGAAATCAAAAGGGATTTGGGAAGAGGTAGATCCAAAAATTGTGGATCTTCAATCATGTGCCAAAAAATGACTATGAAATAAAATATTTTATAGTGAATCCTTTCTAAAATTCAACAATCATACCCAAAATCCCTCAAGAATTCTAATTGCAAAAAAAGATAAATATATTTTCAAATTTTAATCTATTTTATGAATAAAATTATTTAATCTTCCTATTCAATAAAATTAAAGTTATAAAGGATCAAGACATTGAAGACAAAACAAATTTTGGTGGTAGAGGCAGTTACTGCATCTTTTGAGGTGATAGTATAAAACTACATACAAATCCAATACAAGGGTAGTCATGAAGGAATTTTGTATATGTGGCATGTAGCTATTGGATGAAAATCATTTCCAATTTCCTATGTTGAAACATTGAACTCCAAATTTACCTTCCCTCCAAGCTTCCCTCCTTCTCAATTCTTTTTTTTGTGCAACAAATCTTAAATTACATCAAAAAATTCAATTATGCATTTTTCCATTAAATGTAAAACTTTTACATTCAGTCCTAAATCCTAATCTCTTCAACATTTTTCTCTTCAATCTCATCTCTACTTTTCTTTCTTTGACTCCTTCCAACTCTTGAAATTGTCGACAAATGATGAAAGAAATGCATTCAAAAATATACAAACAAATTAATTATAAAGCATTGATTAACAATAAAAATAACAAAGACCACCAAATAATAATTATAGAACTATTATAAAATTTGAGCATTCAAAATCTACAACACACTTTAATACTAAACTCCTTACGCAAAATTCACGAGCATCCCATTCCTTCACAATCCAAAGCATCAACACCTGCACAAATTGAGATATAATTCGCCAAATCCTAACCCTCCCAATTTGTATCCAAACACTATATGCAGTGGTGCAATTTGACTAACCAAACATTGCATCCCCAAATCCTCCTCTACATGCATCAGGTTGGTTGGCTACTATTGAAAATAATATCAAAATGATTCAATTTCAAGTAGAATACAAAACAATGTAGAAGCAAATAATAGTTGAAGACTTACAAGAATCTTTGAAGCACTTTGTTTCATCTTTGGGCCGCATTTTGTATTTTTCTTTGTCTTCTTCTATAAGCTTAGTCGTATTGCATAATAAGAAAAAACAAGATATAGGACTCAATACGTTGCATTAAAAATGGCATCTAAATATAGAAAAATTCAAATATTGCTTGCATAGAGAGATAAAGTATCCTAGAATGCTTACATGGGGAAGATCATGCAAGGAAGTCAAAAGATTGGGAAGGGAGGTTAGGGAGCGTCATTGCACAATGAGCCAATCTACCACCAACGTTTCACATTCACGCAGACATGAATGGCCACCTTCTTGCTTCTTTGTGGCCTCCTTTAATACTCACATCTCATTTTGTTTTTGTTTTAGATCAACGGCTTGGAAAGGGGGATTGCAATTTTTTAGCACATCAACAACTCTAGATTTTTCAAAAAAAAAAAGGAAAAAATTGTAGGAATAAGTCTTGCTTGCCTCTTTTCAAGGGATAGTGCAAGCACCATAATGCAGGCAATTACTGTCTCTTTTGAGGTGATAGTCAATCAAACATTTAAGACAATTAAAATTTTTCTTCAATTTCATCAAGTGTAAAAAAACACTTAAATAAGGAATATCCATTAGACATGAAATTTTCATTACTAAATATTCTTACCATTGGGTGTATATATATTTTTAATATTTTTATAATGAAATTTTTATTTATTATATTAATAGCAGAAGTTTTTGAATTATGAACAAATATGCAAGTCAAAAAATTCTTCATCAACTTTTTTTTATACATTTAAAAAAGAAATGCAAAATTTTATAGATGAATGAACATGGTACATCCTTCATGTCAAAAAATGCCATTAAGTCATAAAAGTTTGATCTATGGAGACTTCAATAATGAAATAAACTATGTAAAATTTAATCAAAAATGTTTCTATATAGTAACTAGATTTTACTATTTGTCCCTCACACTACAACCAAATAATTTTGAACATTTGAAATCAATAGTACAATTAGTTTGCCACAATCTAGTTTTAATATAAGAATAGCTGGTGTTAATGTAGATAAAGTAGTTTCTATGGATTTTGTATTCTAGTCTACAATCATATATATTTTCATAAATTTTATGTTGAATTTCAATGTAGAAAGAGTTATTCATGTACATATGGCACAGGGGGTATGCTTTTACAAGCCTTTAGTGTTGACTGACATGTGTATTACAAGATTGAAATCAAATGTTAACCTTCAAAATCAAACAATACTCTCATAATCTCTAGAAAATGAAACTTGAAATGTGAATTGCATCCATATTAAAGTACATACTCTCACCTCAAGATTAACTAGCAATATAATTTTTAAAAACCACCCATTCTATTTCCAAGCTCACAACATCATTACAAATTATAAAATAATTATTACAATGACTCCTTCTTAATAGACTCCTTAATAGAGATACATAGTCTTGGTTTCACTTGATTCCTTCAATAAAGTATTCCATGAGACCCAAAATAAGTAGTCCTTTAATTTTTGTCAATCTAATCTAGAGTAACTTTTTGTCTTTTTACAATCATATACTATCATATATAAGCATATCATTAGTTTATTATAAATTTATATTATAATATTTGAAGATCTTTCATAACTTTGACTCTTTGAGTGAATAAATTCTTGCACAAATTGATGCATTGAAAGAATTCCCATATTGAAATCTCATTTGTATGAAATACTAGATTTGAATTAATTTTTGTTTATTAACCCTTAAAGCCTTGAGGCATGATTTCAGGCCATTTTTCACTTTTGGGCAGGTCCTTCCCATTGCAATATTTGTTGAATTCTTGTGAAAGTTTACCAATAGTGTATTCTAGTAGTAGTTTAATGCCTAAAAGTTTCAAACCAATCCTGGAAGCTATGTGTGGTCATCTCAATTTTTTAAATTTTATCTATTTGTTTTTTGCAGTGTGAAAGGAGACTAATTGCCGAACTGATTTTACATTGCTAGAATATTTTTGGCTAATTGTCTATGTAATTGGATCTCAAACGTCTTGAGTAGCCTAGATTCCAAGAGTAGCAAATTGTGAGAGAAAACCTTTTAAGTGAACAATTATTTTCTTGTAGGTGATATAGGCTGGCAATTCGTCTTTTTCTTCACCCTCTTCTTCCCCTCTAGTTTTCTTTTTTTTTTAGCACTTGACAATTTGTCTGTACTTCAGACTTTAATAGAATACAATTTGTCTTCAATTGACTGTCCTTGTACACTTGTGAATTAATGTATAAATCCCAGTGATTGGGTTACTGTGAGTGTAGTTTTAATAGTTAAATCCAGTGATTGGATTAACTTTGAGTGTGCATATCCACAATCAAGATCCAATGATTGGATCCTCTTAATTGTGTGGAAATTTAATAAATTGTTTGAGAATCCAGTGATTGGATCTCATTGTGTGTTTGTGCTTAGTTGAATTATTTGTGATTGAGATTTGTTTGTGAAGTGGATAAGTTGTTAAGTTGGTGGCATTGATCCAGTGATTGGACTTGCCATCTAAGTGCAAATTGAATAAATTAAATAAGTGTTGTGTAGTTGTGTGAAATTGACTATTTGTCTATGAAAATTAGAAAGCCCGAAGTTGTATTTACAATGAATATAAATCCCAGTGATTGGGTAAAGAAATTGTAGAATGTGTAACGACGAGTTGTTTGTGAAATTAATTGTGAAATTGTCAGCACTTGACAAATTGTTTGCATTTATCCAGTGATTGAAACATGGAGTTTGTGTCTGTAATTCTTCTTTGTCTTGTACTCAATTCATGTGATTGGATTTATTTGTACAAGCATAAATCAACTATTTGTCTTGTTGTGTGAAATTGGATAAATTCTCTTTATGTGATTGAATTTCGTCAAATTGTCGTATGGGTCAAGAATCTGGTGTAGCGTCTAATTGATGGTGTGCAAAGTGGCAATTGGTCTCCATGCACTTGGAAGCTGGAATATCAAGCAGTGTGAACGAATCGTCAAGTGTAAACCAGACAAATCGACGGAGAGCAGATGTTGGAGCCGGGCGATGCAGCCAGACTAATAGGAAGAAGTTGAGAAGGAAATGGAACATCACAGGGAGTAATCTTTAACTTTGAAATTTCAGAAGACAATTTGTTGGTGAAATGTATTGAGTAAATATTTTAGAAAATTGAGGGAAATTGCCTACACTCCTCTAGGAGTGTAATGAAGTGTGGAGTTACCCAGTGACAAGTTGTCTTGCCCTTATGTATAGGAAATACAATTATAAGGATGAAATAAGAGAGCTAAGAGAATATACGTAGACAGACAAGATTAACACAATGACCATTTGACTGTGGTTTGAGGATAATATTTAACGAGGAGATGTATTACACCTCATTTCCTACATTAGATAGGGACAGTTTGTCATGATACTGGGATTGATTTGACACTCATGTTAATTTAGTCATTAGACTAGCTAACTAGTGACTAGACAAATTGTAAATGGTGAAATCATAACCAGTAATTAAAAAACTTGCACAAGATATTTACACCAATATCCTATGTTATTCTAGAATACAAGTGACTTTAGTCACAATACGATAGACGATTTGACCATTCCTTGGATTTGAACCCCCATACTAGTGATCCAGGGTTTTGCGTGGAAAGCAAAATTTTAGATTACACTATGTCTCAATTGGAAATTTTCTTTTAGTTACAGAAAGTTCTGGGCAACAATAATAAATAGGTCTAATTGTAATGAAATTTTTTATACATGCTTTTAACAAACTTGTTAACATAATTCTAAAAGTTGAAAGCCATAAGAGCACATTATTTTAACTTACAAGCCTTTGAAATTGGTTTTTTCTTCTTATTAGTTTTTAATATGATATTTGATAAATTTTTACAACATGAATAGACTTGACATTTAGCCTTTAACCCCTAAAGTCCCATTGTCCCCTTGGGGGACAAAATGGATTTCGGGCAGGCTCCTACGATCTCAATATTTTTTGTGATTTTCCATATTTTTTTTTGTGAAGATAGGGAATCAAATTAGCTTTCCAAAAATGTAATTTTTATTTCAATTGGTGCTTGGGAGCAAATGTTATGGCACAAAACCCCCAAATTTTAGTTCGGCGGGTAAAAAAAAATCCTCACAAAAACTTTAAATTTAAAAATAATTTTTTTTTTTCATATAGATTTTATTTTTATTTACATAGGAAGCTTTTATTCATTCCATTTGGATTTGTTATGCAAAAGTTATAGTCAATCTTATTTTTTGGGCAATTAGAGCATCTTTTTGAAAAAATAACTTTTAGGATTCATTTCTGAACTCAATTTTAACAATTTTAAAAAAAAAAAAGTTTCAAAAGGTCAAGATTCCTTGCTAGAAGAATCTCACCGTTGAGATTAGTATATTTCAATTCTATCTTAGAGCTATTAATGATTTAATTTTTCCTTCAATCTTGAACCTACTTCTACTTAACAATTTTTTAATAAGTGAAAACTAAGTGTTTCTTTTAAAAAAAAAGTTTCTAGATTCTCAATTCTTCATCATATAAAATTAGAAATTCAAAACCATTAGAGCAAAAAATTTAAGTTAAAAAGGTTCAAAGCCCAAAAATGTAGTTAAGCAAGGTGCAAAAAAACTATATTTCTTCACTTTAAATGCAAATATCTTCCAATCTACTGAAATTTCTGAAATTTCTTCTACACATTCTTACACTAGTCTAGTACAATATCCTATGGTTAAACATACAAAAAAAACATTTTTTTTTTTGCTCTTAGCTCTAGAAATGGCAGTTTTGAGTGGTTTTTGATGGAAAAATGGCCTTGGGACTTTATGGGTTAAAGGACCCTAATGATTAACATTTAAATAACTAACAAGTTCACTTTAGGCTTTTAATAATTATGGTCATGTAATTTTGTTGCAAATTTTTTATTCTTGGATTGATATTTAAAAATGTGGATGAATACAAGGATTGTCTGAATCCCTAAAGGACTAGCATGCGTTTTTTGGCAATATAGAAATTTTGGGCAAGTACCTGTGACCAGAGATTTGCATATTTTTGGCTGAAATTTTAATAGAAGTTGTGCGCAAAGAATGTCTTTCATATGCATTAAATTTCATGACATTTAGAGATACAAGTCAAAAGTTATGGCCTAATATGTTACTTTTTTTCTTGGGCACATAGTTCAGGCAGATTAAAATTTTTTTTTTTCAAAAACAAAAATTTGAAATTGATTTTCTAGAGTTATATATATGTAGAAAGCTTTGAATCATTCCATTTTGACCAATGAGTCAAAAGTTACGAGGAATTTTAGTTTGCGGGTAGTTATAGATTCTCTACTCTAAAATAAACTTTAAAGTCCTTTATCTTACTCAATTTTTAATATTTTTGGAAAAAAATAAAATCTTAGGATGTAGATTGTTTATTACAACATTTCAACCATTGGAATTGGCATTTTTCAATTCCATAACCAAATTCTTAACAATTTTGTATTTTGAATCATTCTCTACTACTTTCTACTTACTATTTTTTTCCTATATGTTGTGCAATTCCAAATGATGTGAAAATTTTTAAGCATGTAGCCAACTTATCTAGAAAAATTAATCCAAAGAAGCACCACCATTTTGGACATTTGTTAATAAAAAAGTGAGCTTGTGAAGTGCAGTTGTCCTGTTTTTCGCAAGGCCAAAAAAATGACTTGAGTGAATTTGAATGCTTATATCTTGCAATCCACATAGTGGAAATTTCTGAAATTTTTACCACATGTTCTCAAGTTAGTATATTGTATACTGTAAGATCCTATGGTTACATGTGTCAAAAAAGTTTTTTTTCAAAAAATTGGTACTTGTACTAAATATGACAATTCTTGAGTGTTTTTGGTGAAAACATAGTCATGGAACTTTAAGGGTTAAATATAAATCAAGTGTCATATAATTTGGATTAGTGCATATAAAATAATATTCAATTTACTCTTTCATATTTGAATGCTTGGTAGTTGGAGTATAATGAATTCTTTTTTTAAATTTTAGAGTGAATTTTCAAATAAAAGATCCCTGTGTATTTTCAAATAAATATAAGCACTTTATACTAATTGGAAAACACAATAATTTTATCATAAATTTTTTTGATAGGTGGACTATACATTTGAGAAGCATTTGAACAAATGTAAAAAAAAAAAAAAAAAATACCATCATTTGATCATTTTACATTGTAATTCTCATATGATGTACTTAAAAGAGCTAGTTAAATAATATCATGGTTTAGTTTTTTTAAATTAAATATAAGACTTCTAGTTCTCTCAGTTACATGTATTACAACACAAAGTGCGTTTTACTTCATAATTCTACAATCATTTAATTAGATTATACATTAATTAATGCATTAGAAGTTTACAATATGCTAAACATTTAGACAATATATTTTTGAAAATTACCATAACAACATCAAATTTTTAATCTAACAATTACAATCAAGGTCAAATGATTTAAATGTGAGACAAATATTGGTAAGTATGCTATGTTCCCCCTTGATCTAACAGTTAGAGCCAAGGTCAAATTATTTGAATGTGAAACAAGTACAAGACAATATCTGCAAGTATATTGTGTTTCCTTAATCTAATAATTAGAATCAAGGCCCTTGTCAAGGTGGAATGATCTAAATGTGAGACAAGTACAAGACACATTACAACAAAGTAGGTATTTATGACTGCAAATTATGATTGTGGTGAGTCATAAAATCTCAAAATATAACTCGCGCAAAAATCACTGTAGATGATATATAATATGATTGGTCCATTTATTACCAATAAGTTGCTTTGAACATGAGTCATATTGGCAGTCATATTTCTCGGGGGTCTAATTAGCCCAAATTAGCCATATTTTGCCAACATGGCATATATATTGACTATCCTTGGAAGCTTGACTTTCTCTTTATCTGCTCAGGCAAACACCAAAAAAAGTCTAGATAGCATGTGACTCCATGTAGTTATATTTTCAACTGACATGATATATGACTACAGTGAGTTATATTTTGGCTAACGTGGCATATGACTTTGTATAGTCATATTTTGGCTAAAGTGAAATATGACTCTTGCGAATCATATTATCTACTAATGTAGAAATGATTCTCGTGAGTCATGTTTTTTAATGATGTAGAATATGATCCTCATGAGTCATATTTTTTGTTGATGTAAAATATGAATGCTATGAGTCATATTTTGGCTGATGTGGCAATTCACATAGAATGTTACTAGTCATTTTATGATTGAATGTAGTCATATTTTTAAAAGTATAAAATCACATTTTGGGCATAACTATGAGCAATGTATGACTACAATTAGACATATTTTAGCCAAAATAAATTGTGAAATATGACTCAAGCAAGTGGTATTCCCCATCATTGAAAGTCACAATTCTTAGATTTGTGTGCATGGTTTGTAACTGAAGTGACTGAGGTTTATAGTAGCTTTTGTCACAAACTATAGTCACATTTTTCATACTTTTTAAATGGACATGACACATTAAAGTCATGCATCAGTATGGATTTGTAGCTAAATAAATGAGTCCATCCAATTAAAAACAAATATGTATGATTTTTGAGATGCACAATAAACAATCATATTGGAGAGAGAAAATGTAAGAAAAAATGTGACTCTTTTCAATGACATTTATTAGTCACTAACACAAAATATATCACAATGACACTCATGAAATGTATATTTCCATGCGCTTATAGAAACTATAAACCTTACAAAAATGTAAAGATGTTGCCTCTTTGGTGTTGCAAGTAGCCTCCAATAACTTCATTTCAACTTCTAATGCCTACATGTACAATCAAAGAGGTTAATTCTTAGTGAATGAGCAATATAGCTTAACCTTAAAAGATTTAAGGCAATACAAAATATGTAGTACAAGTTTAAGATAAGAAAAAGTCATAACCACTATATTTATAGAAATCGCAAATAAACAAGAAAAAATAATTAAAATAGTAACAGAGGGAAAAAAAGGTGACAAGTACTAAAAGGTAACAACAAGTAAGAGCTAAGATGCAATAAGATGAAAGCAAAAGCAAGAAAAAGCAAGAATTAAGATACAACAAGAAACAACAAGAAGCACAAGTAAGATGCAACAAGAAGAAATTAGAAGAAATAAGAAGCAAGAAGCAAAACTAAGAGTTAAAAAGAAGAAAGTACAAGCAAGAGCTAAAAAAGAAACAAGAAGCAAGAATTAACATATCGTTGTCCTGTTGTAAATTTGTTCATAGTATAAAAATATATTATTATATGTATTGTTGAGTAACTTCATGGTGACGCTATTTTGTTGAATAACTTCAAGATGACGTTTCGTGGAGGTACATGTCATCTATTTAAAAGGACGGCTTTGCTTTAGAGTTTCATTGAAGTCCATTAGTGATATTAGTTTTCCACTTTATAGTCAGAATGTTGAACTGGAGGGTTTTTTCAGAGTCCCAAGAGGAAGAAGTAGAATCGGAGCCTGGATTTGAATTTTCATTGTCACAACTACCGGATCAACCTCTTCTGCCACTAAGTCTTGCGCCGCCGCATGAGCGTCCACAAGAAGAAGCTGGGCCTTCTCGTCCGCCAAAGCAACCTCGTGTGGAGTGGCGATGGCACGGGAATCTTCAATGTGACGCTCGGGCACTGGTGATTTTGTTGCAGGTTGGATGTGTTGAGTCTGGTAGTCGAGATGTGACATTTGAAGGATGTTTCGAAGGTCTCAACGTCGATCAATATTACTGCATGATGAAGCCTATTAAAGGAAGTCGTGGTTACCATCGTTGGTTAGAAGGGCCAGTGAATCCTTTAACGAAGGCGGGTCGTATTGATTACATCGCTGCGACTATCAAGCGCATTCTCAAGTTCTTGCAGATGGAGTAAAATTAATCTTGGAATTCTAGTTTTTTTACCTCTAGTAGGCATTGGTTTAATGTTAGTACTTCAATCCATATTTGAAGTATTTTGTTGAAACTATTTTGTTTGGTTATAGTTGTAGAAGGAAAGAATGGAAATAGTTTGGACTTTGAAGTGATTTTCCTTCTAAGTTAAAGATAAAGATATAGATGTGGGGCCAAATATGAAGGCCATTAGGTGTAAGTTGACTTTAGGAGGGAGTTAAGGGCTGATGTACACTTGTTTAGGTGGGGCAAAAGGTTTTGAAAAAGGGGAGGAAAAGATGGACACTATTCATCTTCTCTCCCAATGTTGTTTTGGGGGAACCGAGTGTTTGGAAGCTCATTGTGTATTGGGTTTTTGTAATTTGATAATGAAAGTTGGAGGAGTTTTTTATTATATTGTTAAATTTTCAAATTGTTCTCTCTTGCTTTATTTGAAGTTGTGAGTTGTGATTTGTGCTTGTTTGAGTGGAGGGAGGTCTGCTGCCTCCTATGAAGAGGGGCTGAGACTTCGACCGACCATAGAAAATAGATAGGTCTTTTGTTTAAAATGAAACTTTGATGGAGTGTAGTACATGTTGTTAGCTTTCTATAAAGCTATCATTCATTCAATTTGGAGCATTTATGAGTGAGTTGTGAGTGTGGGAAGGTGAAAGAGTCTCTTGTTTTTACCATATATGGACCGAAACTTTAAGAGGTCATAGAAGTTGGACAGAGTTTTGAAATGACTTGAAAGTTGTAGGAGTGATAGTAAATTTTGTTAGCTCTCAGAAAAGATATCAATCTTTTAATTTGAAGAAGAAATGCAAAAGTTATGAGTATGGAAGCATATGAAGGTCTGCTGCCTTCTTTTTTTGAGTGGAGTTTAGGTAGTTTGAGGGTAAAGTTGGAGTTCTTTTAGAGTTTTGAAGATGTGAAGGCTTAATGACTTGAAGATGAAGATTTGAAGAACTTTGAGGGTCTCCAATCTGTTGTGGCTTGTTGTTCGTTTTCATTTCTGTTATTCCTAGCCGGATTTGGAGGCTAGTTGCAATTCAATTTCTACATTGTAAACTTGTTGCGAGCCGTGGTTATCCAGTAAGCGCTCCTTTTCGTGTTTGTGGCGACAAAGTGGGGTTAATGGCCCACATGGTCGATCTTATTTGTTGTTCCCACCGGTGAAAGGCGCTTCTTGGTCACCGTGGGTTTGATTTTAGGAGCCAATCTTTCGGACGGCCAACTCGTGATTTGGCCGTCCCGTTTTACCCGTCCGAGGCCTTGTTTGTTATAACATACCCTTATCTTTGGCCCTATAGAACCACCACAGGATAGGTCAACGGAAGATTGAAGTGAAGATCAAGCGAAGATTGAAGAGAAGATTAAGTGAAGATTCAAGTTTTGTTACTTACCTTTCATCTACACTCACAACCTACACCCAGACACCTCGTGTGTTCCCTAAGTGCACTCCTCTCTACCCGACACCGTAGTGTGACACAGGTTTTGATTTTTATTAATTCAAAAATGTAAAGAACAAATTTCCAGAAAATGGTAGGAAGCAAATAACGGAATGTGTGAAAAATGAGGAAGAGATATGACGAAAAGTTTAGTAATTGTCCTTTGGCAACACAAAATGTTTTTAATAAATCTGTTGTAGTACATTGCATATTCACTATTCATTCACTACCATACTCAAGCATCTTTTCAAATCCAAATCTAGTGCTTTTTCTTCCTAGCTAATTGTTTCAAGCTTATACCTCTTGATCCATGAATAGGTTTCTTACTTTCACTCAAACTTAAAAATTTATCCATCAATGCCTCTACAATCTCTTCAGGATCCACTTCCTCTTCAAATTCAACTTGAGTCTCTTCAATAGCAACCGCTTGAGATTTGGAAAATAAAGAGCATTATGCATTTTGCTTCCATTGATGCTACTTGAAACTCCAAATTGAATGCTCTTAGTAAACCTGTCTATAAGGCTTGGCATTCTATATATTGGTATATTCAAATAAATTTGATTGGCTAATAAAAGCAAATAAATAAACCACTACTGCTTCAACCGTTCCAATTCAATTAAAATCCGTTAAACCCACTCCACTTTCATTCACCTTGATTGTCCCTTTAAATTTGAAAAGACGCGATATTTCATTCAAAATGAATGTATGACGAAAAATTTAATAATTATGTACTTACAAAAACAAAATCATCATTATTCTATTTAAACAAAAACGAACCTCTTCAGGTAAAAATAATAATTATTTTGTTTTTACAAAAACAAAATCCATGTCACACTACAATATAATAAGAGGAAACTAGGAACAAGAACTAAAGAAGAAATAAGAGTCAAGAACTAATAAGCAACAAGAAGCAATAATTAAGAAGCACAAAAAAACTGAGGTGAAAAATAATAAGAAAAAATAACTAAGGGATAATAAGAAACAAAAGCTAAAAGGCAACAAAAAACAAAAGCTAAAAAGCAACAAGAAACAAAATCTAGGAGGCAACACAAATAAAAACCTAGGAAGCAACAAAAATAAAAACCTAGGAGGCAAGAACTCGGGTAACAAAAAACAAGGAAGAAGAAGAAAAAATAGTCAAATGTAAAATGTTACAATTTGAGAGGATGGTTGCAAAAAAATTGCGGCTAGGATTAAAAATCCCAAAATCAATGGCAACTAGGGTTTTAAAACGCTAGCCATGTGATTTTTTCCAATCATGCACATGACTTTTTCTAGTCATGTAACTTGACGTAGTCATGCAATTGACCAAATATGACTATACTAAGCAACTAAGCTATTTTAACAACCAAATTTCGTCCAAAGTTGATACATGGTGATACTACAACTCCATTAAATACTTGAAGGGAATTTGCAAGGCCTTAAGCACCTACAATTATGGCCCTAAAAGATATCCAAAAAAATGCCATACGTTTGTCAAAGTATCTATGTCCATGCATAAAGTGTGTAGGAGCAAAAGCATTTGATAGAGGCACTATTTAAAAGCATCTTTGAAACAAATAGGCACTATTTAAAAGCTTTTATATTCTATATCCTTGTAAGAAAATTCAAACAATCCTCTTTTAATTGCAATACAAGCATGGGCATGCCTAGGGTGAGCCTCAATCTTCATATGAATAATTTTGTAACTTTTTTAGGGCCTATAGAGATCTTCTATAAATGTAGCTTATATGACATTGTTGAGAACCTTTCTAAAATTGAAACAAACTTCAATACATGACATGTATGAGGTTGTGAGCATTTTCTGTATATCCTTGAAATAAAGCATGTACAATCATGTTTTGTGTTGATGGGCTTCAAATCCTAAATTGGATATTTAAGTGTTGTTTAATTGGCATTCTAAAAAATTAATAAAAAATTCTAATGATAAATTGTAAGTGGTTCACACTTAAATAAAATTGACACAAATTGTAAGAGTTACAGGTTTGGGAGGGGAGGGAGATGCTTTTAGCCAATCTAGGCCAAAACTCTAGACTTCCAAATCCAAGTTAAGAAATTCAAATTTTTTGTTAGCTTAAGTTGTAGAGCATTGTATGCCTATTCTAAAATAATAAAATTTTATACTAGAATATATTTAGCAAAAATTATGGGTGGATGAAGTTTTGTGTTTAATTCATCCTCCAAGACTTCATCAAACATTTTTTTTAGCCTATAAGTTTAAATTAATTTTTACTTTCAGATTGAATTCTAAATGTCATCTAATTTTAAGATTCTTTTATGACTTGATTTAGATGTATTTAATCCCAGGTGCTTTGCTATACCTCGTAATCTATATATGTGCGTCGATTTTTTTATAATATGGGGTCTATTTAGTTATTATTTTATAATAGATATATCCTTAATTTAAAAAATATAAAAATCCACCCATTTTTTTATATTCTATAATAGTAAAAACTAAAATATGGGGCATTCAAACATATTCCTATAGTAATTTAAAAGTAACATATGATTGGAAAATATGACCAAGTGTTTCCCAAATATGTCCCTTATGAAGTATTTTAGCGTTTCCAAAGGAAATATACTATACACCCATGAATTACAAGGCCAAAATATAATTGGCAGTCATATTTGCAATCATATTTTTCTCCAAGGTAATGGCCTCTAAGAATATGACTGCAAGCAGTGGCCAGTCATCCCTAATCATATTTTTGCAACCATAAAATACATGTTTTGTTGTAGTGACAACATTAGCAAGTATGCTATGTTTCCCTTGATCTTATAGTCACAATCAAGGTCAAATGATATGAATGTGAGACAAGTACAAGACAACATGTGCAAGTATGCTATGTTTCCCTCAACCTAACAATAAGAGTCAAGGTTCAATGATTTGAATGTAAGACAAGTAAGCAACAATTAATGTCAAATCAATCAAATTGATTTATTTGCCTTGAAGTTTATAAGGTGTTTACAATATTGCTAATTGTATCCAAAAATCAAGTTTGAGAAAGTAATGTCAATACTAAAAATATGATCTATGACATTTAGTGTTACTGTATAAAAGTGTGGAAGTTTTACCAAGATTGAAGTTACAAATAGCATTGAGAAAATTGTCAATGGATCAACATGGTGAAATCAATGAACCTAGCTTACTTACCTTGAAATTTATTAGATGTAATAAGACTTTTAATTATATTCAAATGCCCTCATTGGTTTTGTAATAACAATATCAAAATATGAAGCAAGCATTTGTTACTATTTTAAAGTGTGGAAGTGTTGATAAGATTAAATTAAGGTACAAATCAAAGACAAGAAAATGATACAAGTGTACAAACACGTAGTAACGTGGTTTAGATTCTTAAACTAACTTATCCTACTCTAAAGTGAGAAACTAACTTATCAAAACATGCTTGGTGGAGAAATTAAGTTGAAAAACGAACCTATCAAAGTTGAAGCAACAAGAGCTGTTTTTAAAAGTCATAGTAGAAATTCAAACTCTTTTATACTATAAAATATATATGGAAAAGGTTTCAATGATGAAAATTAATATGCTTCTAGTTCATATGTTTATCTCTTTAGAAAGATACTAATATTTATCTTTACATCCAATTTGTTTGTCTAAGAAAATGATTACTTTTGATTTTAGCACACATGAAGGGATTGCTATGGATTCTTTATAAATTAAGGATAAAGTCTAGCAAATGAAGGAGTCAATTAAGATATGAAAAAATCTATATATTAACAAAAAATTTGGAATTTCTTTTGCTAATGATTAGTTCTCCATTAGAATGATTTTTTCCAAAATGAAATAAGCATTAGTGATATAGATCCATATAAAGACTAGATGTCATGTAGTGTCATCACTATATTAGTAATAAAAATATTTAGTATTTAAAAGTATGCTAGTACAATAACAAATATGGAATAATAAACAATAAATGTCTACAAATTTACAAATATTATCAATCCTAAATATCAAAAAGTAAACTAGACCCTTGAAAAAAATGAATGAAATATTATCAACAATATCATCAATTAATATTAGTTTTTTTTATAGTCATATAGATTTTTTAAAACATCTTTAGGTGCTTTGGATGTTTAGCCATTTGCAACAAATCATAAACCATACACAATAATGCATTCAAAATTATTCTTATTTTTCACATAATTCAACAAAATGACAAATTTATGATCAAGGTTGAGATCTTTGTTTCTAAATTTCATGAGCTTTGCTAGCTCACAATTTATGAGATTGTTTCTTTTACAAGGCAATCTTTTTTTGTAATTCTGAAACATGACATAAGAGTGATTGCAAAAAAGACCTAGTAGTATTGTTACATTTGTTCTCTCATTTGTTATATCACTCATAATTTTCTTCTATACTATTCTAATAGAAATTAGAAAAATATTTTAAAATACTTGAAAAATATCAAATAAATGTATAGACTATAAACACTAGTTCAAATCCACCCCTTATTGACTAAATGGTTTTATATTGAATTTGAGTTAAATCTAACACAAATTGCATTGAAACTGATACTTACATCCTAAAGTTCTTTCATGTTTTGAGGTCCAAAACTATTTCGGAGTACTTATATCTAAAGTAAGGCTAAAATCTTCATCTATATTGATTTTCTAACAAATCCAATCATAGGATCCCTTAGTTAATTGACTAAATTTTTTTCATTTCTATTTTTTTCATAACTATTAGAAATTGACTAAATTTTTTTCATATCTATCTTTATAAAAATTATATAAAGTAAAGCAGAAAGTAAGACAAATTGAAAGAAAAAAGTAGATTACTAATAACTATTACAAGATATTGAAATCATTCATTCCAATTCATAAGTTTTAAAATTTTCAATGTTGAGTTCAAAAAACAACTTTATATACTTTTTCTACCATTATTGCCCGCAAAACAAAACTCCTCATAACTTTCATCTTAATACTTGGAATTGAATGGTTCAAATGTTTTTGAGTACATATCAATCTATAAAATTGAACAATATTAATAAAAAAAATTAGAATATAATTTTATCCCCCTTTTTGACATTGAAATTGAAAAAAAACTTCTAACTTTTGCATTATTTATTGGTATGACATAAATCAAAGTTTCACATGCAAACTGCGATGATTAGCATCCATCCTAAAAAGTTTTACACAAAAATTTTCAATTATGAAGTCAATAGAGGTTATAGAGCTTGCCCAAGTTATCTAAAAATCCAAAATGGGTTCTTTAGTCTTCTAGAGATTAAAAGTGTCAAAAACCAATTTAGCTCATGGTAGATTTGTATTAAAGAGATTTTTAGAGATATTGTATCCTATGAAGATCAAGAATAGAATAATTGTTGTAATAGGAGAACTAAAACAATGAAATTAATTTTTAAAAAATGCACTTTGACAATATAATTTGTAAAAAAAATGAATATAAATATATAAAAAAAATGTCATTTATAATGAATTTAAACCTTTATGTTCAAGATGGTCATTCATTTAAAGGACCGCCAAATACTATTTCTATCATGTTCAAAATGCATATAAAAACAAAACAAAACTTTATAGTAGATTTGCCATATAGAATGTAAAATTTTTTGTTTAATTATTTTTGAAATTCCTTCACACTATTAGAGCTAGTCTAAATTTCTTTAGAATAGATACTCAATAGAACTCTAAGACTCTAAAACTACAAGTGTGACATAATTTTGAAAATTAATATTTCCTATCATATTAATTTTAAAAATAATATATATTTTTTAATAAATTTCAAATGGTCGTATCTACCTTCATTATATATGAATTTCAACTACATTGGAGTATTATTTTTAAAGTTGTGCTTAAAAAATACTTCCGTACATAAAGAGTGGTGGAAAATAGTACTCCGGCCATACAAATCTTTCTCGCTACTACCCCAAGAGAAAAAATATCAACTTCTTTTCCTTCAAATTTTTTTTAGGAAGGTTAAGTTTCCGGTTGAAGCAAGTAGGCCCTAAACCAATGTAGAGATGATTCTCCACTTTCCATAAACATTGGAATCATGGGCTTGAAAGAGCCTCTAAGATTACTTCTTCAAGGCAAATCTCCAAAAGGCAATGGCCATTTTGGTCCCTAACTCCATATAAGCATTAAGACAGGGTTGACGTTTATCCAAAGTGAACAAGACAAAAGTATATTCATTGCATTTGGTCACTCTTCCCCTCCAGATATGGCCAAACCAAAAGCCTCCTTACTATACTGTATCAGGCTTTCCAAGGGATCAATGTCTTTAACGATCAAACCCCGGTGCTAAAAATACCAGGAGATTCAACGTTCATTGTATGTGGTCCCTCGGTAGGAACCGTCAATGTCGAAACGAATCAAACCCCTTTGGCCTTTGCTATAAAAGGAGTTCCCGTTGCACGAGATTGTTCTTTAGCTTCACTAAGCTCACGAAATCCAACGATGCCTTCGAAATCTCAGTTCTCACGATGTATCTCATCCTCTGGCCCGATCTCACCGACTGTATGGACGTACCGGATTCTGATCTGGTGAATCCTCTCCTTCTCGTTTTCGCACTTAAGCAAGTGCTGTGCATCACTTTGGTTCTGTACTTAAGTAATTAATGAAAAATGCTTGGCTGCAATGGAAAGGTTGTCGGCTCGTAGGCTACAGAAGGTGAAGGTTTTGAGTGTGAAGCTTTTCTGTGTGACATATATGATTGGAATGGGCGAGCTAGTTCTCTAAATAATAATCCTGTGAGTGGAATTTGTATGTAACAGCTCCAACTGCCGCTCACTAAGTCTCCGTCGGCGGCTCATTCCTCGCCAGGGTTGATCACTTCGCAACAACCGAAGCCCGAGCAAGAGCTCTCAGGTTTTGCACTTGTTCCGTTTTGTGTAGCTAGTTTTGGTGTTTTCGAAATGTTTGTATGAGTTAGATACCTGGTTTGGAGATTAATTGCGCATTATATATGCACGCATCACTAGACTCTGGTTGAAATGGGTAATGCGCAGAAACGATATGGGAAGGAAGTCTAAGCTCTTCCTTGGGAAAGTATTCTCAGCTGCCCGTGTGCTCAGCTGCCGAGGCTGCTAAGGCGCGCTTACGCTGGACTCCGGAGCTGCACGGCAAGTTTGTGGCCGCTGTCGCCAAGCTCGGTGGTCCCGACAGTAAGTCTAGCTAACTAGTGCATGAATTTCAATCCAAGTTTGAGCATCAGTGAATTCGAATCTGACTCTTGGATATCTTCTTCGATATCTTCTTCAGCCGCCCTGGTGTTCGCTTCGTAACAAAGAGAAACACCGGGAATTTTCCAAGTTTTCCCCACTGGGAACGCAATATGAGCCCCCTGTGTTCAAAGTTGGAAATGGATCTGCTCGATCTCTAATTAATTGAAAGCTCCGACTTACGGATGATATTGACGATATGACGTGCACGTGGCTTTCTAATTTTCAGGAGCAACGCCCAAATCGGTGCTTCGTCTGATGGACTGCAACGATATCACTATCTATCATGTGAAGAGCCACTTGCAAAAGTATCGCCTCGTTCCACAGATGTCGAACGCAGGAAAAAATTCGAGAGCCAGAAAGGCACAAGCTCGTCAGTTGCAAATGGCGGTGGAGATGCGTCTTCAGGAGCACCTGGAGGTTGTACATCTGCAGCATTGCTTCTATGATAATTTCGGATTTTTTTTCTGTATTCTGTGAATACTCTGCACTACTGAGAGTGTAAAATGCAAGACAATCAACTTTCTATGCAATATTGAGAAATGTAGAAATTCCAGGCATCCTAAATTGCGTTGGCCCTGAAACAGACTCAGAGGCAGCTACAGTTACGAATTGAGGAGCAGGCCGCCAACTTGCGGAGGATGATAGACGCTCAAGTGGAACTGGGACAAGTATTGGGCATTCCCGCAGAACAAATCGCCAGCGGCGAATTCTTTGCACGCGCCAGCAGCAGTAACTGGGATGCTAGAGCGAGTATGAGCACACCTTCAGCTGATCCTGGTCCATCCATAAGACGAAATCGTGTGGAGGTTCCCAACATTGTAATAGTACCCGACGTCTCGTACTACAATCCTGTGCATAACAGCCCCTCCAAACTATCACCAGCTCCAAATATTGCAGCAGGCTGGGAAGCTCAAGACCCCGGAACTTCCTATTCAATTTCTTCCCCATCACCTCAGCTCTTCCCTGGCACTTGGAGGTCGACCCAATTCAACCCCAGGGCGGCTGCATTTTCATGAAATGAATGGTTGTGCTCTTGCAGAATCCATACCGACCTAGCCTCAGTGTATTTTGATTGATTAGGACTCCGAGCTACTTTTATCCCTTCCAGCAATTCCCATTCAAGAGCGTACTCTGAACCTGGATTGTGATGACGACAGGGATAGCTCGCATTCCTTGTTACTTAATTGAGAATTTGTGATGCGGTTCGTCTCTAAGGAAAAGAGCTAGGGGAGCAACTCAGGTGATACCCGTACGTGGAAGTTCGATGGAGTGAATGTACCAGGGGTTTACATTTCAGGGTGTGGTTGCACCAAAACAGCTCTCTTCCATGCTTGACTAGTTGACTTTGATTTTATATCAAGTTTGAGCTGGACTTTTTGTTAGTTAGAAGGTGACGGACAGAGAGACTGGCCCCCATTTCTGCCACCTTTGGATCGTGCGTTATACTGGGTGTACACAAGCAATCAATTGTTTCATATCATTTTTTCATGTTAATAAAGTTCACACACACAATCAATTCAATCTGGTCTTAACAACGTCATCATTGTACTAGTCAGTGTGGCATTTATGCACAAAGTAGCGTTCTTCGGTAATCTTAACTAACGTAATTAATTTGGCGGTATTCCGTGCGCCAATTTTGATTAGCAGGATGTGCCAATAGATAAGCCAATGTCTATATATGCAGATTGCATTTCATCCACATTATTGAGCACGCTTAGCCAGAATTTCCACCCCAACCCCATGCAGAATCCCTAAATCATGCATTTTATTTCCTTCCTTTCCTGAGGGTCCAGCGCGCCAATTTCACGGAATTCAAGTGAACTTCATGTGCTCGTGTCGTATTTAATTTCCCCCCCTCATCCCATGCAGCCGATCGAATTGAATTCTCTTCATTCATGTCCCTAGAATCACATGAATTCTCGATTCTCAAGTCCCTATCTAGAATTATCGATCTGTGCACATGAGAATTGAGTACATGAGCGCAATGGGGAGTGGAAAGAATTGTCAGTTGCTGTTAAAGGAAAGAAATATGAATAAGCAACTCGATGGCAACTAGCTGCAATCTGCACGCATGGCATGACGATACAGTCGACGCTGGGGCGTGCCAATCCAAGTCCTGCGCGTGCTCCAGCACCAAGTCCCATGGCCCAGCAGTGATACACCACTCCGACAGCACGCATCAATTTTCTTATTCTCAGCTTCGGATTTGAGTTTGGAAACAATATAATAATCCTATTTTAGTATGTTACTTGTCGTCTGAAAACCTCTTGAAACCCCTTCTTCTATTATAAAACGCAATATACGAGATAATAATAATTCAAAGACCACTTCTGCAAATGAGTACTGCTTTGAGTCGGTCCGTGCTCGTACATTTGGGGAGTTGCTTCGTCGATGCACGTTTCACTGTAGATTCTGCCAATATTTTGGGGGGCCAGGAAACTTTGACTTGAGGATCCATCATTCCATTTCCAGCAATCACAGGTCTACACCGAGGACTGCAATCATTCATTCCTTCCCATGCGAATCCGATTTCATCTCATGAACGTGGCTCAGTTCTACATGCGAATTGGCAATCTGCGAATAGAAACCGAGTGGTATGAAAACGATTTGAGACATTTGGGCGATGGATCTTTCCTTTTAGTTTTATTTAGTTTTGGGGGCAAATGCGCGCAAGAACGGATCTTCTGCTTTCATTGACAGGAAGTCAGGAATTGTGCGAGCATCTCGATCGATAGGATTCAATTATGGGAATAGTGATGCCTTAGATAATTTCAATCTAGTGTTCTGGTGTTGATGGGGATCTGAGCTTCGATGAGACTGAGATACTTCGGGAGATCCACTTGGGGAGAACTGATAAGACATTGCTGAAGTCTGATGCCGGCATGCGTATTTTTGGATTCAGATAATTAGGACACTCTCCACACTCCAACACATGCAGAACTCGTGGCATAGTATTTTCTGGTTTAGCCTTGAGACGTAATTATGGTGACCGCAAAAGAGGAACCGCAAAATGACCACATGCAATGAATGTCCTGAAGGTAGTTTGTGTTTAGAAAATGGACATGGTTAACATGCGACAATATGGATATTTAAGGTGAGTAAGTAGTCTCACTTATCCTTATGGAATCCTACTATTTAATAAATTTTAAATCAAGTTGATCTTCAATTATCTATTCATCGGGCATTGGGCATTGGGCATTTGATGCTCTTTAAATTCTAAAAGTTGAAAGTTGAAAGTGGAGGTTGGATTGTGTTGTTTATCTTTTAGATTTTCAATTTGATGTAAGGTTCAATACTTGCGGTTAAATTACAAATGACAAAATATTCAAAACAATCAAATTATTGATAATTACTATAAAGTTGAATTTTACTAGGGTACTTCCGAGGGTACTTCACTAGCGATTACTTTAGAAACAACATGAGACTTACTATAGGAGTATAGGATACATTTGTACATTTTAACCCCTAAAGTCCCATTGTCGGTTTCGGGCAGGCTCCTACGGTCTCAATATTTTTGTGATTTTTTGAATTTTTTTTTTGTGAAGATAGGGAATCAAATTAGCTTTCCAAAAATGTAATTTTTATATCAATCGGTGCTTGGGAGCAAAAATTATGGCACAAAAACCCCAAATTTTAGTTCAGTGGACAGAAAAAAATCCTCAAAAAAACTTTAAATTAAAATTAAATTTTTTTTTCCATGTAGATTTTATTTTTATTTACATGGGAAGCTTTGATTCATTCCATTTGGATTTGTAATGCAAAAGTTATGGTCAATCTTATTTTTTTGGCAATTAGAGCATCTTTTTGAAAAAATAACTTGTAAGATTCATTTCTGAACTCAATTTTAACAATTTAAAAAAAAAAAAAGTTTCACAAGGTCAAGATTTCTTGCTAGAACAATCTCACCGTTGAGATTAGTATACTTCAATTCTATCTCAGAGCTATTAATGATTTAATTTTTCCTTCAATCTTGAACCTACTTCTACTTAACAATTTTTTAATAAGTGAAAACTAGGTGTTTTTAAAATTAAAAAAAAAATTAGACTCTCAACTCAATTCTTCATCATGTTAAATTAGAAATTCAAAATCAATAGAGCAAAATTTTAAGTTAAAAAAGCTCAAAGCCAAAAAATGTAGTTGAACAAGGTACAAAAAAACTAGATTCCTTCACTTTAAATGCAAATATCTTGCAATCTACATGGTCAAAATTTCTGAAATTTCTTACACACATTTTTACACTAGTCTAGTACAAGATTGTACGGTTAAATATGAAAAAGACAACAACATTAAATTTTATTTTTTTGCTCTTTGCTCTAGAAATGGCAATTTTGAGTGGTTTTTGATGGAAAAATGGCCTTGGGACTTTAGGGGTTAAATGTTGTAGCTATTAATTTAAAAAATATTCAAATTACTATAGCATCACTTTTTTGAAGCATATTGTATTACAACTAGTCAACTACTGTACAATACATAGTAATGATCCATAGTATATAATTTGTAAATCTACTTAAGCGGTAGTCTAAAAGGAAGGGGAAGAACTCGATTCTACATTTAACTACTTCTAGACTATTCAATGAATTATGGATTTTTGAAAGTCCAAAATTAATAATGGTCATCGGGAAATCCCACGATGGTCATCGCTAGATCTCACAATGTTTCTATTGATCTCTCGATTTTTAGATTATCTCTCAATGACCATCGTGGGATCTCTTGATGACCATTATTAATTCTGGACTTTCAAAAGTTCAAAAGTACTTAAATATGGCATCTCGCATAAGGAGCTTCCATTTTTCATTTGAAAATAGACAAATTAATGACAAATCAATGTCTCATTTTGGATTGTTATATATTTGTCTATTTCAACTCAAATCTATGGTGGGCCGTTTTCAAGGACACGTTGTATAAATCAAGCATAGCCAATATAATATTACTTGTGGAATTTTTACTTTTTGTATTTTTTCTCCTATTGTACATGTATGATTCATTTGTATAAATTGATTGATATATGATGTCTATAGATGTACTATTTGTGTAGGTTGTGCTCAAAAGTAGTTAGAGTGAATATGTTGTATTAAACACCCCTAAAACTGCATAAATATAAATTCTTAAATTACATTAGGGATAATTTAAAATGCTTCAAACTTCAATATTAACTACGATAGGGTGTAGAAAATGGGCAAAAAGTAGAAGTAGAAAAAAATAGGAGTATATCTATTGTAAAATAAGAGCTAAATAGCCTTCAAAATAAATAAAAATTGACGCATGTATATATAGATTACAAGGTATAGTAAAGTATCTAAATAATTTTAATCATTGATTGTATTTACAATATCAAAAATGAAAGAACCTTTAAAGAACATTGTAAACTCTAAAGCCATTTTGAAAGTCAAACCTCAATTTTCAAATAATTCTTGGTTTTAATGCTCTTAAGCTTAACTTAGAGAATATAATTATAATATTTTATTTTTATTCCATTAGCCTATTTTTTATTCTATTTTAATTTTTTTCAAAATTATTAGAAATGATAGAATTATAATTTTTGTGACCCTTTGAAGCATTAGGAAAAAAAATAAGCCCTTAAGTGGAATGTCAAGCTTTGACAAGCCAACCTATTGTTAGTGAGATATGGAGCTTAGCTAATGTGTTAGATTCTTGGTGTTAGCTTGTTTGGATTTTCCAAAATGAAGTCAGATTTTATTTCCACTCTTACGTTTTGAATAACTAATGTTGCATACAAGCAATTATTTCAAGAAAGATCCAGAGTACATATCCGTCCCATTCATAAGTCACATCAACTTTTCATAAGATTCCAAATTAAACAATTCAAATGTCAAGTTTTTGTTGTTAGCTTGTTTGGATTTTCCTAAATGAAGTCAAAATTTTATTCTCACAGTCACGTTCTGAATTGTATGTTGTATATGAGCAATTATATTCAAGCATAAGACTCAAAGTATACTTGTTCCATTCTCAAGTCACAACAACTTTTTACAAGATTCCAAATTAAACAATTCAAAATTGCAAGCATTATCATATTTATTCTCTAATCACATTGTTCCATGCTTTGGCACACCAACTAAGTGAGAATAGGGGAATAAAATCTTTGACCTCTTCTAAAGTGCAAATCAATTCAACTAGCCCCCTACCTCCTATAAAGCGACCCTCTGAATAATGAATGATGCATACAAGCAATTATATTCAAACAAGGATCCAAAGTACACTCGTCCCATTCATGAGTCACAACAACTTTTCATAGGATTTCAAATTAAACAATTCCAAATTGAAAATACTATCATATTTATTCTCCAATCACATTGTTCTATGATCCAGAGTAAACTTGTCCCATTCATAAGTCACAACAACTTTTCATTGGATTCCAAATTAAACAATTTCAAATTGCATGTACTATCGTATTTATTCTCCAATCACATTGTTCCATGCTTTAGCACACCAACTAAGTGAGAATAAGGGAATAAAATCTCTTTCATCTTCTAAAGTGCAAATCAATTCAAGTAGATCTCCTTTACCTCCGATGAAGCATCCTTCCAATGGCCGGACGTTTTTTTTAATAGTAGCATCTTGAAAGCTTAAAATTAGTTTAGTTTTTTTTCCATTTATTATAGGCAGTGCAGAAAGTGATATTTATTGTTATAAGGAAGCTATTTACATACATAGAAATGGACAAAGCCTACAATATATGGATGGATTTTTATTTATTCATTCAAAAGATTGCACATTCATCCAAATTTGAGCAAACCCATTCCAAGATTTGATAGTATTTTGCAATTTCATCCACTATGAAAGCAAGAATATCTCCCAAAAATATTCCCTAAAAAAAATTTCATTACTTTTTAGCAAAAAAATCGCTCACGAATAAAAACTAAAAATACACCGCTTTTTGAATTTTTTTTAAATATCAAATCTTTTTTGGTGTAAGTTCAAAGAGACCAAGAGTACACCAATTACAGCATAATATTTATTACTATTGCATTCAACTATCTTAAAGTCTTAATGCCATTTTAAGTATTTTGTAATTAATTAATTACCACACATTATACAAATAAATTGCTTAAAAAAATCATATAAAAATCATTTGAATGTCTTTATTTATAAAAAAAATGAAAATGAATTTTAGATATAAATTACTATATTAGAAAAATATAAGTTTTCTTTAAACATATGTTGTGATATAGAAAATTAAAGATTTTTTACCAAAAGTGATTGTTAAAAAGTGATTGTTAGCTTCTTGATTGTTTTTTTGTGAGGTATTCAATTTAATAAATGATTTAAGACAGGAGGTTGAAGTTTAAATGAAATTTAAAATAAAATAAACAACCACAAAATTTTGAATGGCCATTACAATCAACCAAATTTTAAAGAATTACTGGATAAATTTAGACTCAATAGACTCATTTGGATTCTTTTCAAGATTGAATGGTGACTTGCTTAATTTGGTGAAATTTTTTGCATAATATTGGAGATGTAATCCTAAAAATCATTAATATTATGCTACATTGCACAATGCATTGAAAAGAGGCTGTCACCTCTTTTCAGTGCATTAGTTCCTCCCCCCGTTCTCAAAAAAATCACAGACCGTTGATTTAAAAAAACAGAAAATGTTTCCCCTCCAAAATGCCATTGATTTCTCAAAAAATCACAAGCCCTTGATCTTTGTGAGATTCAATCCAAGCCGTCCAAATATGAATCCAAAATACAATACGGAATACGGATATGGTATAAATACAGAATGAATATGGATACAAGATACGACTTCAATATATTGTACGGGACATAAGATACGGTTAAAATATGAAATACAAAATACACGATATGTCCCATATCAATTGTCACCCCACCCCCATCTGGAAACTACAAAGCGAGGAGGGGGTTCTTGAATTTTTTTTAATTTTAATTTAATTTAAAATAAATTTATTAATTTAAATACAAAAGAGGGGGGAGGATATAAATTTTTTATTAATTTAAATACAAGGGGGAGGGAGGGTATATGTTTCAGTTTGTCACAATACATTGAAAAGTGGCTAGACCAACCAAACAATAATATTATGCTACTTTGTATTTTCACTCTTACTTTCACTATCCAAAAGAATGTATATTTGTAAATTGTAAGTTTAATGAAATATTTCTACATTCATACACAATATCACATGCTAGTCATGCCTATGTACAAACTCAATTTTTGAATCAAACCAACTATCATAATCTAGCATGATTGAATTCACTCCATTAAATGATTAGAGACATTCATTTTTTTGAAGAAAAAACACACACAAGTACTATGTTAAATGGCGTTGGCTAATTTTCATTTTATTATATGTATTTTTTTAAAATATTATAATTACAATGATTAATTTAATATAAAAATTGATACATTCAAGTAATACTTCAGGTCTTCAGTTACATAGGGCACTACAAGAGAAAGTGGTGTCTTAAGTATAGTCCTAGAGATAAGATTTTAAGTAATGACCTTTACAAGAGACTTTTAGTAAGAATTTATTTGAAACACGTGTCTTTTTAGTGAAATTTTACTAAAAAGACACGTGTTTTGAATAAATTCTTACTAAAAGTCCCCTATAAAAATCATTACTTAAAATTTTATCTCTAGGACTATACTTAAAACACCCCTTTCTCTTGTAGTGGGTCTAGTACCTAAAATAATAAGCATTTAGTGGAGATGAAGCATATTGTTAAATTTTCTAAGATTCAGTCGGGTCATGTTGACAATTGCAAAAGCATTCCAAATTTTTATAATGCTTATCTTTTAGGCATCGCATGAAAAAAAAAAATCAAATCTTCCAAGTATTGATTGTCACCATATCCAAAATCAACCTTACTCTTTCATACAATCATACTTTAAAAATGTACATTTTAGAAAAGAATCAAAATTTAAAAAGATTTGCATTAGAAAAAATTCAAAGCCCTACATTTTTTCTTGTGGGAGTATTAGAGATTTAGAGGAGGTTTCTTTTTGTTTCATTGGTGATTAAACTCCACTTTCTATATTAATGTATTTTTCCAAATACCTACTCCTCTTGTTGTCTCTATTTACACAATAAAGTTAATTGCCAAGTAGGAATAAACCTTAAAATTTTTGCTTGTAAATAGCAAAAGAATTGAAAACTAGATATCAAATTGATTCCTTTTGGGTTCACAATGGGGCTTTATAAGTTTTACACCTCATTTTTCTTCCACCAAAGAGGAATTTGTAACTCAAGTTCACTATCTTTAGTTTAAAGCTTCATTATTTAGAGAGAAAGTAGTAGATTAAAGTGTATTTATTGTTGGGACCACAACTTGAGCTTCACAAACAATTCTTTGCAATTATCCATACCACTTGACAATTAATTCTTACAATTAACTCTTTATTGATATTATTGATAGATTTTTAGTTTATAATATTATTTAAAAAAATAACCATCAATTTAAAGAAAAAAAATCCATTATGGTAGAACCACCCATTGCCAATTAGGCATCTATATCCAACATGTAGGATGGAGCTATTTCCATCTAAGGCTAGAACAAATTCCAACCAAAGTTTGGAATATGATTTTTTCCTCCTTTGTAAGGTTGGCACTATAAAGTCATGACACATGTCTTGATATAATGAGCAAGAAAGTATGAAGCAGTGAGCAGGAAAGTAGTTACGGAATGATCGAAATTGGAAGATTCTATATATGCTATTTCCATATAAGGCTAGAACAAATTCCAACCAAAGTTTGGAATGTGATTTTTTCTCCTTTGCATGGTTGGCACTATAAAGTCATGACACATGTCGTCATGACTTGATATAATGAGCAAGAAAGTAAGAAGCAGTGAATAGAAAAGTAGTTACAGAATGATTGGAATTGGAAGACTCTATATATTAGGTATGGGTTGCAGCCAAAATTCATAGTAATTTGAATTTAAGGAAAAAAATCACAAAAAATTGGCAATGCCAAGCATTTCTATCTTTCTACAAAGCAATAAATTTACATTGCCTTCTACTACTCTAGAAAATGTGCGGAATTGCTTAAGTGGTCGACTATGGGTGGTTCTACTATATACAAATGGTACGCTAACAGAGACATTCCAAACCGCAAGTCCTGACGTTTGACCGTGCACTATGACCGTGCACTAATTGTTCAGTTTCGAGAATTATTTGCAACTGAAGTGAACTATGCTCGATGCATGGTCCAGAAATGAAACCTGCTCCATCATCCTTGCCGTTGTCTCCAATCATTGGCGGTAGGATCGTATTTGCACCGGGGCCGGAATTAGGTGTGGTAATGTACTGACTGATTTGGGTTGTGGTTTTGCTTGCTGCTTGCTGTGAAATTTCTTCCATTTGCGACATGAAAAAGAAAAGGAAAAGGAAAAGAAAAAGAAAAGGAAGGCATGATGAGTAAAGCCCCGAAAACCGTGGCGTGTGCTGCGTGCGTGCTCCGTGACTGCAGGGTCATGGGAATTGTCGCTGCAGCACACGCTGGCGGTGTCTTGGCACGTCCAAGCGTGGACTGTGTCTTCATCCAATGCGTGCAGAATGCCGTTGCCATGGAGGTTCTTCTCACGCTCCTGCTCTGTTTCCATCTTCAACTGCTGCTTGCAATTCGAGATTTCCATTCCCCACTGCGCTAGCTCCGTTGTTCTATTCTCGGAGATGTGCACAGAGCGTACGTACTGATGATGGCCTGAGGACGTAGGATTGCTTGCGTGGAGGCGATTCCCGGGACTGAAAGAGAATTCCATCGGTAGCATGGACTGAGGGAAGGAAAATCGACCAGCAGGTAAGGTTACTGCAGAATTTAGAGCGCAAATCCCACACCGATCGACTAACTGGTGCAATGAACGAGTGAAGTTTTCAAGAATCGATGTAGTGTGCAACATAAAAGGATGTTATGAAACAATGGCTTGTTTGTGTACACCCACTGCATCGTCCAATACGTGTCCGTCTCTTCTAACTCAGAGAAGTGCAACCCGAACTTGATTCAATATATATAAAGATCATATATATGTTGAAACCCTTTCCATTGGAGCTAGACTAACGGCAGCAAAATAAACTTGGAACTAATGAACAGGAATAAATAGGTTGGGAGAGTAGTATTGCAGACTTCTTGAATAAGAATTGCTGAAAGGGTCAAAAGTAGGATCCCTAACGAATATATGTAAAAATATATATATATATATATCAAGCTAAGCTGAGGTCTGGATGGAGGCAGCTCATGCAGCAGTTTCTAGCTGCACCGCCATCCCTGGGGATGCAGCCGCGACCCCGGGCCGGCCGGGCGCCACCTTGAGGTTGGTTCGAACCCCACGGGGCTGGCACGGGCTGAGATGAAGCTGAAGGTATAGCTGGCACGGGGCCTGGAGCTGGAAAACCCGCTGCAAAATTTGGAGCCGGTGATAGCATGGAGGGGGTATTATGTACTGGATTGTAGTACATGATGTTGGGAACTATTACAAGGTGAGGAACCTCCACACGAGTTCGTTTGGGGGTTGGAGTTGGATCTGCCGACGGAGTGCTTGTGCTCGCTGGTGCACCCCAGTTACTGTTGCTGGCCTGGGCAAAGAAATCACCGTTGGCGATTTTTTCGGAAGGAATGCCCAATGCTTCGCCCGCTTTCACTTGGGCCGCTATCATCCTCTGCAGGTTGACACCCTGCTCCTCAATTCGAAGTTGCATTTGCCTTTGAGTCTGCTGTCAGGACCAACGCAATCTTAATGAGGATATTCGTTTTGCACAGAAATGTCTACATTTTCAATATTGCATGGGACGTGAATTCATTGTCTATTAACGCATTACTGACTCTCACTGGTGTAGAACAATTAATATTGATAGCATGCAGCATAGTGCATACCAAAACCAGCACAGAAATCATCATAAAAAAATGGTTTGATATACGACCTCCAGCTGCTCGTACAGACGCTTCTGCACCTCCATTTGCACCTGAAGAGCTTGTGACATTTTCTCCGATCTGCACAGATTTACAAACCATTGTGAGATCCAGAATTACCAGGTTCAGGGTAACATGCATATTGTAACATTTTTGGCTGACTACCTTGGTGATAGGCTCCGTCGTTTCAGGGTTAAGGAGTCAGGAAGAATCAAACCAGCAAGAGTTGATATTTCCATCATGCAAGAACCATGGAGGACACTTTGAAGAGGCTAGAAACGAATGCTTACGAGGGTGCATTTACAACTCTATTGTGAAGGCCAAGTCGCTTCCGTTCAGATTTGGGTTCTGCACCATGCCACATATACTAACTAGTCAGTATTGATTACCTCACCTTGCACCTCATTTGTCAGTAAAAATGAATGCTTGAATTGATTTGTTAAAAGACCGATTCGATATCAATATCACGTCGTTCGTTGCAGGTGAGGAGTTCTCCTTCTTATGGCGAACAACAGGCTTCTTTCTTTTGGACTGAACTCGGAGGCAACAATCGGGCACCCAGGCTCCAGGATTATTACCTGCGGTTGAAATCTCAGGTATGAGGCGATACTTTTGCAAGTGACTCTTCACATGATAGATAGTGATATCGTTGCATTCCATAAGACGAAGTACCGATTTGGGCGTTGCTCCTGAAAATTAGAAACCCAAGGCAATATCACTCTACCTACATCAGTACGTTGAAGAGAATGATCCACTGCCAAATTCACTGAAGAAGAAATTAAATTCACTCTGACGTCTTCACAGATGCTCGATATCGAAATGTATGCGACCAATGTACAGTACATGAACGCAATAAAATATTTATTTCTTTTCTTAGTTTTGACACAAATTGAAAGAAAATGCAGTACAATATTTGAGAACTTGGCAGGTGGATAAACTTACGATCGGGACCTCCAAGCTTGACCACAGCTGCCACGAACTTGTCGTGGAGTTCCGTAGTCCAGCGTAAGCGCGCTTTGGCAGCCTCGGCAGCTGAGCCTGCGGGGGACGACGTTCCCAAGGAAGGGCCTGGACTTCCTTCCGACATTGTTTGCTCTGCTTGCTCTGTTTTAGGAAGCTGCACGGTGAGCAAGCCTGGCGCGGGATTAGGCGCAGACTCGGACTCATTGTGCGGCGGCAGTTCAGGCTGTACAATTTCACACAATTTCATGGATAAGAATCGGATGATGAAGGTCGAGATTAAGAGATGCATCGTTAACACTCGCTCCTTGGACCAATTATGCGTCACATTCAAGATACATCGTTTCAGAAACGTTGATACTTCAAAATTTTCAGCTTCAAACTGCAGCTTTAGAGCCGACTAACTTTCAAGTCATTGCAGAATGCAGAAACAATTGTTCACAAGGACTTCTCAATTAGGTGAGGAAAATTAGCTAGTTGGGGAAGGAGAGAGTTCACCAGATCAGAATCGGGCATGGCCAAACAGGCAATGAGATCGGGCCAGGCGCAAGATTCCCAGTCGGATGAAAGCATTGGACTGTTTCCTGCTGATGTTGATCCTTCTTTCATACTACCAACGGGTTGCTCAGAACTAGAACCACTCTCCAGCAATACCTGCACCCAAGCACTTGTTCAGAAATCTGCATCATCGAATATCCTGCATACCTCTACAATATTCGTACTCCCGTTGACACTCTACCAGTTGACCCCAGAAGTTAGAAATACTATAAGCATTACAGCCCCAATGCCGTGTCCTACACAGTCTCCCCAAATCAACTGGCATGGATCTTATCTATACACGTACTTAGTTGGCATGATATAATTAGGAAGTGAAGTATATAATCCGTTGGCTGATTGTCTACAAGACCACTATCAGTGTAACCTTTAAAATGGAAATGGGGTTGTCTACTATCGCTCACAGTGGTCTACAACCCTCCCACTTAAGAATTGCATATATAAGATCGAGTTAAGAAATTCAAACAAAGTGATAAAAACTTGATCTCAACAGATTTGACTCTTGTAACCCAAACAACTCTCCAATGCATGATACCATCTCCCCCAAAGCACACTACGGTACTCTACTTAATGACGTTAAATGGTTCAAGTGACGTTACTTGTATCCTCTCTTCTGAGAATGTGAATGGCCTACAGTAGCGATCTTCATCACTGCATCTGCACGTAGCGAAATTTTACTATATCACTCTTGGTCGACAAGTAATCCTACCCCATGGCAACCTCGCGACTCCTAGCTATTTCGAAACTTAAGGCTTCTTCCAATACAGAAGTATTCATCCAGCCATGTGCAGCAAAACTGACGAAAACTCTGAATATTCTGTAAAATGGCGGATGTAGGTGAAATTCGCAGTTTCGGTCACCCAACTGCAAACTCAGATCCATACTGGCACTCCTGGTTTTCAAAGCTCCGGGCGCTTAAACGTCACAACTTGGCGCAGAAGCAATCATGCCACTAGAACGAATATGGCCATAAAGAGAAATTCGAAATCGAATCAGAGCGTCAAGGAGTTAGGAAGCGAATTGAATTACGAGCATCTCACCTGCAAAGGATCACGCATGTCCGTTGCAACATTGATAGGAAGGTGTGCAGGAACCACCGGCATCGCTGAAAAGTTGGCAGGCCTTCGAGCTTCCAGAGCGACTTCCTCTGGAGAGATGACAACCGGTGGCAATGGAAGCGGCGGGCGAAGCAACGGGGTAGGAATGTTGTGCAATTTGAGGGCATCCAGTTCCCCTGGAGACGGAACGGCACTAGGACCAGGACTCATCGACGGTGAGCTCCGCCAGGAAGGGCGGATGAGCCTCGGCGACAACAGGAGAGGCGGGGGCCGAGGGCTTGCAACACGCTCAGGCTGCGTCGACGCCATCGCCACGTCCACGACGTGTTGCAAATCGTAATCATCGGTTGCCATGACCAATCCTGAATCCTGCTTCCCCTCACAAGGAGATTCAATCCTGCACGAAACCTTGCAAGCTTCTCAACGAGTCCGAGTGCACAAGATCAACCACACCTTAACTTGTGCAAGGAATAGATCACCGTGGAGGTACGTTATTTATCGTTCCAGCAGGCTGCGGGAGTAACTGGAGCGTTGGTAGAAGTTTTCTTCTTCCAGGCTGCAAAATAACCTTTGGGACACGAAAAAGCTTCTGGTGCCACCGGAGCGCTCCATTGGCGGTGTGTTCATCCCTCTAACAGTGTCTTCATGAAGCCAGCGTCCTGCTCATGCACACGGATTCTCATAATTGTTTCGCCGCCCCAAAGGTACAAGTCTCTTAGAGCTTGATCCACCGCTATATTATTCTAACGAGTTGAGTTGATCAAATCCATCCTCAGGCCTTGGAAGTCACCCCGTCATCGTGGAATCTGAAACACCAACAAGCAACTAGCGCCATTCCATTCTCAGTGCCACCTCTAACTAAGATGCGTACTTAGCCGTGGACCACCCGACTCTCAGTCTTGAATCGTGCCGAAACCCCAACTTATATACTTACTAGTGCAAGTACGCCCTTCCCTGGTTGGTGCAAGTACGCCAGGGAAATCGATCATCTTTGTTTCCCCTTCTGAAAAATCAGAAGTTTCCCAAATAACTTTGCTCTGGGGACGGGGGAACCAGGGACGGGCGAACCAGGGACGGGGGAACTAGAGACAAGCGGCAATCAAGGAAACTCAGTGGCGTGCACAAATTTCCCTGGTTGGCAACACTGTTAAACCGGGAATGGCAATCCGGGAACCAGAAACGGGATAAGAGATCACGCGCAACAACAGAAAGCTAGAAATTCAGACATCATCATTCAACAGTGTCCAATTGGAATAGACGTGGAATTCTAACGCAACGGTATACGTAGCGCGCAGGAGCAGCAGCACGTACGAAATATGATCATGAATACTCCTGTATCACCAACAAACTGTCACAGTCACGCAAATCAAAGCAAGCAAGCAAGCCAGCCAACAGGCCCGCCAATCGAATCCTGGAGAGTTCGTGCTGACGATAGGTTTGGCACGAACTGAAGCCAGTTTTCTTGGCTTATCTGGACTTCCTTTCAAGAGTTTTCTGGAGCCTCATCATTGGTGGGATGTTGAGGGCCAGGAGCCTGCCGCAAGGACCAAGCTCTTCAACAGGGCAACAGGCGAATATGTTTTGTGTATTTTTGGGTGGGGGAGAGCGGACAAGCACCGCCGACAGGGTCGGAACTTCAGGGGACGACGAAGCTGCCTGCTGGGGTTTGGTAGAGGGAACGACTTCACCTGCAGAGACGTTCGTAGCCTTCGTACAACTGCCGTAGGGAGACGCTGCCGAGGCTCCTTTCAACGGGTTCCCACACAAAACAAAAAAACAAAACTGCATGGCCTGGGCGGGGAATCTTATTTTTTGGGAAGGGCCAATGCTTTGCTCATCATGTCATCAATCCATCATTAACCAGCTCGAGATTCTGCAGTCTGCTCTTCATCTCGGAGAGCCTCGCCTTCCTGGAAACTCAGCTTCCGGCCCCTGTTGCACCCCCTTTTGAACTCCTTTGGCACCCCATGGCACCCCATGGCACCCCATTTGCAGGCAACTCGGTTGACTCTGCAAGCCACCGTCGAGACCACCATTTGTACAGAGACCCGCTTTTTTAAGCAGCTCAGAGGGCAAACGGCACGTCACGGCTGTTGAATTAGTGGAAAACTTAAGCATGGTTAAGCAACTGACGCCTACAAAATACAAATTCAATATCGATCACTGCAGCTTCTGATTTCTGATCTTATTACCCATCATGCTATCAATGATCACACCATGAAGGATAGGGATCACCCATGAAGGACAGGGATATTTTGTTTTTGGGGTCACACCTTGAATGTATTCGCCTGCGAAAAGTGGGTACCCAGTACAGAATCACCCGGAGATAACGGACCACTGGACCAATAAGACTTAAAATCTTATTTTTACAGAGAAAAAAGTGCGTGGACACTGGCCGGCCAGCTTGGGACCAGTGGTCAGTTGGTCACCACTCACCAGCGTGATTTTTTGGGAACCTGCCAAAAGCCTTCACATCACTGGCGCAATTCACTCACTGGAGTCTGAGAGGCTCAAACCTGTTAAGAGAGTGCAAAATTTCGCCCCCCTCCCCCCTCCCCCCAACCCACTAGAGGTCCCAAATGTAGGTAAACTCGCAAAAACATTAGTTGGGAGTGAAAATTTCGCCCAAAAACTCCCAATGGTGGATTGGTGGTCATAAATATGGCTAAATTTTGCAAAAAATTTATTCAAAAAGCCTTGGAGCTACATGCCTACTAATATTGAAGGGTTAAAATCACCTCATCTTCACCATATTTTGCCTATTAACATTGACAGGCTAAAATCTAGTCAACTTCACTACATTCTGCCTACATTCTCATATTGTCATTGACAGGCTAAAATCTAGTCAACTTCACTGCATTTTGCCCACATTCTCATATTGTCATTGACAGGCTAAAATCTAGTCAACTTCACTGCATTCTGCCCACATTCTCATATTGTCATTGACAGGCTAAAATCTAGTCAACTTCACTGCATTTTGCTCACATTCTCATATTGTCATTGACAGGCTAAAACAAGGTCATCAACACCACATTCTACCTATTGACATTGACGAGCAAAAATCAAGTCATCTTCATAGCATTCTGCCCACATTCTCCTATTGACATTGACGTGCTAAAATTACATCATCTTCACTACATTCTGCCCACATTCCGCCTATTGACATTGATGTGCTAAAATTACATTATCTTCATTGCACTCTGCCCACATTTTGCCTATTGATATTGACGTGCTAAAAGTATGTCATCTTCATCATCTTCACCGAATCACCGCATTCTGTCTACATTCTGCCTATTGATATTGACGTGCTAAAAGTATGTCATCTTCATCATCTTCACCAAATCACCGCATTCTGTCTACATTCTGCCTATTGATATTGACGTACTAAAAGTATGTCATCTTCATCATCTTCATTGCATTATGCCTACATTCCGCTTATTGACATTAATGTGCTAAATTTACATCATCTTCACTACATTCTGCCCACATTCTGCTTATTGACATCGACGTGCTAAATTTACATCATCTCCATTGCATTCTCGTGCTAAATTTACATCATCTCCATTGCATTCTCGTGCTAAATTTACATCATCTCCATTGCATTCTGTCCACATTCTGCTTATTGACATTGACGTGCTAAATTTACATCATCTCCACTGCATTCTGCCTACATTCTGCCCACATTCTACTTATTGATATTGACGTGCTAAATTTACATCATCTCCACTGCATTCTGCCCACATTCTACTTATTGACATTGACGTGCTAAATTTACATCATCTCCACTACATTCTACCCACATTCTGCTTATTGCTATTGACGTGCTAAAAGTATGTCATCTGCTTATTGACATTGACGTGCTAAATTTACATCATCCATCATCTCCACTACATTCTACCCACATTCTGCTTATTGCTATTGACGTGCTAAAAGTATGTCATCTGCTTATTGACATTGACGTGCTAAATTTACATCATCCATCATCTCCACTACATTCTACCCACATTCTGCTTATTGCTATTGACGTGCTAAAAGTATGTCATCTGCTTATTGACATTGACGTGCTAAATTTACATCATCCATCATCTCCACTACATTCTACCCACATTCTGCTTATTGCTATTGACGTGCTAAAAGTATGTCATCTGCTTATTGACATTGACGTGCTAAATTTACATCATCCATCATCTCCACTACATTCTACCCACATTCTGCTTATTGCTATTGACGTGCTAAAAGTATGTCATCTGCTTATTGACATTGACGTGCTAAATTTACATCATCCATCATCTCCACTACATTCTACCCACATTCTGCTTATTGCTATTGACGTGCTAAAAGTATGTCATCTGCTTATTGACATTGACGTGCTAAATTTACATCATCTCCACTGCATTCTGTCCACATTCTGCTTATTGATATTGACGTGCTAAAAGTATGTCATCTTCACCATGTTCTGCCCAAGCACATTTTGCCTATTGACAATGAAAGGCCAAAATTACATCATCATCACCACATTATACCCAAGCATGTTCTGCCTATTGATATTGACGTGCTAAAATTACGTCATCTTCACTACATTCTACCCAAGCACATTCTATCTATTGACATTGAGGGGCCAAAATCACATCATCATCACCACATTTTGTCCACACCATGTCTATTGACATTCAAGGACTACAATCACAACATCTTCACCGCATTTTGTCCTTGATAGGGTCACGTTGCGGACTTTAAGGCACAAGTTGTAGATTGTGAGCTTCCAATATGTCACTTGGAACTCATGATTTTTGTTTTTTTTGTTGTTTACAAGTTTAAATCAAGTTTTATAAACAAAAAAAATCCAAAAGAGTGTAAAATAAAAACAGGTATGTTAAATGACAATGTTGTATTTGATTCTAAATCAAATTTTGTATCCATAATAACCTAAAATTCTACATGTGAATAGGATAGAAATGTAGAAGCTTTAAAAATTGTAAATACTAATCCCTAAAGGACCATTGCCCCTTCAAGAGTTCAAGGGACAAATGGAATTTTTTGAAACTTTTTTTGGAATATAGAAAAATTGATTAGTTTTACAAAAACATAATTTTTTTTCAATCAGTGCCCCCAAACAAAAGTTATGCCCAAATAAACTCAAAACAAGGGACAAGGATACAAAGGGCAATAAAAAAAAAATCAATATTTGAATTTTTTTTTTCTAATTTTTTTTCTCATAGATTATATCTTTGTCTGCATGGAAAGCTTTGATTCATTCCATTTGGATTTTCTTATGAGAAAGTTATGGACAATCTTGTTTTGGGGGCAATTAAAACATCTTCTTGAAAAAATAATTTGTAAGATTCATTTATGAATGCAATTTTTACAATTTTTCAAAAATAATTTCTACACAGTTTAGTTTTCTTCCTGGAACAATCTCACCATTGGAATTAGTGCATTTTAATTTCATTTTAGATATATTAATAATTTAGATTTCCCTCTATTTCATACTTACTTTTATTTAATAATTTTTTAAAGAATAGAAATTAAGTTTTTTGAAATTTTTTTTCCCAGACCCTCAAATCGATTCCCTTTGAGATTTAAAGCTCAAAACTTTGTAGTGCAAAAAATTTAATTTAAGAAGGTTCAAAGTCAAATAATCTAGACCCACAAATTTGCAATGCGTTGAAAAACTTGTTTTTTCCACTTTAACCCCTAAGGGACTGTTTGTTCCTTCTGGAAACAATCTTGATCCAAGTAGGTTCCAATGACCTCAATTTTTAGTGAAATTTTTGAATTTTTTTGAGGATGTGAGGTTTTGCAAGAGCTTTGTGGATGTGTAAGTTTTATTTCAATTGGTGTCCAAGAAAAAAAGTTATGGCACAATAAGCCAAAAATGGAGGTTGACAAGCAGCACAAAAAATTTACAAAAAGTAAAAAAAAAGTTAATTCTCTTTTTTCTAAAGCTATATATTTTTGTTTACATTTAAAGCTCTGATTCATTCTATTTGGACTAATAATGAGAAAGTTATGGACAATCTTAGTTTTATAGGCAATCTAAGCATCTTCTTGAAAAAATAACTTATAGGATTCATTTGTGAATCCAATTTTTACAATTTTCCAAAAAAATTGTTAGATAGGGTTGTATTTTCTTGCTAGAATAAAGTCAATAAATTTACTTTTGAAATTATTTCATTTCAATTTCATCTAAGAGCTATTACCAATTTAGTTTTTTCTTCAATCTTGAATTTATTTCTACTTATCAATCTTTTAATGAGTAAACATTAAGTGTTTTCTTCTTGAATTTTTTTTTCTATATTCTCAACTCAAGTATTCAACATAGTAACTTAAAAAATCAAAATTGATAATACAAAAAGAATAAGTTAAGAAGATTCAACGCCAAAAAATCTAGTCAAGCAAGGTGCAAAAAATTTGTTTTCTTCTCTTTGGATGCAAATATCTTGCAATCTATGTGTTCAAAAATTTTGAAATTTCTTGCATAAATTCTTATACTAGTCTAATATAAGACCCTACAATTATATATGCAAAACAAAAAAAATTTAAAATTTTTTGCTTTTTGCAAATAGAAGTGGCATTTTTTAGTGTATTTTGATGGAAAAAAGGCCTCAGTCATTTAGGGGTTAAATGCACATATCTTGCAGTCTGTGTGGTCAAAAAATTTGAAATTTTTTCCACACATCTTCATACTATTTAGGTGTAAGATACTCTGGTTAGATGTGCAAAAAGAAAATTCAATTTTTTTAGTTCTTTGCTATAGAAATGGTAGTTTTGAGTGTTTTGTGGAAGAAAAAGGCTTTGATTTAGGGGTTAAGAAAATAGTGACCAAATCTCCTCAACCTACCAAGCATGTGACTCATTTTGGCTAAATTGCTAGGCAAAAATCCTTGTAAGATCCCTAAGACAATTTCTAAGGATAGTTTTCAATTTCTTAGTTGAATCCAAGAATTTGGAAAAATCCCAATTGTTAGCCTGCAAATGATACAAATTCAAGATGAATTAGTTGAGGACATCTACAACCAAAGTAAGGTGTTCTAGGGTTGAAGTCACATTAGGGACTCAATGTCAAAATTGATTTGTCAAGATTTCCTTCCATGTGAAAGATTCTCCATGTACCAATCATTAAAGAAGGTAGCAAGATTTTATTTTCTTTCTTTGAATGTGCAAAGTAAAAAATATGAGCTTGCACATTTTTTGTGGAATTCCATAAGAGGTTCCACAAAAAGTCCTAGTTTTTTTATTTTTAAAAGATCCTTTTCTGGACACTCAACCACCGAATTTTACTATAGAAAATTCCAAAAATTCCAAAAATTCCAAAAACTCCAAAAAATTTTACTCCCTCATACATTCCAAAAAATCAAGACTTGCTACTTTCTTCAAAAAAGGTAAAATCCAATAGTTAAATTTTTATCTCATTTTAGTTTTAAATTGGCAGTAGGTTTCAATGACTTTTTTGCGATGGAAAAGAGGGACAAGCAATGTCTAGATTAAAAATAATCTTCTAAAGCAATCTGTATGTAATTTAGAGTCTTTTTCCAAAATTTAGAATTTAGGACCAATATAAAAATTAGAAAATAGAAAATCCAAAAATTAGGATGAAAATTTTAATTGATAAGATTACCACTAGAAAAATGAGAGGAAGGTGTGTCTTTAGAAAAGTATATAAAAGCACCCATTCCCCTCTCAAGACCACCCCTTATTATTACTTTGACTCAGTTGGGTCCATTTTTGTAGAATTTGGCCTTTTTTTAACCAACTCACCAAATGGTTGTTTTAAGAGCCTTTGTTGCTTCATTGTTGTTATTGTTTTTAGCAATCCTGGAAGGACGTTGGTTTTTCCTTCCAAGTTTGTATCTACAAGCACTTGTGTTGTTGTGATTTTTGGTTCAAACTTGTTGTTTGAAAGTTGTTTCATTTAATTGTACTAATCTTAGAGATTAGCCCCGTCCATACCTTGGTGATGCCTCTAGTGTATGTTTGTGAGTTTGCACACTACTAAGTGGAAATTTCTTAAGTGTGAAGTTGTGTTTTGGCTATACTAATTTGCTTGTACCAATATGTTTTGTAGTACTTGTACCTTGTCTAAACTATATCCCTATTTCCGTTATACAGTGAAGCTTTCAACTTCCAATGTTTATAATATTGTTAGTTATATGTCACAATCTTTGCAAATAGCAAAGCTTTTACTCCCCCAAGTCCTAGTGTTGTTGTTACATTTCAAAGACATATGTTTAGATGGCGAAGCTTTGGCTTTCCAAATTCTTAATATTATTGGTTTTATTTCAAAATCATCTTAGGCAACAAAGATTTGATTCTATGAGTTCGAAAAAAATTCTTCCAAAATTTCCAATAGTTCCAAATGCCAGAAGTTAGCCAAAGATAAAGTTCTCAAGTTAGTTGTCAAACCATTGGTCTAAGCCCAAAAGCTTAATTAGTTTTCAAATATCCACACTTGTATGAGTTGGTTAGTTTCCAAATATCCAATTAGCTCTCAAGGATGAGAATCCATATACCACATGTCCTCCCAAAAATTAGTTCATAATATAAAGAATTAGTTGTCTGAGTTTAGTTTTCAATTGTAAATCCAAAAAGTTAGGATTAACAGTCTAAAGTTTTAAAACCAGTCTGTGGCTAGTGTCAGAAACAAAACTCGTGAAGGAGTCCAAAGCCTTGAGAGGGAACTCCAAGACCTCTGAAGGAACCCTGGACCTTTGTTAGAAGTTGGCAAGGTAGGACCAATCCAACGGTTGAGATCAACGCGGCCACGAGGTTCCAATCCAAGGGCTTAGATTTGGCGTGACCACAAGGTCTAATCCAATGGTGATAGTCGACGTAATTAGAAGGACCTAATCAAACAATTGAGATTTGGCATGGTTACAAGGCCAATCTAATGACTAAAATTCAATGTGACCACAAGGACCAATTCAACGGCTGAAATTAGCAGCCACGGTATTTTAGCAGTCCATGGGTGTTTGGTAATCTAGAGGTGTTTTGACAGTCCAAGGGTGTGGGAGGTTAGATCTAGCAATAGCTAAACTCTCTTTGCAAAAAAACATCATCAAACAAAAACAGAAACAAAAGAAAGGAGAAGGAGAGTAGGATAAATTGCTTCAAGGGAATGTTGTTGCAACCAAGAAAAATCACAAGAAACCTTATGCCTAAAACCTCAAACTAGTAAAAAGAGCAGAGTCAGAGTGTTGTACAATTGCAATTGGAATAATTTAGCAAAGAATGAGAAGGTGATTTGGATGTGAAGGATTTTAGCAAATAGAAGAAGATTAAATGGAAATCCTAGGAATTTCCATTTAGCCATTAGAAGTTGGATTAGAAAATAATTTCTTTGGATAGGAAGACAAGAATATTGCATTATTGTCTTGAAATTTGAGCACATATTTTAATTCCAAGTCAACTAGTAGAATATCAATAATTGAATAGAATAGTACTAGAAGGAAAAGAAGTAGTAAAAAAAGAAAAAAGAAGAAGGAACAAGAAAGAAAACTTAGAGTGAAGTAAGAAATAGTCTTGGAATTAGTTTCTACAAGTTGTGGTCCAAGTTTGAAAATTAGGCAGTGAGCACAAATTGAAGAAGAACAAGGTGGCAAATTAAGAAGGCTTTGAGGGCGGTTCTGACCACCTCATAGATGAGATTCATTCCAAGGTGAGTTCCTAAATCTATATTTTTGTCCTTTAATTTCTTTGATTATGAAACTTAAACCATAGTCGAAGTACAAGTTAGATTTAGACTATTGGGACTAGATTTTATTTCAAGTTTAGCTTTAGAAACTTGTAGAAGAAGTCCAAAGGTTTCTGAAAATATAAGCCATTTAAGAAATGGAATAAAACAAATGAGATATGAGTAGATGACGTTTAGGAATAAGATTGGATGAAGATTAATAAAATTCTTCCTAAAAAAAAAGGATAGAAACCTAAGAAATAGTAAAAATTTGAAGTTTAGAAGTGAATTGGAAGTTAATTTGAACTTATAGGTTAATTGTAAGTAGCAAATGAAGTTTGAAATACCAAATAGTGATAAAATATAGCCATGCATAATTTTCATTAGGAAAGTCCAATCTTCAAGTATTTTAGCATTTTAGAAAGATGAATTCAAGATCTATAAGAAAGAATCTAAAAAAAATTCAAAATTTAAATTGTATTTTCAAAAATACCTTAAAATTCATAAGATATTGAAGGATGAAGTTTAGAAAGGAAATAGGATGAACTTAGAGGAATTTTGTCCTTCCAAGATCAAGTTTGGAATTTTGATAGTAAATTTTAACTAAAGTTCATAGCCAAAATCTAAGGTCAAATTGAGCTCAAGAATCATTAGAAAAGGATGGATGAAATTTGAATTGCCCTTTTAGAAGCCAAGCTTCATCCAATTATAACTTTATCTAGAAAGCTTGGATTGGATTGAACTTTACGTATTTGAAATTTCATGATCTGATATCTGACTTAGAATTGATAATTTGTGACTATAAACTCTTTCTTCCAAAACCACAGTGGCCTTGTTTAGTTCAACCGTTTGGTCAAAAGTTTGTTTGTTTTAAGTTTATTTGGTTTATTTTGCAAATCCATATCTAATAGATAAATAGAGAAGATCTCTATTTTTTTATTTATCTTTCAATTCCTCAATTTGTAGAATTCTAATTTTGTATTGTACTTATATTTTACTCCTACATTTTGAACCTTGAATCCGGACCCTATTGTAGTGCAACCTTTAGTTTTTTTGAATTTATAGAAAATGCTTTGTGTTGTATTTGGTAACACATGCACTCATTTTTGCATGATGGCATTTTGACACTAAATTTAAGTATTAATTACTTTGTGTATGGTTCTAAACCCAATACTTGTTCCTATGATTGTTTGTGTTTGATAATACTTTCTATTTGAAAATACTTTGGCTTTGAAAGTGGTTTGTGCTTGAAACTAGTATTAATTTGGAAGAATTTAGTGCTTGAATCTACTTTAAACTTCAAAGTAGTTTATATTTGCAACTAGTTTCTAAATTTTCCATTTCTTGTTTTGTATATCATTTTTTGTAGGTGCAATTTTCAGTGATAAATTTCACAACACAAAAATCTAAACCTTGTAGAAGGCCATTTGACTTTTGGCTACAACGCAAATACAAAGATTTTTTTTTAATTTATAATTTTTGGAATTATAATTTTTTTAAATTAATTAATTTTTAAAAACCGACAATCTAATGTGGCCTCATCAGATTCCTAAATTTTTATTTTATATTTTTAATAATTTTTTGTTGTAATTGCATTGCTGCCATGCAAACTCATGGCTCTTTGCAGGCCTAGAATTTTTCCTAATCCTTTGATCCCATCAAGTGTTTGAAAAAAAATTATTATTGTCCTGTATTTATAATGAGATATGGTATATAAAACAACATAAGAAAAAAATTTATATGAAAGATAGGGTATGTGAAATAAGAAAAATTTAGAAATTTAGATAAATATAATTCTATAGAATCCAAAAAAATTACCTACATAGCCCCCAATCCCCCAATGTAATAGGAGCTTGAACACATGGTACTAACAAATACCCTATGTAGTGCACTCCCTGAGCATTGACAAGCTAATATTATCTCATCTTCACCACATTATGCCCACATTAATTCTGCCTATTGCCACTGACAAGCTAAAACCATGTCATCTTTACCTTATTTTGCCTAGTAACATCGACGGGCTAAAATCACATCATCTTCACCACATTCTCCTCACATTCTACCTATTGACATTGACAAGCTAAAATCATGTCATCTTCACCACATTCTACCCACATTAATTCTACCTATTGACATTGGGGGCTAAAATCACATCATCATCACCACATTATGCCCACATTCTACCCAATGACATTGAGGGGCTAGAATCACGTCATCTTTACCACATTTTGCATCTGAATTGACATAAGGGAGACTAGTTGTAAACAACTTGGTAGGTGTGGTTGCAAGTCAATCCTCCATCTATGACATCATTGACTAGTTGGATTTCAACATCAATAATGGATCTGAAATTGAGGTGGTTTAATATAGGCCCTTCATATAATTTAATTGTTCTCTTGAATTCCTTTAATTTGAGTGGTCAACCCTCTTTCTCCTTAGCCACCTTATTGCATTGCTTTCATTCCCTCTCCCACCCTAGATCTTCAAACAAGACAAGAAGTCCTAAAATAGCTCAGATTTTAAAAGTGTTTTCTAACATAGAGGTATATATTGCTTTTTTAATGTACCAATTGTATTTGTCAATGCACCAACAATGAACATATTAGGGGATAAACACTATTTAGTGTTATTTGTAATTCCAACTTCAAAGTTAACAAATAATTCTACAAAGGTCCCAAAAATATGAAATGATTTAGGTTAAATGCCACTTCCATTTTTTCTCACAAGTATAACTAGAAAAAAATTAGATAAATTGCAACTTGATTGATACAAAAACTTTTAACATTAGCAAAATCTCAAAGATGATTGCAAAAAACATATGTTCTATTTTGCATCATGTACTACGCGTTGATTTGATTTTTGGCCATAAATTTTGCATTTTGGCTCCAAATAACTCAAGATTGATAGATAAGGTACTCATGACTATTATACACCTTGCCTAATTTTTTTGGCATTTTAAAAAATAATTTAATATTCAAAAATAGTTCCCAATTTTTTTCACACTTGCCAATTGGGGGAGGGGGTGAGTGCTATTTAGTACCCAAAAAAATGAATTTGGTGCTGAAATTTAGAGGGGGTTGTAGATGTTCTATTCGGCAGTAAAAAATTTTATTTTTGATGTGTAATTGTGTGTATTTTGCTTCTTTTGTTGAGTGATTTTGATGTTTGTGGTCCAATTTGGTAGTTTTGTGAAGTAATTGTCAATTTGAAAGTTCATTGTTGGAATTCTAGTTTGGGGATTAGGATAGTTCGTAATACCATTTGGGCTAAAGCTGGTTGTTTAAGGATGGATGTCAAAATCACAAGCCCGATTTGGTTTTGTTATGTACAGTCAAGTGTTAGGTTTGTCAATCCGATTGGGCTGTTTATCTAGTTGGTTGTGACAGTTAGGTGAGAGATTCCTATTTGGCAGTTGGGCTGTGTTTTGAGGTTACAAGTCCAAGTTGGTTTGGAAACTGTCCGATTTTGGGTTTTAAGGAGGTCTCTCTCGATTTGGAAAGCACCGTCTGTTGAAGAGTTCCAGTCGTGTCCTAGCCGGGTGTGTTGTGTATTTGTTTGTTTTGTGTGTGTTTTCTATTTGGTGATTGTTTGGTTGTGTGTATGCAAGTCCTTATTGGAGAGCTAAGTGTGTCAGCATGGGTGCTTGATATGTTTGGTTCCAAGATGAGGAAGTTTGTGCAGATCAATGAAGATGATAAAATTGGGAGAAATCAGTTTTCCTAATCAAAGTTTATGAAAGATGGTGAAGTCACTGTAAAGAGCCAATTTTCCTATTTAGAAAAGTGCAGTGATAGTTTGCCTAATTGATAAGTAATGGTAATTGGATTCAGTTCAAGAAGTTGAAGAGTTCATGGAGTGACATGAGTCTGTGCAAAAAGTGTTGGTGAGTCCAATTCGTGATAGAGTGAAGTTTAATTTGGAATGAGCAATCAGAGAGTTAGAATTGCTAGTGATAGCAAATAGAATTTCCAATTTAGAGTGTCAATTTGTTGGAATTAAGTGGAAGAAAGCATTAATTAGAGATGGAAAATTTTGGATTCCAATTAGAATTAATAAATTCTTTTATCAAATGTTAAATCTGAAAACAGTGATTTGTCACCAATTTGGATTAATGAAATGAAAGTGTATTAGCAATTGGTTGCATGTGTATGAATTAATCAAATGGGAGATATTTTGATGGAATGTAACTTGGGTTGATTTAATTTTGCATTCAATTTGGAAGTTCTGTATGACATTGCAATGAATTGCAGTTTCTTTCCAAGTCGGTTATGTATGGGGTCTTCAATTTATAACAGTCTAATTTGGAGTTTGTATAAAGTCTTAATGTTGTTTTATGGAATTCCCAATTGGGTTTGTTTATGAATGCATGCTTGTTGTTAAGTCAGAGTGATGCTGTATGTGAGGGAACCATTTCGGATTCTATTATAATGATGGAGAGGAAAAGAGTACAAGTATCAATTTGGTGGAGTTACACTAGATATCCAAGTGGGGGACAAGATGATGCTGCCTAGCAACCAGTGCAATTTGGAAGTTAAAGAGCCTTGGTTGAGCTTAGTTAATGAGCAATCCTAATCGGAGATAAAGATTTGGCTTGAAGGTTGTACCAGTGCTTTCCAATTTGGAGTAAAGAGCAAAGGAACCTCATTGGCTGTGAAGTAAAGATCAACAAACAATTTGGGAGATTTTCTTTCATTTGTGGCTATTAAGAGGGGAGTGAAATAAATTTAATAATTAAATTGTGTAAATTGTGAGAAATTAACTTGATGCTAGTTGGAAGTATACATTTTTTAGGTGTTTTATTCCCTAATTAGTTGTCTTTTGTCGTTGTAGAAGTAAGCCTATTTAAAAGACCTCCCTAGGAACAAACTTTACTATCGATTTAGAAATTCCCAATTAGGATCTAAATCTATCTACATGGATGGACAAATAATCTTTTAGTGGATTTATAGCTACTACTCAAAGTACTTCTAAAAATAATTAGTTGTATGTTGTATGGATTATGGAAGTCCACAAAGTGATTTTCTTTCTACTTGCATTCTGAAACATGTAAAATATTTTTTGTTGTTTCTTTTGTTGAATGACCATCTCCAAAGAGTTGTTAAAAATAACCAATTTTTATTATTTTAGTTTTTTGGGATTTTTTTCCTATTTTTACAAATTAAAACACTAATATATCTATTTTTTTGAGATTTTGCATTTTTCAATTCTCCTAATTAGAGAATTTTTCTATGTTTTATTGTCCTACAGTAAAATCTTCTTAACCCTTAAAGTACGGGCTGGTGATTGTGGAAATCATCCCTTTTGGTACCATGTCAATCATTGGCTTAAAAAATTGCAAAAGCACCCATTGAAAGTCAAACTACTGTACAGGACGTCCCTTTTGCACCTCAAAATTTGAGAATGACTAGTTGCACTTACGTCGTACATAGAAGGATTCTCTATCATTCATCAGACAAAAAATGACCGTGGTTATAAGTGTATACATTGACCATATTTTTTCTTTTTTTCCTTAAATAAATAAATCTAATTTTAAAGTAGTAAAGTAATCCAGCAAACTAAACATGAGTTCCATGAAAATGCAACAAAATCAACAAGTGTCTCTTGACAATCACCCTCAACAAAAAAAAAATGAAAATGATAACACTTTTGTTTCACAAATCATTTGTCATGGTAGCCCCTTTTCTTATGTATGAATACATATTTTTTAAATGAAGCCACTTTACTACAGAACTCCTAAACTCCATTGCCAACTGCATTTTAGAGAAATTTCACGGCCATGTCGCTAAAATTTCACCTTGCCCAACAGGGTAGTTGATATAAACTTGGACAAACTACTTTCAGAAATTGGCTTTGAGAGCACTGCTGTTGCTTGGGACAGACAAGTTTTCTTGGCAGAAGTTCTGTCTTAACTTATATCGGAAGTTGAAACAAGGCTGTCTTGTTCAGAACTCAGAGAGCAATACACATTTGACGGTCGTTTGGTTGTGGATTCGTCGTGGGATTTGTCGTGCGGGGCCACCGTAATAATAGGTCTGAGATTTGACAGCCTTTGCTTTTTAGCAGAAGTCATGGGATGGCAACCCAGTGCTCATCCTCAGTTCCATTCACTGACTTTTATTACGTTTGGCATAACTTAAGTTAAGTTGCATCCTTGACTACAACGCAGTTGTGTGGATATCCGTCAGTTTTGTCTCCATAGCAGGATAGAACACTTTTTCAGTACAGTGGGCTACAGTTCATTTACGAATTTTTTGCATTCCCAGTGAAAGAAGTTCCATTGCTGCCAACTTTGACACCCTCCCGAGGGTTGAAAATTTGTTTTTTTGCCTTGAATTTTTTTTTACAAGTTCATCTCTATGTTAATAACATATGTGAAAAATTTCATGGCCAGAAGATTTACAGAAAAAAAGATATTCAAGTCTACCAACATGTGTAGTTGCGAGAAAAATTTCACTACTACCAACTTTGCCACCCTCCCAAGGATTGAGAATTTTTTTTTTTGCCATGAATGTTTTTACATGATATCATGTCTATGTTGATAATATGTGTACCAAATTTCAAAACCAAAAGATTTACACAAAAAGAGGAATTTGAAATCTACCAACATGTAGTTGTAAGGGACAATTTCACTACTGCCAACTTTACCACCCTCCCAAGGATTGAAAAAAACTTTTTTTGGCATGAAATTTATTGTCATGGAAGCATCTCCATGTTGATAATATGTGTGCCAAATCCCAAGTTCAAAAGACTCACACAAAAAAAGATATTTGAAATCTACCAACATAGGGAGTTGGAAGAGTGATTTTTTCAGCCCTTGTTATAGTGTCATTTTGTGGGTTAAAGTTTGACACGGATGTAAAAAATCATTCTCACAACTACACCTCTTGGTAGATTTCAAATATCCTTTTCTTGGTATAAGTTTTGGACTTGAAATTTGTCACACATATCACCAACTTAGAGATGATCTCATGACAAAAATTTCATGGTAAATAAACAATTTTTCAGCCCTTGGGAGGGTGACAAAGTTAGCAATAGTGAAATTGTTTTTCCAACTCCCTATGTTGGTAGATTTCAAATATCTTTTTTTGTGTGAGTCTTTTGAACTTGGGATTTGGCACACATATTATCAACATGGAGATGCTTCCATGAAAATAAATTTCATGCCAAAAAAAGTTTTTTTCAATCCTTGGGAGGGTGGTAAAGTTGGCAGTAGTGAAATTGTCCCTTACAACTACATGTTGGTAGATTTCGAATTCCTCTTTTTGTGTAAATCTTTTGGTTTTGAAATTTGGTACACATATTATCAACATAGACATGATATCATGTAAAAACATTCATGGCAAAAAAAAAAATTCTCAATCCTTGGGAGGGTGGCAAAGTTGGTAGTAGTGAAATTTTTCTCGCAACTACGCATGTTGGTAGACTTGAATATCTTTTTTTCTGTAAATCTTCTGGCCATGAAATTTTGCACATATGTTATTAACATAGAGATGAACTTGTAAAAAAAATTCAAGGCAAGAAAACAAATTTTCAACCCTCGGGAGGGTGTCAAAGTTGGCAGCAATGGAACTTCTTTCACTGGGAATGCAAAAAATTCGTAAATGAACTGTAGCCCACTGTACACTGTCACTTTGAGCCAAAGTAACTAAATAAATTCTAACTGAAGTTTGCTTTCAACTAGAAGTTTGAATTGAAAATACACTACAAAATCCCAAGTTCACAAATCAAATTCCAATCCCCCAAATCAAAAAAATATATATGAAAGATTTATGATACTTGGTAATGAAGGCAATTTATGGATGCAAGAAGAGAGTCAACAGTTTGGGATGTTAATTGCATGAATATAATTGAAAAGGGTATTTGGATCCAAAACATGGATGATTGTAGAAATTTAATACTTCACCAAAGTAGAAGTGATTGCCATCTTGATAATTTCTAAAAAAAAAAGGGGGAGGCTCAACTTATCATAACTAAAGATATCAATATAACTGTTAAACCACTTGAGTTCATATAGTTTAAATTCTCCACTCCATAAAATCATTATGCTCCCTTCAATATATGACATGCTTTATTCTTGTCAAGCTTGTAATCCTACTCTTAAAGTTAATTGAAAAGGAGAATTGGAAGAGATGCACTAATGGATGAACATCAAACAAGTTCTATCAAGTTGATAAATTACCTTTTACAACATGAATGTCAAAGACATATGAGGTCCTTAAGGGCTAGATTTAAACTAAGGTGTTCACAAAGCAACATTTTAAAGTTGATCCCTATTTGGAGGGGCTAAAGGTCTTTTATAATATTTTTCAATAACAGTTTGTATGAGTGGTCAATTGAAGCGACTACTAATCCAATGTGATTCTTATTTTTTGGAGTTGTAGAATTTGTTGTGAATTTTAGAAGTTTAAATTATTGGTCTATGTGACTATGTGAGTTCACTTAAAGTATCCCACTTTTTAGTATAGGATTTGGGGCTTAGAACTTCATTTGTTTGTGCAAGTGGAGTCATTCTTTTGAATATTTAAGGCTTTGCTTGTACCATAAGGTTGTGTCATATTAGACTTTCATTTGTCATTTTGTCCGTGTGACTCGTGTCATTCTTTGAATAGCAAGGCTTTGCTTATATTTGTAAGGTTGCGACATACTAGTCCTTTATTTTTCATTTTGTCAACATAACGTGTCATTCTCTCAATAGTTTTGACTTCGCTTGTACTTGTAAGGTTGCGTCCTTTCAAACAATGATTTGGATTGTAAAAGGATTATACAATTCAAAACAATCTCATTCAATTTTACTTAAAAGATATAAAGAAGTTGTTAGTGGTTAACTTACTTCAATTTAATTTTTGGAATTCTTATTGGATTAATTATGATTTTTTAAGTTGTAAGTGGAAAGAAAGTTAACCCTTAAACGACGGGCTCATAACCGTGGAAATCATTTGTTTTGACACTGTGTGAATTGTTGAATTAAAATAATGCAAAAGCACTCATTAGAAGTCAAACTATTGTAGATGATTTTTCCTTTTTTCACAAAATTTGGAGGATGAATAGTTGCACTTCTATCCTACATAGGAAATTCTCTTGTCATTCATCGGCCACAAAACGTCCACCTTGATGTTTAACCCCTAAAGGACCGTTTGTCCCCTTGAGGGAAAATTTGGGTCCGGGTAGGTTCCTATTGTCTCAATTTGAAGTGAATTTTTTTGAGATTCTTGAGGTTGTGTAGTTTTGCGAGAGTTTTGTATATATATAACTTTTGTTTCAATCGGATGCCGTATGGAAAAGTTATGGCACAATAAGCAAGAAATGGAGATTCTTGGGCAGCCCAAAACAATTACAAAAAGTAAAAATATATATTTTTGAGTTTTTTTCCTAAAATTTTATGTTTTTATCTGTACGTGAAGATGTGATTCATTCTATTTGGACTAGGGATGAAAAATTATGGACAATATTAGTTTTTCGGGCAATTCAAGCATCTTCTTCAGAAAAAACTTTTTGTCCAACTTTGAATACTAATATCTTCCAATTCATATAGTCAAATTTGATGAATTTTTTACTACATGATCTCAGACAAGTTAAGTACAAGATCCTATGGTTAAATTACTCCAAAAATAATTTTTTTGGTTTCCTTAAGTGAATGCAACAGAAATGGTAGTTTTGAGTGGTTTTTGATTGAAAACACCCTCGGGGCTTTAGGGGTTAAGGGTTAATAGGGGATTGATTCTATTTTTTAAGAATCTTTTTGAATTAGTTATGATTTTTCAAATTGGAAGTAAAAGGAAGGTCAATAGGTGACTGTTTTTGTTCTTTTGGATTCTTATTGAATTGGTTATGATTTTTCAAATTAGAAGGGGAAGTAAGGTCAATAGGTGATTGCAAGAAACTCTCCTACGATTTTTTATTGAGTGAAATATTTACTATAGGTGATAAACACAAACCTATCATAATATTTTTACATATTTGCAAATGATTTCTCTTTTCTTCCCTCATTTGTTAACCTTCCATCCACATTTCTCTTGGCCTCTTTCCTCCCTTGAGCCTCACCATTCCAACCCTAAATCCTTTGTGGTCACCTTGACTTCCTTCTTTCTATGTATTTTTGGATTACTTACAAGAACATGCTATAGCACTTGTATTTTCAGCAATTTGATTGCCTTCTTGTTGAATAATATATTTGAATAAATGTATAAGTGTTTTTTGTTGTTGGAATTTGTTGCAAGACAAAAAAATGTATATTCTTGTTGCTAGTTAATTGAATTCCTCATTTTATGCAATTGCTTGCATTTGTTGTGTGAGGTGTTCAATTTGTTTGTATTTTGTATGTGTTTCAATGCAAAATTTTGCTACATTTGGTAAAAATTATGAAAAAGTGCATGGAGGACATCCTTGAATTTTTGGTAGAACATCCATCAAGGTTCAACATATGCTTCATGTTATGTAGTTTTGTACTAATATAAAAGATAGTTATAAAGTAGAACAAAAAAATGTTGAATAGTAAAAATGAAAAACATTAAATTTCCAAATGAACCCTTCAGCACTTACAAGAGTGAATAAAGACAAACATACTTGCACAAAAATTTGTTTTACGTTAGTGTATATCCAAATCCATCAATAGACTACATCATTTATACATTCACATCATTACAAAAATTAAGAAATCCTACATTGTTTTGTCGTGATTTTGGATTTTTCTACATTCATGAAATTTGTTTTATAAGATCTTGGATTTAAATGTTTTTTGTAAGTATATTATTAGCTAGAGTCATGACATTTGTTTCTACTGGGGTAGAACAATAGAAACACTCTAAAGCACTGTTTTGTACTAGAATACAATCTAAACTTACTACAAAATAGTCTATGAAATTGGTATTATAAAATATGAAAAGTAGCATAGAACAAAATTTGTGACTACAAAATCATCCAAAATCATTCAAGAAAAATCTAGGTTTCTGAAAGACTAAGATATAGAAAATAATATAGAACATTATTTGTCATTGCGAAGCATTTCAAAAACATTTCAAAGCAATGTGAGATGTAGGCAAAAAATACTATGTAAGAATAATCCAAATTTTTTGCAAGAGTATCAAAGATTATTATAGCATAATAGAGAGAAGTATTGAACAATAGGAAGAAATAACTAGTGAACATTGTTTTGCTTACAAATTAATTACAAATAATTGTAGAAAAACATAAGATTTTAGGAAAATAGAATTTTGAAAATAAATTAGAACTACATTTTTGATAGCAAACAATTCAAAGACTTTTTGTAGAATAAAGTAGGATATAAAAAATATTGTAGAACATTGTTTGTGACTTCAAAACAATTCAATAGTATTGTCAAACAATCTAACTTTGATAGAAAAATAGTTTCAAAAAGTTTCAAAAAATGTCAATAAAAGAAAAATTATTTGTTATTGTTCTACATTCTACAATGATTCAAATCACTGCAAAATAATGTGCAATTTTATATTAAAATGGAAAATAGTTTGGAAGAAAATTTGAATTCAAATCAATATGTAATCAATAAAAAGTTATTTCAAATTTTGGTATTATTTTATGCAATTAATAAAACTAAACTATGTTGTTGATATTGCAAAACAATTTGAATTCATTGCAAAGAAATGTAGGACTACTTATATGACATCAAATTGAATAGCTCACACAACAAATACAAACAATTATGTAAAATGAGAAACCGACAAGAGAACCAACTAGCAACAAGAACAAATATTTCTTTTTTTGCAACAAATTCCACTACAAAAAATACTTATATATGTGTTCAAAGAGATCATTCAACAAGAGGTCAACCAAACTGTTGAAAATATAAGTGCTACATGCACTTATGAGTAATCTACCAATATAAAGAAGGAAGGAGGTCAAGGTGGACACAAAAGGATTTAGGATTGGAATGATGAGGCCCAAGGGAGGAAGAAAGAGATTAAAAAAAAATGTGGATGGAAAAATAAGAAACAAAGCAATAAAGGTATTTTAAATTGTTTGCAAGCAAACTTTGCCTCTTGAGGCGACTTGAGGCAACTTGTTATGAAGTTGCCTTTCTATTCCTTCACTGTCCTCTTTTAACTTTTGGCCAAAATTAATATTAAATAGAGGGGCTCAAGTGGTTCCATCCTTGGTTGTTGAACAAAACAAAAGAATTGGTAGGTGGAGGACCTATGCATGGCTAGCCAAGTCCCCTTCCACGACTACATTACACCATTGTCTATATCAAACAGTACATAAAGTGACTTGTCAGAAGTTGCCTTCCTATTCATTCATTGTATTCCTTTTAACGCTTGGCCAAAATTAATAAATAAAGGGGCTCAATGGTCTTCAGCCTTGGACGGTGATTAAAACAAAAGGATTGGTACGTAGAGGACCTATCGGCTCAATTTAGGTTGTATAATGCTAGCTAAGTTCCTTGCCAAACCATCGTCGCACCATTGTCTAAATCAAACCAAATATGATTGAATTGGGATGAAGATCCTCTGAATCCAACACTTATTGGGATATTTCAAGGACATGCCAAATTGAAGAGTTTGCCTCTCATTTTTTGAAGCTTGCAAATAAGATATTGGATTTGAAGCTAAAGGTGGGACACAACTTTCACTAGGATGCACCAACATGCCAAAATGAAGACTCTAACTCTCATTCTTTGAAGCCTTGCAAGGAAGATACTGGATTCAAAATCATGGGTGGGCCAATTTGTGACTCCCACAATTGAATGGATTGCACAACTTTCACTAGGGTACACCAACATGCATGAGTGCCAATACTCTTATACATGCAACATGTCAAGTGACTATCTTTTTGAATATATATACTAAATGATATTGTTGTGAATGGTAAAGCTTATTGATAAAGTGTCAAGAGGGGAAGTAATATTTTTATATGATTTACACCTAATATCACTATTAGTACATACAAAAAAACTATGAGGGATGTTATAAAAGTCCAATCTAAAGTTTTTTAAATTTAATTTTTATTGAAATTATATAAGTCTTAGTTATTATTTATCAAAGTTTTTGTATGAAAGATAATGGAATTATAGAAGAACACCAATGTGAAGTACAAAATATAATATAGTGAACTATTTCATTTAAAATTAACATTTTGAACTCACCCAAGTCTAGAAAGTGCAAAATTCATAAAAAATTGAATTGGTGAAAAATAGTATACTACATTACATGTTTGATAAACCATGGCCTTTCTAAAAATACACAAAAATAAAATTGGTGGAAAATTTTGTTGTAATTTGTCTTCTGAGTGGATAGTCTTATGAGAAAATGGCTGTTATAGTCACTTTTGGGTGCATTGTGTGACAAAAGTGCCACAATGCACCCAAAATCCAATTTTTTTTATTGATTCTCCACTAACCCCCCATAATTTTTTGAAATTAATTTTGAAATTTTGAAATTTTCATACCCACACCCCTTCCCCCTGCACTCTTATAATTTTCAAAAAGGAATGGAGTTGACAAACAATATGGGATAAATAACATCCCGTATATTGTACCCGTACCTGTGTCCGTATTCATATCCAATATTATATCATAGCCTGTATTCGTATCGACATTTTGTATTACTGTGTTTGTATACAATATTGTATCTGTATCCAGTATTCATTTTGGTATCCGTATCTGTATTGATATTTGGACGGCTCAAGTTAAATCTCACAAAATCAACGGCTTGTGATTTTCTAAGAAATCAACGGCGATTTTGAAGGTAAATATTTTTAAAAAACAAACAATCAACGGCCTTTAAATTTTTTGAGGAAAGGGTGAGGGCAACTAATATAAACCAGAGATGACAGCCCCTTTTCACTGGATTGAGTGACAAATGCACCCAAAATCCTATTCTTTTTATTAATTCTTTGGTAACCCCCCTGGATTTTCTTAAATCAAATTACATTAATTTTTTTGCTCACCTCCCCCTTCCCCCCATTTGTAATTTTGAGGTGAGGGTGAGGGTGACTTTCAATATGGGATAAATCCCATATCATTGTATTATAACCGTATCTCGTATTGAGGTCGTATTTGTATCAATATAGTACCGTATCCATATAGTATATATATTCACATCCATATTCACATACCATACCATACACCGTATAGTATCTATATCCATCTTTCTACTTGTATTTGTATCCATGAATGTTTTGAAGATCAACGGTATCCGGGGGGGGGGGGGGGGGGGGGAGATTTATTTTTATTTTAAACCCCTGAAGGTTTTTGACTATGTTTTCACCAAAACCACTCTAAAACTGTCATTTTTAAGACAACCACCAAGTTTTAGAAAAAAACAATTTAGGACAAATTTAACCGTACGATCTTTTAGTAAACTGATTTGAAAAGATGTGGAAAAAATTTCAGAAATTTCCGCCATGTAGATTGCAAGATATTAGTGTTTGAAGTTACAAAAATCCTTTTTTTACCACTAGGAAAATCCGGGCAGCTGCACTTCAGAAGGCAATATTTGTATGAAACAAAGTCCAAATGGTTGTAATTCTTTGGATTCATTCTTCAATTCAAGTTGGCTACATGCTTGAAAATTTTCAAATCATTTGGAATTGTCCAACATGTACAAAAAAAATAGTAATTAGAAAGAAGTAGAAAATGAGCCAAAATACCAAATTGCAAACAATTTATTTATGGAATTGAAAAATTCCAATCCTAACAGTAAAAATGTTTTAATCAACAATCTACAACTAATGTTGTTGTTTTTATCCAAAAATATTAAAAACTGAATTAAATAAAGGATTTCAAACTTTTTTTGTAATGTATAGATTCTATAACTAGTGGCAAACTATCCCAAACTAAAATTCCTCATAACTTTTGACTCATCGATCAAAATGGGATGATCCGAATCTTTCCATTTAGATAAAAATCTAATAAAATAATTTCAAATTTTTATTTAAAAAAGAAGTCGTTTTTAAAGAAGTTTTTTGAGCTGCCCGGACTGCCCAAAGTTCAAAGAAAATCACATATCATGCAATAACTTTTTAACCATGTAGTCAAAAGTTACAAAGATTGTTGGGCCTTAAAGCTACTCCTTGGGCACGTATTGTGTGAAAATTTCAAAGAAATAAAAGAAAAACTCCATCCGTAATGAGCTGCCCAAAATTGCTATGTTGCCAAAAAATGCAGTTTGATCCTTTAGGGATTAAATCAACGGTTCAGAATTTTTTGTTTTGGGGAAGGGGGAGGAAATGGAAAACCCGAGGTGACGACCTCTTTTCACTGGATTGGATTGTGAGGCAAATGTGACAATTTAATTTTTTTGTTTAAAGTCAATTTAAATATTTTGTTTAATTCTCAAAACATAATCCACCAATTCAACCCAAAACTCAATTCTAAACTCAACCCAAACCTTCACCCAAACCAGTACCACCATTATTTGTAATTTCATATTGATGGTGGGACTCAGGGGGTGCACTTAGTTCTACTATAATAAACCACGTGCGAACAAGTGGTTTCTAATAAACTATAATTTCAACCTAAAATTTTGAGCATTGCTTAATAATGACTATAGGTTTCTATTGCCAAAATTTCCAACTCAAATAAAATATGAAATGATTTCTAGAAGAAGTTGAAAATGAACTAAAATGGCATGTTTTTCAACTCAAATAATTATAGAGAACACATTTAGATGATCATTGAATCAATATTCAACTTTAAATGAGCTTTCAATAGAGAGTTATTTTTAGGAATTTAAAGGAATTTTTTAGACAATTTTTTCTTATATAATATAAGGGTGTGAAAGTTATTTTTCAGTTCTATAGTGTACCTTTTTACTTCAAAAATTTGTAACTAATTAATATTAACAAATAAAAACATCAATAATTCAAAACATAAACTTTCAAAGTAGGAAAATCTATTTATATATATTATTTATTTATTTAAAATTTAATATTCAGAAAGTATGTAGGGGGTCCAAAGTTTTATTTGCACATGGGTTCTAATGGATACTCTAAGTGAACTCCCCGAGTAGTGGGATATGCAATCAATATGGGATATTTTGTGTTTCCATATTCATACATGCATTTGTATCCATACCAAACCGTATCCTAAATGTACATCCATAACATATTGTATGTCAATTTGTATCTCAAATCAACAATGTGGGGAGTGGTTTCAGTTTTTTTCAGTGAGCAGATCAACAGTCTGGAATTTTCGATAATTGAAAGTGGGCGGGGTTAATGAAAACATATTCGCATCTTTTCACTAGATAGTATAAGCATAAAATTATATTTCACAAAAGATTGTACTCTATAAACTTCTTCAAAAGTGGCATGAAAAATTTGGATTCGAAGGAGGGAATTGCAAAAAGGTTAACTTCTATTGTCAGCAACAATTTATCTAAAAAATTAGCAATATAACCACACATTTTTTTGTAGGCCATCACTTATAAAATCAAACAACCATGGAGGAAACATAAGATAAGACACTAAAACTATATAAATACAAGTTGCTTTCATAAAATTCTTAAAAATATACATGTAAAACTTGCAATCTACTTATAGACACTATACTTAGTAAAACTATTGCTTGAGTGCCATAAATTTTGTGTTCTAAGTAAACAAAAATATTAATTTATTGATGAGTCAGACTTCATATCCCTATTCCAACTAAATCCTAACCGTGTTGTGCAATAATAATCTAGTACACTTATAGACATTAGATTTAGTAAAACTATTGCTTCAATGCCATATAAATTTTTGTTTGAAATAAGCAACAATATTAATTTATTGATGAGTTGGACTTCACATCTCCACTCCAATTAAATCCAAACCATGTTATGCAATGAGAATCTAATTGTAGATAGGATTTGGAAAGTACAATTTAGAAACCAAAGTCCATGCCATAGTCTTTGTCCAAAGGACAAAGCCAACAAAACCTTGAATATGTTCTACATTGGAGGAATTAGAAAACAAGTAAATAATTCATTGAAGGCAAACAATTGAACACCTCATATGGAATAATGATAAGCACAACGTAGCCGTGAGGATGTATTGTAGGTTAATTTATTGATTAGTCGGACCCCTCATCTCCACTCCAACCAATAAAAGGGGCAATGACGGGGTCAGTTCTCCTGGCCATTTTTGGATGCACTATTGGTTGAGGTGTACACACCTTACATGTTAAAAATGTAAGATAACGATCCAGGAGAAGCGCTCGTGTATTCAGAAGCAGAGATGCAATGGTTCAGCATATTCAGTGTAAGAAAACTGGAGCTGACAGAAAGCAGTAGTAGAAAATGAAAGAAAGACCTGAGTCCAGGGGTGTATATACCAGAAATTTCAAAATTAGGATCGTACTATCGAACAGGATAGGACCCTGGAGATGTCGGACTTACAGTTCTCATAATATCAGCGCCTAAGTTTGTGAGTTTGCCTTCGCTACTTAAGTTCACAGTATGTTGTTGCGAGATATTACTGTTGCTACAGCCGTCCCCAAGCCCTACCCTCTCGGAGCTCTGAGGGACAGACCCATTGCAATCTTCCACTGAGCAACAATCCGTTCCACTCTTACTGGAACCCCTCGCAGAGCAACCCACCTCCAATGACTTCATAGGGTTCTCTCCATTTGCACATTCTTCTCTCACAACGACTTCTGAAGCTTTATCCGCTTCACAGGTGTCTTTTGCAGTTTCTGCTGGCACATCAAGCCCATCAGTTGCGACCGAGCCAACTTTGTCACTGATAGATACTACTACAGGGTCAGGATCTGAAAGGGCTGTATACAAATCTTGATGTTCATGCTCACCATCCATGCCTCGAATAGCTGCTTCAGGTTCGCTCCGACTAATATGGTCTGAACTAGACGCCTGATGCATTGCATTCTGCTCAGGTGACGCTGCTTTTGATACCTTCGTCATGATATCCTGCGATGTAGAAGCTGTCGTTACCGATTCCGCTAACCCGCGAGCCTCCGAACTTGCAACATCAGACACAACTCTACTAGAGTCGAAGATCTCAGGCTGGCTGTTGGAATCGACAGCGTGACTACCTTCGGGCTTTTGCCTCTTGGGCGGGGTCGCATCCGTTTGTTCCAAGCTTGCGGCAAGAGAGGTCTTTCGCTTAGCAACAGTTCCATCTTCTACTTCTTGCCAAATAGGGTGAGGGATTGCCGGTAGCAACGTCTTCTCCAACACTCTACCAAAATCCTTGCCATTGATGCCCAATGCTGGAGGCATCTCCTCGTCCTCGTCTTCATAGTCCACAAGGCCGATGGCACTTTCCCTGTCAAACAAGAACGTAAGTTGGCTAATTGACCATCATACAATCACAAGTATCTCTAACCAGCAGGTGAATGAAGAGGTGAGATAGACACCTGAAAGGGACGCCATCTAGAACATTGCCATTTACTAGAATTGCTTTTGTTGCGTGTGGTTGTGAAGCAGTGCTCACTCTTGCAGTTGCTGTATCTTCCTCCTCATCACTGTCAAGACGTTAACGAATTAATTCATAATCATTATTCACATGACGTGAATTTCCACGACCATGCTTTGAGTAGAAACTATGTTGCAAAATCTAAGGTAGTTTCCCACATTAGAGTGAAGCATTGGATACCTGTCCTCATTAAAATAGTCCTCTTCATCTTTGTCCAGTGCTCGGTCATCCTTCCGTCTCCGAGCATCAGAAAAGCCTGCATGGCTGTGCCTATCACGACCTGTGCGTGAACCATGATCAGGCCCGCCACCTGTAACAGCACCTCCTGAATCTCGTGCGCTGGGGGGAGGACCTTCCAAAATCTGCAGCAGCGAGGGACAAGCCATGGATAAAGAGTGCTTTTCAGCACGACTACCAAAGATGAATCTTTGCATGAAACCTAAAATTCGGTGCACTAAATATTACTAATGGTTGCAATCCTCTAAGACGATGTTCTAAACAAATTTTATTTTAAATACGTATAGAAAACCAATCCCACTAGCCTCGAGGAAAATGCTTACCTGCTCATACTTCAATTTCAATGCCCGAAATGTGTCTGCATAGTCGATGGATTCTAATTTTGAAGAATACTTCTCGATCAGATGTACGATGAGAGTTTTGATGTTCTCCTGTAAATATTGCCATAGAAGTTCTTAGTAAAATATACAATCCCAGTTAGAGGGTTCCCACATTTGTTGAAACTAAATAATATTTGTTCGCTGACTTGTGAGATGTGACCGTAACACCTAGATAATGTAGTGAACGATTAAATTCTGTACCATAGACTAACCGCAAAAGACACTAATTATCATATTTGAGGTAAAGAAACAGCAGACTCGTTGCTCCCCATGATAACCGCTAGGACATATACATATAATACCATTTTCCCAGAACAATAGCAAAGAATTGACAAACAAACTTGCTATAATAGGAAGGGTTTGGGATGAAAAACGGCTTTTATTGTATTCAAAACAATTCTAAAATCATGATTGCTTCATTGAAAATGACTGAATGACTGACGAGATTTACAGAGGCGCTTACTAATTGGTTGATTTTTTATCTTTTGTAACTGATAGATTTATCACTTGATTGACTACTAAATTGAGAAAATTATTGATTGATAGACTTACTGATCTAGGAAAAATTGCTGGGTTCTTAAAACTCGAGGTACTTAACCATGCCAAAATCATCCGAATAAGACTTTGGAATTCATCCATCGAACAAACAGGCAACACACCTTGCGGATGAAATCAATGAGTTCCAATACAGCTGAATTGAGGAGGTTGTAGCGATTGCCATTGGCCATAAAAGCTCCAATAATGGATTCAAACAAATTGTGATTAACTATGTACCGAAAGTAAAATTCGTCCTGCAACACAGCACACCCAAGTTAGACGAGCTCCATGGATTCTCTTGCTAAAAGATCTATCTCCCTAATTCTATTCCAGAACATTGATGCTCTCTCAGAGCAGTATCAACCAACAACCTAAACACAAAGGACGGAACCACATAAATCACAACCAGAAGAGCCTTCAGAGTTAGGCCGATGCACATTACTTCTAGGGACAGATAAGATGAAATTGGTCTACTAGACTACATCTCCTTTGGCCTTCATTTATGAAAACACTGCATCCTGTATAACAGATTACATACCCCAAAAAACACGAGTAAAATATCTCTATCCATCCAAAATCTAGAGGACTTGTTTCAATAAAAATACTCAGTATGCACCTAAGCAAGGTATACTCCAACAAATCCAACCTTCAAAGCAACACATGTCCTTAGAAATCGCACTGCAGCCACAACCAGGTACTTTTCTTTCCTACGAATCAACTTCAACACTTTCTCGACAACATGATTTCTCATCACATAATACCTGAGCGGACACAAAAACAATAACAAATTAAAAGTCATCAGCACTTTCGTACAGATAAATTGCAATTCGACTGTGGCCCTCTCCCCGACAGTGGACCATTGCCGTGGACTAACTACATAAATTCAAAAAGAGTTCAGAAATCTAAGTGCTGAACTTTGCAGCCTAAAATCAAAAGATAGCAGCAAAGATTGATGCTATTCACAACTAGACTACAGGAAAAATCGTCATAAAGCGGCATTTCACTTACTTGATTCTGAACCGATGATGCTGGACACAAAAACACATTAGTTCACAGATGTTCCCAAGAATTTCTGGAGAAACAGTTCGCCTTGAGTCATTAGAAAGGTCTGTACTCCCCGGTTCTGGAGGACACCCTTCTGTAAGAAGTTGAACCATTTGATCCATGTATTTCTCATAAAATATCTCCAGAAAAAGGCTTTTGTAAACTGGCTGCTGCGATCACGTGAAAAATAAACATACCTTCAGTAATTAAGTTGAATCAGAATAGGAGCTTCAAGACACCATTGTATACTCTTCATGGAATTTCAAGGCTCAGGTTTACAAATAAGAAAATTCCTTCAGACTTGTAAGCAGATTTAGATCTGCCATGGGTGCACTCAGCTAATAAAAGGTTCCAAGGCCAAAAAGTAGCATACAGAAGCATACGCACAAAACAATCCAATGTTTAAAACTCACAGTATCCATTGTCTCAGAGTCAAGCAGCATGCGCATAATCTCCAGAAGCTGTGCTTGCAATCCACCTTCGCTGGGAGTCAACATCCCTTCCACCTGTAACCTAACGACTTCATCAGTGCACCAGGATAGCCTTGCCGTTCAAAGTTCATAATCTCACACTTCAGCTGGTAAAGATGAAACCATCGGGACTATTTTAACCGTCATAATTTATAATTAATCTTATTCAACTTATAAAAACAACTGAATCCACGAACTGCTGCAACCAAACTCTATTCAACTCGCTTTGCAGGTGATACCGTCAATGAAAATCACAAATTTTAAAAGAGCATGCATCAAAAAATAAGTAAAATGACCCACCAGTTCACTAAACAATGTGTTGGACGGTTGGTGCACCAAAAAGGTCCGTAGTAGTGCTGGTTCATGGTTCAAAACTACTATTAAAATATCACACCTGGCATCAAAGCATACCAACTCATTTAAATCAAAAACTACAATAACCATGAAATTCGAACCCTTTGCACGTATTCAGAACAGGCTTCACAAATCAAAGTGTACCAGATATACAAGCTAGCACAACAACAATCCTGTCTAGACAACTATGAAAAATACTGCTGATAAACGATAGATGCGAGTCGTCATGAAGCACAAAGAAATACGCTTACCCACTGAGTCGAATACCCTCATCTGGATCGTTGAGGATGTCCTTCACAAGATCAAACAATCCCAAGTGCTTGACAAGTGCACTGTCATGAAGGACATTCGCAAATTTCTGGCATTAATTAAAAAGCGAGACAGATGAGGGAAGAATAATAGTTTCTTTACACAAGTTTGTGACACATCAACATTAACCAAGGGAACGCAACCTCAAGCAAGCCAGAATAATCTGTCCATCTAAATCAAAAGTGCAGCACTAGGAAACATTACCTAAAGAGCTGGCTTCGCACTGCTGGTTGAAGATGTTTGCTCAAATTGCAGAATTCTTGAACAAATAACACCTGCACCAAAAAAAAAAAAAAGTACCTCAGACATAGTGGGCCTCCTATGATCCCCTACATAGACTTCTTTCAACAAATTAGCATCTCAAAACAAAACATCTAAGAGTAAATTAAAACTCAAGAATCTTCAGAAAGACCAACTCCTACTCTACGACAAACCTGACAAAACTTAAGAATCTGCCTAAAGTTATTTGATAAGAAACCACAAAGACCAACATGTTTAATTCTAAACCATTGATTCCAAACTAACCTCTTTGATTCATAACAGCAGTATAAAAGAGATTGTTTATCTGCCGTAAAGAGTGGGCAGAAACAAATGAACATTTCATTTTCTGACCCCATGAGAAACATGAACATCTAAACAATCTAGTACAATCCACAAAGGTGATACTTTGGAAAAATAAGTTACAAAAATGCCAGTGGATTTGACACTCACCAAGTCCCGCCTATTTCTCTCAGGGGTTTCGGGTGAACGAAGTCTCGTGAAAAGTTCTGTCAGAAAAGCAGAATCGTTCTGGAGAGCGGTCACCACCTGCGCAAAGAATATAAATTAGCAACTTTCATCCAAATACACTACGATAGAGACACGATTTACACATATTCCATATGTAGAGAAAGACTTGCACAAAGGAAATACAATAAAACTTACTTGAACATTGTTGAAGAGCATAATTGAGTTGATCGTGGCAAACGTTGGGTCATCAAGCACCCTAGGCAATATTACATCCTGTTTCCAAAAACTCAAACAACTTAAGTCTGACGTCAAGAAATCGGAACGACTAGACAAAGGACGTAAAAGACATAACAAAATCCTGGCAAAATTGTGCAATCGGAGCGACAATGATGTGAAAAATAGTACATCACGCTGACCTTGATGTACCCAATACGATACGTCTGGTGAATCTTCGACAAGATTACGGGATCACGGATAGGAACAGTCTGCTTTACCAAATAACATCCTCTTATAAATACAATATCCACAATATGAGCAAAGACATACATAAGAAAATTGCATGCAGTCCCTGGCAGCATATATTCAAGAAATTTTTGGTAATAACCAACAAGATTTAAAGTTGATACAATACTGTTGAGTAAAAAATGCAGTTGTTTTACCTCCTTGAAAACCACTTGTTCCCTGAGAAATTTGCGGTGATCTTGGAAATTCGTCACATCAGGATCATCTAGACAAAAATAGACAAGCGAGAACCATTAGTGCATAGCAGAACACAGTTGGTGTTACTGAAGAACGAACTTTCTGCAAGACCTGAAATATTTTGCCGGTAAACATAAATCTGACTACAAAAGTCAGGGGACAAAGCCAAGGACTCGGCGATTAAATAGAAAGCTACTCTTTCTCAACAGAAGCAAAACACAGTTGGTAAAAGAAAGTGCGCTCACATTCCAAGGCCCCAACGGTATCCATTATGTACTCATCACTAAAGATGATATCAAAAATGTGCCCATCGTTGAGTGAGACTGCAAGCAGAGAACAGATGATGCGTTAATTCAAAATTTTCACTAATAAGGCCATATGCAGTTCTACTTGAAAATCAAAGAGCAAACTCTACGTGAATATAAAACAATTCCACATAAATGCTGCACTAATCACGCGATTATTCCAATTGCAAAAGAAACATTCCGTAATGAAAACTGAATCATGAAAGAGGTCACATACGGGACTTAATTTATGTTAAATCCTCAATACGCAGGCCCAATATACATTCCCCATCACCAAGTCTACATACTTATTCATACACAGCAAATCGAAAGACAGTTCAACTTAATGATTTTTTATTGTAAACCCTGACTCCAGTCAAGGCATGTACAAAAACCAGCACTGTCTTGGCTCAAAGCATTCATGTTGCATGCAAAGCTATAGAGCAAATATAAAACTCTCGGGGGGTAAACTCAATGAGACCATAAAAGAAGATGAGAGATTCAAATCAGTTAAGAGTGGGTGCTGCAACTCACTGATTCCTTTAACAATCTTGAACATCAAACGCAAACCTTCGAGGTTCTTGAGTTCCTCACAAGTGCGGAACAGCTGTACAAGTTTGCGAATGTAACATTGCTGGACATAACGACCCACAGACCCATTTCATCAAATTACCACACTCCTAACAAAAGCGAAACAAAGGAGGAAGTAGAGCGCGTAACGAGAGAGATATGTTGATAAGTTATAAGCCAGATTTTCACCAATAACAATAGTTCCTCTTAAACCTCTAAGAAGGAATCCAATAAGAACCAACAAAAACTTCTAAAATAAAAACGAAGTTTGAACGAGGAGACCGCTTGGTGATGCTTACATCGTTGACAATCAAGGAGGCCACCAGGTCACGGTCACCAGGCATAACTTCTGCGACAGTCTGCAATACATTACGAAGCAGGAGTATGATCAGCAGAGGCCATAAAAGGCCACGTACCTGTGTAGAAGGACGCTTGTTAAGAGGTAATGCCGGATGCTCAAGGAACTGAAGAAATAAGTAACTGCAAGTGATGTAACATTTCAGTCAAGCCTATAAGAAACTGATGCTAGAATGTGAGAAAGAAGAGTAAAAGAATTAGCTCATAAGTAGCCACTGCCACAAACAGGACAGGGATGCCCTCGGGTACTGTGAGCGTATCAATTCAGTGATAAATCGAATCGCAGAAAGACGCACAAGACATGAGAAATTCCTCACTAGTTAATCCAAACCTTAGCAATGAGAGGAAGAGTAGCAAGTTCCACTGGCGGGAGCCCCAGCGCTTCAGCGCCTCCACCTTCACGAAATGCATCATCTGTGAAAAAATGACCGCATGAACATATTCAACATCTACCACCAAATATAGATTCTCTATCCATATAGTTATTTATTTCTGCTCATGGAAGTTTTAAGGGCAGCCCACCAAAAAATTAATATGCAAGGACCACTGGCCTACCATCATCTTGAGAAGTACCGGAATGATCTAGATCGTCACCAACTGGTCGTGCATTTACCTCCAAGCCTGCAACATCGGTATCAAAAGTTTGTTTCGAGAAACTAGATACTTCGAGATAGTAAAATATCTACAATTATTACCCCTCATTATTGCGTAAATAACGAGAAAATTCACACCACCTAAGACCACCAACAATACAGACTCACAAAGGGCCCTCTGCATGTCCAACCCCAGATTACGCTGTTTCTGTAACTACCCGACTCTGCATAACTACCATGCTTCACAAGGTCCCAATAACAGTAAAGTGTAAATAATCTTTGGTTTGTCGAGCTATTTCATGCAAAAAAATCTTGATAAAACAAAGACACATGCCAAATAACTACAGCATGTCAGCCTTTGAGTGCAGGGAGGTGTTCTGAAGCCCCCCATAGCAAACCCAAATTTAAAATAATAGATTCCAACAGCTATCACCTTCATTATAGGGTGCTTACTAATGCCTTCACCACAAACTTACCACCGACAGATGGAAAGTGAATGGAGCGTTGCACACTGCATATTTGATCCCTGTAGTATATACATCATACAGCTCGTATTAGAAATAAACCAGTCCCTTTTCTTTTAAAAGGATTAAACAGGCCATGCCACTGACGTGATCAGGTTATGGAAGACAACTATGAACTTAGGAAAGCAAAAAGGAACAACCACCCAAGGGCCCCCTTTACATTGAAGACAGTACTGCATTTCACAAGCTCACATCTGACGCTGTCAAGGAGATTCGGGGAATGTCGCCTAATACATAACAGGCATCACCATTACTTTAAATGCATACACAACATAATCCACTCCCCTTTGGAACCCGCTGTTCTCATTGTTTAAGGACCGAGAACGATGATGAAGCAATACTAACTACAAACATAAACATTCACGCTAAAGGGCTGCGAACACACCAAGAAGGCCTTCCTCTTCATCACTTTTTATCGACTTGGTTCATTTGAATAACACATGCAATCACGAATAACACAAGTGATCACGACTTGAAATGTATTCACGGGAGAGAGCAAGGAATGTGACGTGGTGAAACCAGGCTAGTCCCTTGAAATATTCATTTGATACTCCTGGCTTACCAAATGAATGAACAGCCCATGGTCTCTTGAAAACTGAGTGCCAAATCTGTTGCCACTTCAGGATCGGTCCATGATATGATCGTGTCTGCGGCAACCACAGATATAGCTTCGATGCAAATCAGAAACATCACAACACGTAAACTGCAGCAATGTACAGTAGCAAACAGTAGACATGTAAAAATAGCAACATACTAGAGCAGCAACCATACTAAAGCAACAACCATTGCACTACCTAGAGCAATGCATACCGATCCATTCACAGATGAAAAAACGCATAGTTGTACCTTCTTGGCGCCGATATATGTCATCCGCTGAAATCCGATGGACCAATAAAGTCTGATTGTCTTCTTCATCAATGACCACCAAACCTACTGCATCCGAGCGCTGCATCAACCAAAAACCGAGCTGATCAACATGAATGAAAATTTCGTATAAGAACCCAAGCATCGAACTTAGTTGTTCGGGGTCACATAAGGCCATCGCTTTGAAAAAGGTATAGCACGGACCATATGGTCATGCCTCAACCAAACACAAAGCGCCAAAAGACACGGAGGGGCGATATCAGAGAACGGGCATTCCACCCCTAATAACTTCTTCTAACAGTCCATGCCAGCAAAGACCACACATAAATTCAATCCTAACACCTGACTCAGACTTGTACATGATTGTCTTCCAGAACCTCATGGATTATCTTGCTTGAACTGCACTGCACACATTTCCCTAAACTACCTGCTAAGGTTAACTTGTGTAAATAACACACCGAAACTATGAAACTCTAAAAAATTAAGAACTTGATATTCTAAACTTCTAAAAGCCTACAGCTGACTTCGGATGCAAAATGGGGGTTACAGCCACACCCAACCCACCCAACCCAAACAGGAAAGACACCAGACCGAGTGAGAAAGCAACCGCAGTAAAACTACATGACGACCAATTTCTCAGTAAGCAGTTGACTCATCCTCTTGCTCTAATGCTTGCAGAAACATCACCCCTCTACAATCATAGGTACTAGCTTCCTTGTCAACTTTAAAGATCAATGAGTGCTAGATGCAGGCCACTATGACGCTTTTTAATGATTTTAATTGCTAGCTATTTAGCACTACTTGGATATAGATTCTAGGGCCACCTGAGTTTCGGGACTCTGCCACCGTGCTAGTGAGTGGGTGTGGCCAATTGCAATTCCATAACTTATTGGCTCACTGTCCTGCTCCCAAAATGAGATCCACCAGCGTAAACCAGAGACCTGAGAAGATAGGCGGTGTTTCCAATGACCTGAATCTTTGGAAGTCTTACTAAAGCATTCTACGTTTCAGTAATGTCATTTTCAGATATTATATTATTCCATTAGATTCTTGTATTAAAATCTCTGAAGTAAACTGCGGGAATGTAGGGTAAGAAAAAGTACCTCTAAATACTCAACAGATACATGACCTGTTCCTTTGTCGTCCCATTTACCTTCGTCGTTAAGGCGGTAAACCTTCACCCGCTGCGGAACACACGGAACACTGTCAAAAACTAGTCCGCAAACAGGTATTTCAGGAAAGGTCACCGGATGAGGAGCTGCATTCTTAATATCTCAGAACAACAATGTCCTAAATCCAGACAGCTTCCATCCTTAAAGCCCCCAATTAAGAGGTCAAAGTTACATGAGCCTAACTTTGTGTCCGGCCCTTTCATTTCAGTTCCATGAAAAGCCCTGTACACCTCACTCCTCTCAAACTGACTATTAAGGAGCAAAACAAACTACTACTCGATGATTACATAAATTCAACAAAGAGAGCGGCAGCCATAGGAAACAGAACCTACTCTTGCGAAGCTGCATTCAAAGTTCAAGCACGACCTAATCCTGTATCAGCTCTCCACTTACTCGAATTGAAACTCTAAATGGCAGCAGGATAACGATCCTGATACTAGGTCATTCTAATTTTATCTCCTGCAATGTGACAAAATTCGTTGTCCCAAAACCTCTCGAAATACCCTGCAGCCTCGTTACAGATGAATTGTTGAATCCCTCTGTGCTACGCCGCAGCAGCTCATGGTCACCACAGACATTCCATCTAATAATTTCCGATTGAGTAGTAATTGTATAACCAATTAACACGCTGAGTTACAACAACTAGAAGCTTCTCAGTCCAGCATTTGAAGGTCAAACTCCTCGCCAATCCACGAAAAACAAATCTAATACCACAAACAGTGGGGGACGATGCTGCTCCCTACGGAGAAGAGGAGTACCTGGAGATAGTTGAAATCCATGTGATTCGAGCGCACTGTTAAATCGGTCATGTATGATCCCTCCAGTGTTAAAATCAGTTGTAGGCCTCTTGCATAAACAATTATTTTCCACGCGATGTCCCCGTGCAAATTTTGAGGATGCCGGCAAAAAACATACACGTTTTATTCGCTTCTTGGTATTGTGGCACAGTTCTAATTCTGAAATTGTATATACAGATGCATGCTCTATTTTTCCGGGAAACCTAACCTGTCAAATCTCAATTCCACCTAAGAGAATTGCCGCGATAACCAACCCGGCACATGCTCAACACGCTTCCAAGGTACTGTCATGATGACAGAGCTTCAACAACATTAAGCGAAGAATCCCATCGAACGCATTATCATCAATGTTGACCATCGCCTCATCATACTCGAAATTGAGTCCCCAGAACGCAATCTCCCATAGGAATCCTCACTCACCAAATTAATATGCATAAACCAATATATCTCTTTACAATCCAAGGTCTTCTTCGTCAGCTAAAAACAATTAAAGCGATGATAAGCTGCATTTTCTTCGTGCTCTCATCATGGCACTCGAAAGATTACCATGCCGCCTGTGCTTCAACTTAAAAGCTTCCCAAAAACATATACACCCCCCCCACTCTCCATAACCACTCTCCGTTCTCCCAAAGATACACAGGCAAAATCGTTTCCCTTCTCCCTTAGAAGCTCCCGCTTCAAAATTCACAACCAATTCCACCACATACCGCCGTAATTCCACACGGCTAGCCACATTTTCACTTCCCTGCCTAAGCGCACGCACGCACACACGAGCTATGCAAGACAAAACCCTAGTCCGGCAAACCTAACACTCACTCCTTCCACACTCTACGCACGCTTCGCCACAATCACGGCCACGGATACTGATACTCTGTAGCCCCCGCAGCAAGGCATGTGATCACCCCCTCGCGGCACCAGCACTAGCACCGAAGAAGTTCGTAACCCTAGAAGTCGGAAGAAATGATGATTCCAGACGAAAAAAGAACCAAATCGGAGCGCACAAAGCACACGAGGGAGGGGTGCAGGACGCGGAAGCGACCGGGGTCGAGGCGCGAGTGAGAGCGGAATATGAGGCAGCGAGGATGGGGAAAGGAACCAAGGAAAGGGCGACGTCGTCGTCGTCGGTCCGCAATGGGTGCGATGGCTATGGCTTTGGCGACAAAAACTCGGGAGACCCGCTCAGAGTCTTCAGTTGGGCGCCTATGGCCGTGGCTACGGCTCCTCGTCTACGCCCCCGCCTGTCAGGCAGACTCTCTTTCCTCCTCGTCTAGTTCCCTATTTGGGGGAGGAAATCCTTTCTACATGTGTATTTTGTACGGCGTTTAGGTCCATAAAGTGACCATTTATCACTTGATTCGCAACTTTGCAGAGTTTGACTTCTTAAAATATCTGTGAGTAAGATTATCTTCAAAGAGAAATGGAATACTGTAGGCAAGTCCTTTCATATTTTTTGAATCTTCATAAAGTAGTTCTAAATTTTGAAGTAAAAATCACATAAGGTTTTACAAAAGCACCCATCCCTTAATATGTTAACTATTGGTACGTTGACAAATGCAATTGGTACATTAAAGAAAGCAATATGTGCCTCTAAATTAGAGAACTTTTTTTGAGTCTAGTCGCTTTAAGGACCTCCTACCTCAATGTAAAGGTTGTCCTTATTTTGTGATTGTGTAAGGCCTCTTTTTCCAAAAGCCTATCACAAAGGCTAAAGGCCTAGGTGGAAATAAATAATTAAGGTTACAAAAAAATAATTCTAAAATTGAATGCCAAAAACTTTAGAAATAAAAATAAATAGTACAGACAAAAAAAATTTACAAAATATTGGCAAAACATTCCTAATTTTTGGCAAATTCAATAATTATTCAACAAAGAACATAGAATTTGCCTTAAGGATAATGTATATACATAAAAATGTGCCATCCCATGTAGGAGAATTTAGATTGTGTGCTTATGGAACATTTCACACAAGTTTTGGAATATAGCTATAAGGATGCATAATAGTATTGATATGTAGTTGAAACCAAATGGAAGGTGATAAATGAATGAAATTTGGTCATGAATTCTTTTTAAGTATAATTTGTAATTTGCTTATCTTTTACCTATTTAGCTTTAAATGTCTAGGGATCCCAATTTTAGATGCAACATAGTGATTCTTGTATACTTGACATAAAAGGTCTATAAATTGAAGTATACAATGATAACATGAGTTTGTCTTCACATTGACTTGCATCCAATGATATGTAACACTTCCAATTTGGATCACTCTTGCACCTCTTACATGTTTGTGAAACTCTAATTAAATTGGTCATTTATTTTACCTATATACTTTATAAATGTGTATGTTAAAATACTCGAACATTTAGTAGTTTTGACGGAGGTGCATCTCTTCAAATCATTGTGCTATAAGTGGAAATCAAATGTCATCATTCCTTTGGATCTTATTATGACAAAAGTCATTTGGCATAGAAAGTTGACATAAATACAATAATGAACTATGAGACTTATGTTATGAAAGGACAAAACTACTATTAACATTGTACTAAATATTAACAATTATTAAAATTGACCTCTAAGGTAGAGAAGGATGACATTAATATGGCTATAAATTGAAGACTTGTGGCTTAGAAGGATGACATTTTTGTATTTGTAAATTTAAATAGGCACATTCTTAAAGGCATTGGATTTGTACAAGTGAGTAACTTGAAGGCTAGTGGGCTAAAACATCTTATTAACCCCTAAAGTTCTTTGGCTCAAAAATAAGAAAATACTCTTGAAATTGCAAAAAAAAAAACCTTAAACCAAAATAATTGTAAATAATTTTTATGCATTTTGAAGAACTTTTAATCATAGATTCTCATTTATATTGTGCTACATTAGTGACTTATAAAATATTGAGGGCTTCAAAGTGTTGCATGAGTGAGATCCTTGCAACAAAAAATCAATTTTTCCTACTTCATTAAAAGTCACCAAAATAGTCCAAAATCATTTTGGATTTAAAAGAGCTTTAGGGATTAACATACCTTCTAAGAATATTCTAAATTAAATGTATAGTTGAAAACTTTGGTACTTGTATTATGTTAAATTACATTATTTATCATAGCTAGGAAAGTTTTTGAATTTTGCACAAATTTAGAGACTTAAAAAAATTAATTCTTTCATTTAAAATTTAAAAATTGATTAAAATAAAATATTTTTTTTATTATATATATATTCAATTATAAATATATATGATTTTTGGTGACCTTTAAATCTTAAGCCTTAAGGTGAGTTTTACATGAATCTTTTAAATTTTTAAATTTTATTAAACCTTAAAATTTATTGAAATTCATTTAATTGAAATGAAATTGTCTTAACTATTAATAATTTATTATTTTCTAAACTAAAAATAATGTAAATAATTTTTAGAAAGTTGGAGTAAAAAAATTTGATAGAAAAATAAGCAATACCATAGTGTGAACATCAGCCTATACAAATGTATTCAAATAAATGAAGCAAACTCTTCGAATCAAGTTTTGAAGTCATTCCTAGGACAAAAATTGACTATAGCATTATTTATGGCTAAAAATTGTCATAAAATTAGAAAGCAATATATATAATCATTGATGAAGAGTATTAGCACACCTAAATACTAATCCCTAAACTTCTAAACATCAAAGCAATGATAATGTAGCTCTTCTTTGTTTTCAAATACACATGGATTTTTAAACTGTTGTAACTCCAAAATCTGTAAACTAGAGAATGATAGCAATCTATATTGAGATTAAATATGCGTTCTCTAACTGGTGATAGAAAAATCCAAATTTTGTCGAAAAAAACATCCCAGTATATTAGAGGAAAATTTGGAACATGGTAGTTAGTATCAACTGACATCTTTGGGTCTGGCTGGTGCAACCACTTTTGAGTGCATAGTGACATTTTGTGTGTCACTATGCACCATGAAAAAAAATGAAATGAAAATTTTAACCCCACCCCACCCCTCTGATAATTTTAGGAGGATGCAAAAGCTTTTTAAATTGAAATTAAAATTTTAAGCCCCCCCATCCCCTCTTATAATTTTGGAAGGGTGGAATTGCAAACAATCATTATGGGATAATCTCATACTGTTGTATTCGTATCTTGTCGTCCGTATCCGTATATGTTTGTATCATATGCATATGCATATTTGTACCGTATTTCATATGTATATATGATGGCTATTGATTTTTCTTGGGGGTGTATGGAATTTTTTTTGAAATGAATCAGACGGCTCCTGAGTTTTGTGGTTTGTGTGTGTGTGGTGGGGGACACACACAATTGTGTTGTCTCTTTTCACTAGATTGTCACTGGATTGTATCAATTGACATCTCAATAATCATTAGTTGCTAGTTAGATATCTTGAATCAAACACAATAACTATATTTGTGGGAAGATTTTGACCTCATTTAACCATAATAAATAAATAAATTCAAGTCTTGGTCAACTAAAAAAATAAAAGAAATTGAATTGCCATTAAACTCTAAAAAAGTGATAAGAAGCCTTCACTCACAAGCTATGGACAAAATTAAAGAGAGGGATATTAGACACCTTTTCATGCCCTTTTGTTAAATTTGATCACTAAAATTTTCTTGTTTAATCGAGTTTTGAAATTTTTGACTTACTATCATCACAAAGTTTAGAACCTACGGATTGACAATGAATATTGTATGGTTGTTGTTATTTTCATGGGTGCGCACATTAATTTACAACTCATTGCATTGTTACGATGCACACGATTATTGCAAAGAATTGGCACAGCTTTGTAAGTAGTATTAATTATGTAATTTCTTTACGTTAATCACAAGTGAATAAAAAATACAATTTATGCATGAAAGTTTATTATTTTTGTTGTGCATTTTATGTGTATGGAAATGTATGGAAAATCCATAACAATAATGTCATTGCTATTTGCGCTGCAATAAAACTTATTAAATGATGTCAATATTCCAAAAAATATTGTCAATGTTCAATTGTTGATCATCATTTTAATTGACAATAATCTTTTACTTAATTTAATTTCTTGCATTTTGTTTGTCATCACTTGATTAGTTGTATATACTCTAATGGCCATGAAATTCTAGCTTGAACTGAATCCATCAGTAGGCCGCCAAGAAACTTGAAGATGCAGTGAAGGAATTACATGACTGGCACTTAGTGAGAATGGAGGGTGGGGAGGTTCATTTTATTTTGAAATCCATTAAATGAACACTCAAACGATATGGGATAACTTGAAAATAATAGTTGCATCTTTCTTAGTTAAAACTATAATTTAGACTTCATTTAGGCATTGTAGATTAGCTTTTTGCAAAAAACTTCAAGCTAAAAAAATCAAGTCAAGTTTCATCTCCAAAAATAGGTTTGATATTTCAAGTCTCCAATCAAAAGTTATAAACAAATTTTAGAGAGGCATTGGAAAGGAATTTTTTTTACATTTTTAAACATCTTCTTTGAAATTTGTCCATAACTTTTGAGTGGAAGATTAAAATCTCAAGAGAATTTTTAGAAATGAAACTTTACTTAACTTTACAACTTGTTTTAGTTCAAAGCTTTTTGAAAATAGTTATTATACTATGCCTAAATGAGGTCTAAATTTCTACTTTGAACACAATTCCTGCTTTTCAATGGACTTAGTACTGAAATTGTGAAAGATAAAAAAAATGCAATGTTATTACAATAACTATGCATGGACATGATGGTGTTTGATTATTGCACTAACTTTATATGTCTTAAATAAACACTAATGCACGATGTCAGTCACCCATCACTAAACCACTGAAGTCATACATATTTTGTCACCCATAGTTATTGTGCAACTTCAACATTTCGAATTCAAATATGAATGACATGCCTAAACCACAGTGTAATCATGAATGGCAATATTGTGTTGTAGCAATATTTTCAAATGAACAATTGTAACTTGAAAACAGTGCCCGACGATAATTATACAATTACTAGTGACAATTCGTGACAAAGGAACTTTGTGATGATATTATCAAGAGAGATCTAAACTTATGCTTCAAATTCAATTATTGCATTTTGACTTAACTATGAGCTCCAATGATCTTATTTAATACATACTCCACATAAATTGTTGTACCTCAAAGCACCCCATAGCCCACTTATATATCCCCAAAGCGCTCCCACGTTCAATTTCTAGACAAAGAATGGATTGAAAATCACTTTTCTTTCTCATTACTACTTGGATGGAAATCATCCTAATTTGTGGAGATACTTTATCAAGTTGTTGTCCTACCTAATGGTTGGATTTGGTGATATTGTAGTACATATTTTTCTGGAACTACAAATGTGGAAGTGTGTCAAGTGGTTGACCAAGCCAAAATTGTATTAACTCTAGTTCAAAACTAGATTTGCTAAAATGAGGATATAGATTTTTTTTTTAAATTAAAAAAATTATCATATCAAGAAAATCTTATTTTGTAATTGAGTTTCAAGGGAATTTTGAAAATTTCCTTTTCCAAAATTATAGAAAAATATTGGTGATAGCATTAGTAAATCTAACCTTAGGAAGTTAGAGGTGAAATCTAAAACTTAGAGTCTATATTCTTTACTTGCTAATCAATTTCAAAATATGCTTCCAAAGAATATTATATGATGATTTTTCTTAAATCGATAATTTTGAAGAAGACTTTGGATGTTTAGAGGATACAACATTTATATTATCTATGCATTTCAAATATTGATCAACTTGTGAAGCTATACACAATGTATCCATATTCTAAAGCAAATGTTGCAAGTTTCTTTATTCTATATTGTTATTAAATTTATATGGTTTATATAACCCTATATTAAAATCTTTGTGGTCTTTATTTATTGGATAAAACATCTTGAAGTGATATTGGATATAAAATCTCTAGTCTTTATTTGCTAACTAATTAATGATGAAGTAACTTGGGACATAGAATTTGCGGCCATTATCCATTGACTAACACATCCAAAAGTCATTTAGGGCATTTAATTTGGGTAGTCATTATCTAGTGACTAGGGCATCTTGAAGTGATACATGGAATAAAGTATGAGGTCTTTATTTGTTCATTGGCACATATTAATCCCTAAATGCCCAAGGCCTTTTTTGAGCTTCTAAATTTTTTCTCTAAATTGAACAAAAAATCAACATAAATTTTGATAAGTCGTATCAGGTTTTTTTAAATTATAACTATACAAATTCAAAGTAGACATATTATAAATTACATAGGAACCCTAAACACAACAATATCACTTATAGGTTGAAAGATTATAATGTTTGATCATGAGGGTGTTAAAATTGCAAAAGTGATTTGAAGTCTTTCAACCCTCTTTTCACATATCAAATCTAAAAAGTGGGTCACCAAAAAAGATGAAGATAAAAGGCCTAACATGCATGACCCCAATCAATTTATGGCTTCTTAGAATCTATTCTAAGATTTTATTGAATAAATTTCTAATGTGATATTTTTCCAAACTTTAGTGTATATGTGGCTCTTTCCAAGAGCCCTCAACACTACAGAAAGTCAAGATTGCAATGGAAATCTTTGCACAAAATCTTCAATAGAAAAATCATAATCAATTATTTTCAAAATTGGATTTTTGATACTAAAACTAGAGTTCAAAAAGAATCTTTCAAAAGTATGAACTACTAGAAATAGCAACTTGAAAATTTATATTGTACAAGCCTCTACCCACTTAGGTAGGGCTTACTTGTGCTTAGTACTAGAATGCAACTATAGTGGCAATAAAACAAGAGAGTGTCGTCACCAATGACTACAATGAAGCCTTTTGGAGCAACCATATTATACTGTGCTACGACTAAAAAACTCTTTGCACGTGAATTAAATCAAGATATTGTATTGTACATGGAAATCTTTGATTTATTCCATTTGGATTTTTTATGTGAAAGTTACGAACAATCTTGTTTTGGGGGCAATTAGAGCATCTTCTTGAAAAAATAACTTGTAGGATTCATTTCTAACCTCAATTTTTATAATTATAAATAAATAAATTCACAAGGTTAAGATCTTTTTTTAGAAAAAAATCACCATTGAAATTAATATATTTCATTTCCATCTTAGAGCTATTAACAATTTGGATCTTCCTTCAATTTTGAACCTATTTTTACTTAACAAATTTTATAATGAGTGAAAACTAAATATGTTTTTTTTTTATTTTTTTTTCTAGAATTTCAACTCATTTTTCTATCATATAAGAAAAGAAATTCAAAATCAATAGAGCCAAAATTATAAGTATAAAGATTCAAAGCCAAAAAAATGTAGCTGAGCAAGGTGCAAAAAAACTTGTTTCCTTCACTTTAAACGCAAATATCTTGCAATCTACAAGGTCAAAGTTTGTGAAATTTCTTCCACACATTTTTATACTAGTCTAATAGGTCTTGTGGTTAGATATGCAAAAAAAAAATTTCTTAAGTTTTTTTGCTCTTTGCTATAAAAATGGCAGTTTTGAGTGGTTTTTGATGAAAAATAGGCCTTGGGACATTAGGGGTTAGACAAAGGACTTCAAAGTTATTTTAGAGTAGAGATTTTGTAACTTCCCACAAACTAAAACTCCTTATAATTTTCATCTCATTAATCAAAATGCAATGATTTAAAGCTTTTCATGTATACATAAACCTAAAAACTAATTTCATATTTTTGTTTTTTAAGAAAGTGATTTCTTCTAAGCTGCTCGAGCTCCAATAGAAACTACATATTATACTATCAATATAATTTTTTAACCATGTAGTCAATAGTTATAAAATTGTTGTGCCTTAAAATTACTCCTTGACCACATGTTGTATGAATTTATTTTCTTAAAATGAAAATTCCATTTGTAAATGGATGACCAAAAACATTATCTTGCCCCCCAAAATGCTACTTTCTCCCTACAAACATATTCAAAGAATTTTAAATTAAGATGAAAAATCTCCATCCTTTAATTCCAAATTTTGTGTTTTTGAATTTTGAATTTTGTATCTAGGATGCCTCAAATGCGTTTTAGTGGTGAAGGTATAGGGTCATTTTTGCTACACCAAAATGATTATTTAGTATGGTTTAAACTATTTATCATTAAGACATACTATTCAATACTGATTGTATTGTGGTGCTGTAGCATTTGTGATGCATAATGGTGGCATTGATAGATTAAACATTTTAATTTGCATGCCAACCAATTATCCACCAAACAAGATAACCATTTTCGTTTAGTATTCCATATCATCCCATACCTTAAGTTAGGTTGTTTGTTTTGTTTTATTTGTTATAGTGAGATCTCTTGTATCATGCTGCCTAGGCCATGTTTTTGCTATTGTCAAAAAGCCCTTAGCAAGGAAGTGAGCACATGCTTTCTTTCGTGACGTTTGGACCTATGGTGTGAAGTTATTGAATTTCAAAGTTTTAATAAATTAAAAAATTAAAAAATTTCTTTTACTTTTCTTTTATTATACTGTGGCAACGGCACGGGGCCCACCAGTTCTTCCGATGTATGATGGTCCCGAGAGTTGCGTAATATCATCCAGAAAGACGAAGATTCTCGAGGGGCGGATGGATGTTTTCTCATAAGCCTAACTTGTACTTAGGTTCGTCTCTAAACCCTAACTAGAACCCCAAGTTCTGGTTGTTCTGCACGGCTGCACCCAACCTCATTGTTCCGGAAATTCCACCTTCGTGATGCGTCCTACTTGAGAGACACTTGCGTGATAACTTAAGGTTGCTTGTTGCGAGCGAGATTATTGTACTTTAGAGAGTAGAAATTGAAAGGATTGACGGTGCTGACGGTGGATTCGGGGCTTGAAAGCGATGATGGACGGTCATGCGGCATCAGTGCCGCAGACGAGCGGGAAGGTGGATTCTGTTTTGGTAGAGAAGGCCGTGGATGCGCTGCTGAAGTGGAGCGGGGCGCAGAAGCAAAAGGCGCAGCTGCTTGAGGACGACCATTTGGTCTATGTCGTGGTTGGGATGAAAAAGGCGCCGGAGCAGGGCAGGACGAATCCCTATAGTGTCCGCCTTCCTCACCCGCTCTATGATTTGGATGAGCATCATGAGGTCTGTTTGATCGTTAGTGATAGGGAGCATGGGAAGCAGAAGCTGAACAAGCAGAAGGCCAAGGAGCGGATTGAAAAAGATGGCTTGAACATCGCCAAGATTATCCCATTGTCGAGGCTGAAGAAAGACTATTTCTCCTTCGAGGCGAAGCGGAAGCTGTGCGGGTCGTACGACCTGTTTCTAGCGGACGATCGCATACTCGGGGAGCTTCCAAAGCTGCTCGGGAAGGGGTTTTACAAGAAGAAGAAGCACCCCATTCCAGTGAATCTGACGCGGGGGCAGTGGCGAGGGCAGATCACGGCGGCTTTGAATTCGACCTACGTGTATGTCAGCGGTGGGACTTGCAGTGTTGTCAAAGTTGCGAGGGTGTCGCAGCCCCGAGAGGAGATCATTGAGAATGTTAAAGCAGTAGTGGAGGGTGTGGCACTACAAATTCCACGGAAATGGGCCAATGTCCGAGCGTTTTTCTTGAAGACTTTGGAGTCTGTCGCTCTACCTTTGTACCAATCTCTTCCGGGTAATATGCCATTGAAATTTGAATTTGAAGGCAAGAAGAGTTTGGAACCATCGAAGAAGAAACCTAAGTTATCTGAAGGTAATAAGAGCAGGATATTGAAGAATGAGGAAAAGGATGTGGTGGAGGATGCTGTAATAGCGGAGAAACCAAAGAACAGGAAACGATCACTTGTGGAGGGCAAGCAGAAAGGACTTCGACCCGCTGTGTTTGCAATTGGAGCGTAAATTGTATCGATCTTTTCTTCTTCTTTTTCCCAGCAATTTTGATCCCTACTTTCAGGAGCGTGCTGCGCTAGTGCCTTGGATCCTGCAATTCCTTGAGTCTGATACAATCCATCTTAGCTACATACTCTCATTTTTTTAGTATGTCAGTAGCTTTGGCTTGGCAAGGAGCTGATGTAATTTTACAAGAAGGACTTTTTATGTTCAACCTCTGTCGGCATGCATCGGCGTGGGGTAGCACAAATTTCCCTTGGCCAGCTTTCGGAGTATGATAACAATCGTAGCTCGTTTTCCTGTCTTAGATGAGTTGACGATAGTGAGAGGATATTCTTTTTGTTTTCAGAGGAGCGCAGGTACTGATTTTTCAAACTTCAGAACTTCTGGCTCTTTATGGATGTGCATTTTCGACTGGAGCTGTTGGGTGAGGAATTTGAAGACGGAGGCCGCAGCTTGAGAATATATCACAGGTGAGCAATTTTGGAATTAATTTAGTCGATCAGCAATGATAAGTTTATGATTTCCTTACGAAGTGAACATCTCCGGTGCTGGCGATGACTGATAGATGCTTGAGTTGCAAATAGTGACCATTGCAGGCTAGTTATCCGAGACGCAAGAACCTGTGTTTTCTTCCTCCCCCTAGTTGATTGACGAATTGGTGAGTACTCTGGAGGAAATTTGTTGTATAGTTTAGGGTTCAGTGCACTGGAACGACGGATCGTCGTGGTGTGTAAAAATTGTCTGTGCTTCAAGTACCTTTGTAACTTTGTAAGGTTGCGATAACAGAGACCGTTAGGAACCCGAACCTGTCTGTTAACATCACCAACGCGTGTATTCGTACACTTGGTTGAACTTATGGTGTAATCGTGTAAACATGGCTTGGCTAAATGTCTGTAAATGTCTGACCATTGATCTTTGAATGAAAATGGGTGGTCTAGATGTTACTTATTGTAGTCTACGACCTCCCATCTTGAAATTCCATAAAAAATTCATACACAGGGATAATGTTTCAGACCTCAACAGATTTGACTCTTAAACCCAAAAGATTAGCGGTAGAACCATCCATAGTAATTCTGCGCATGTTATGGAGCAGTAGAAGGCAATGTAAGTTTTCAGTCATTTTGGAAGATAAAAATTGTGGGGATTACAAATTTTTTGGTAATTTTATGCCTTAAATTGAATTTATTATGAGTTTTGGAAGCCAAAAGTTGGTCTCAATCCATACTCAATGGATAGACTCTTCCAATTTTGATCATTCAAGAATTGCTTTCTTGCTCACTACTTTCTACTTTCTTGCTCATTACATTGGGATGTGTCATGACCTTATTAGTCCCAACCTTGAAAAGAAAAAAAAATCACATTTCAAACTTCGGTTGGTAATTTGTTCTAGACTTGGTTGGAAATAGTTGTACTCTTTAGGTTGGGCATGGATCTTGGGTTGAAAATGGGTGGTTCTATCATATTCCAAAGCTTCATACATCTCTCCAAAAACACAATCGTATACATATCTGAAAAATGCATAAGATTGAACCTACTCATAAGATGCTTTGCATGTATTAAATCATAAATGATGAGGACATTTCTGTGATAAATGACAAAGAATCTCTACATGTAGGATAGAAGTGCAACAATTCAATAAACAAATTTTTTGTGAAAAGGGAAGGTCACTTATAGATGTTTGACTTCCAACGAGTGCTTTTGCATTATTTTAAGCCAACAATTCACATGTTAGCAAAACATATGATTTTCATGGTGACCAACTTGTTTAAAGGTTAAAAATTTATAGATGTTTAGAGTACTTGTTTATTTGCATATAAAAGTTTTTTGGGATGGAAGGTGATATGATCAACTACAAAGCTATCAAACTCGTTACACAATCCACCTTGCAAATGTTAAATGCAATTTTTTTATAAGTAGAAATTGCAAATAACTCCAAAACAACACTTGAAAGTTAAAATTTTCACTAATGAAAATCATGAAAACATTTTACACTTTCCATTGGAATCATTTTTAAAAAAATGGAAAAATACAATTTCTTAGATCTCAAATCAAGTGAAATTGGCAAGCTTTACTTTTCCATTAATGGTACATGTATGCCTTGGAGGACCTTTCAAAAATAAAAAATTTACATTTTTCAGTGAAAAATCAAAGTTTTTAATAATTAACCTTCAATATTACCTATAAATTTTTTTAAATTGGTTCAAAGAAATTAACTACCCACACCAAAACAAGCCTGAAATTTTGGAGCAACCACATATATTCACTAAGGCATTCATGAATTAAAGAAATGACCATTCCTTATTTTTATTCAACTTTTTATCCTCCAACATGATTGCTCAAAGAATTTGGAGGGTACCAATTTTGGCAAATTTTGCATAACAGGTTTTGTTGTTTGGCATCTACAATACATTTTGCTATGATTCACAACAAACTTTTGTTGATATCTAGCAAAATAATTGCCCTTTATTCCTTGCAAATTTGGTAGGCTTATATATATACAAAATAAAACTTTATCAAAATGTGACAATATTAGTGCAAAAAAAATTTTAGACAATACATTCACATTCAATAATCTAAGTTAATGATCAAGCTTATCTAGATTATTTTACTTTTAACACTCATTGTTTGGCATTGTATAACTAGGCAATGGTCTTTCCTATGTTGAGAAGGTATTGTACTTTTTTAGATGTCCAAGAGAGATTTTTTTAGTTTATTCAAGGATTTGTGATGACACTTTTGTATACTATTGTGGGGGGGGGGGGGGGGGGGGGTAGCTTTTTAAAGGATGCGAAATGGCCCTTGCTTCATTGGTAAACAATGTTATGCTTTTTATTTGGTATAAACGTAACAATACTTAATTATGACCCATTTGCAAAATTGATTCCTATAAATACTTGCCTTGAATGTCTACATTCTAAGAAATGAGATTTTGTTTTCAATTTTGGTTCAACAATCTGAAAACTTATAATTTATTCATGCAATGTTTGCTTTGAAACTAATTACATTCTTTAGAAAGTTCTAGGTATCTAAACTCCTCTTTTAACCCCTAAACTCCCATTGTGCCTTGGGAGGATAGTGAATTTCAAGTAGGCTCCTATGGTCTCAATTCTTGTTGCAATTTTTTTAAACTATTTTTGAAGATAGAAAAATAGATAATCTTTGAAGGAATATAATTTTTATTTCAATCAATGCACAAGCGCAAAAGTTATACTACCATGAGCCCCAAATAGAGTTTATTGGGCAATACAATTTTTTTTTAAAGAAAACCAAAAGAAAATTTTCAAAATTTAGTTTCTTATAGAAAGTATTTTTGTCTATATAGAAAAATTTGATTAATTCTATTTGGACTAGTCGTGAGAAAGTTATGGACAATCATATTTTGAGCAAGCTAAATATATATTTTTTTAAATAACTTACTGAATTCAGTTTTAAAAACCAATTTTCACAACTTTGCAAAAATAAAAGGTTGATAGGATTTAGAACAATTCCACCATTGGAATTCTATCTTAATCCTATTAACAATTTAGTTTTTCTTCAATCTCAAACCTATTTCTACTTAATTTTTTAAAGAATGAAAACCAAGTGTGTATTTTTTGAATTTTTTACCAAGACTTTCTACTCAATTCTTAAATATATATTTTTAATTCAATATTGCTAATGCAAAAAATTTAAGCTAACAAGATTCAAAGCCTTAAAATATAGTCAAGCAAGGTGCAAAAAGAACCAGGGTTGTCACATCAGGCGATTTTGGATCACTGGACGAGCAGGTGGTCCAGACAACTTTTACAATTGAGTGATTCAAATTTTGGTAAGGTAAAAAAAATTACCATGAGTTACCTTCGTTGCGTGACATATCATTCCACATCGGAGTCTGAGTGGGGATGTATGGTGTAGGTGTGGACGCAGACGGGCGAGAACTTAGCAATCATGTACGCAAACGTAGTGGTTCGGGGAGAGACATTTTTGCATGGACGTGGACGCAACAGGGCGGTAACCTATAATTATTGAGCGCAAACTTAAGGGAGAGGGCGAGGACGTGATTGTATGGACGCGGACTCTATTGGGTACGAACATCTTATGTATGCATGTGAACGTCTTTGCACGGGCGCGGACACTATGTTGGGCACGGACACAATCAACCGCGAACACTATCGATTTGGGCGCGGATGTTGGAGCCCACAATTTGTGAAATGGGAGGTATTGTCCTATTTTGAGTACTTAAGAGGTCCTCATGGTTTAGGAATTAAAATGGGTTTAGGTTTTAGAAAAAGTTGGATGCGACATTGTCAATTAAAAATTAAGAAATACAAAGCGTGTAATATTCTTCTATGGTTGACCATTGCACTTGAACCATAATCATGCAAGACAAATAAAAAAGCAATACACAAGCAATCATCATTATAATAACCAAAAATATTTACAGATTTCATACATTGCAAAGTAGAATAACAATACAACTAACCTATATTTCCTTGATACACGGACTTTTGCATTGGTTATCTAAAGAACTCCTTCTCTTTGTCTTCAATCTTTCATTCAAGTGCTAAAATTGTCTTTCAAATCTAGATCATATGTTGGTGCTATTGGTGCATTATTTAAATGACTTGACTTGCGGACTTCTTGGGTAGAGAGATCCACCCACTAAGCATCTTGAATGCACACATCATCATTTGTTGGTGCCTCATCGCATTTGCGGTCATTGTCATCTTCTTCATCTTTGCTTCTAAAATCCTCTTTATCGTCAGTGTGATGTGATGAGGGATGCCCCTTGACCTCTGAATTATCATTTTGAAGCTCTGTGACCACTCTTCATCTTTTACAATTCATTTTCTTATGCCACTTTGTTGCATAATACTCAGCATCTAAATTTATAGCCGGGACCCTCTGACCTCCTCAAATGACAAATGCTGGTGTCGTCAATGTGGGTCTTGTAGTGTATGTTTCGAGGAATGGTTTGACCACCGCAATACTTTCATTCGGAAGGGGAGGAAGTGAAGGGTTGCAAGAGGGAATGGACCCCAAGGTCCCCAAACACCACCAAAAATATTGTCATCCATATCTGGTCCATCTTCATAGTACTTCCTTGCTTCCTCAAAGTGATCAGCACTTTCCCTCCACAAATTCATATTTGCCTCATACATTGGAAGTGCCCGATTGACTTCAATGTTGTCATCTTCTACATCCTGTGCTTGCATTGCATCAAATGCGTGATTTAGTTTGTCCATTGGGACAAGACCAAGAGCATCTAGATCAAAATTCTCCGAATAGATGTTTGGATCATAAAAATGAGTTGAATTAGCTTTAGGTTTTTCACGAAGGACGTGGTTGTTGGTATAGATGTATACCAAAGATTTTGCCTTTTCCACTATAAGGCAATTTCTACTCTTACTGTGAACAAAGGAATACATACTCCAGTTTTATTCACAAGATGATGCATAACATGTAAGTAATAAATTACGCTTAGCTACTTTGGACAAGGGATGATCTCCAATTTGGTGCCACCATTGGTAGGGTTGTAGTTTGCCCACACAGATGTTGGGTGATTATGTAGGGTTGTATGGTCCAGTACCCTTTTTGTATTGTGTTAATTCTACCAAGCAGTCATCAAAAAGCACCCCCGCCGGCTTTTCCAATAGACGGATAATACGGTACAAAGCATGAAGGGTTGGTCCATCTCCTTATAGATATGCATGGTCCTTGACCTATGGATTCAAAAGTGCACCAACATAGTGAAGATCGTTGAATATCATATCCACCTATGATCAAAGGTCTGCTCCAAAATGTCAGCTACTTTGTGGGATATGCTAAAGGGTGGCTCTCTCAAACTATGGACATGTCCTCGCAAGTTGTGTATTGTGAGCCACGCCTTACCCATGGCTAGTGATCTTCCATCAAATTCATGCAATGCCTTCAACACATCTTCTATTATAAACAAATAATCCTTGTATTGGTGCTAGAAGCTCATTTATTTTATAGTGTCAATCACATTGCCTATGATGGTGGCGGATTGTGCACCACTTTGTAGATTCCAAAGGCCAACTAATGTAATTCTTAACACGAGGGTGCACAATCAATTTCGCCAACATTGGTGTCAACTCCAACAATTGTTGCAATATGAGGAAATGAAAAGCAAAGCAAGTATCAAGTGGCACTACCAACTACTTATCCGGGTTTAACTGGCAAAAAGTAGACATTGTCACATAATGACCTTTGATATATAGGTACAATTGTCTCGCCCTTGCAATTAAATCCATGACTAAGGGTATCTTGGACCAATCCTTCAACAAGAAATCCATGAGTACGCTATGCAGCCAACCTTTGTGATGTGTGGATACGATTTTCTAATATCCTCTATTACTCCAAGCATGTTTGTTGCATTTTTTGTACAAACTTGGATTACATTTTTGGAACCCACCTTTTTGATGAATACTTTCATCTAGTCAATTATGTAGGTCATGGTTTTTGTGTACCCGGTAGTGTCAATGGATCTGAGAAATACATCACCTGTGGGACATGACATCATCATATTCATGAGGGGACGTTGATTGACATCATCCCAACCATCACTGCATATAGTCACCCCGTAATTCTTCACTACAAAATTCGTTTTGGCTTTGATGTCATTCTCAATTTGCAACCTTTTTAATTCAATCAATTGAGTCCGCAATTGATGGTAGGAAGGTGGAGAGTATTTAAACCGTGCCAATGAGGTTGCACGCACCACCTCAATGAATGCAGGATTCCCGGCCACATCGAATGGCACACTCGCTTCATAGAAAAAATTGGCCCACTTTTCATCCAACTCCTTTCTCTTTGCAATATTCATGGCATCATTCATGTGTTGTTGACGCAAAGGCCCAGATCTCATAGAATTCGATGCTGCAAGACTATTGAATTTGGGCGTACATTGAGTTCCTTTGCTCGGATACACCCCATCTCCCCCCCTTTCCCCATGTTACTTTGTTTTGAGTGGGATGGCTTGAATTTGGTGTTGCAGGGCCTCTACTCGGAACACTAGATATTGACTATGCATCTTGCATGTCTTCAGCTCCCATCCGTTGCGAAACAAAATTTGCACAATTGGCAAATCTCTCTCGCACCTTGAGGTATATTAGGGCATACCGACTTTTCCGACTTCAACTTATACCCCAAGCGTGCAAAAGTACGCTCGCGTTTATAGCTAAATGTCCCGCCACAAAAAATGCAGCTCACTTTAGTTTCATACTCTAAGAACTCATACCATGGTTCCCACTCCTTCATTTGTTTGCATGAAGTTGCTATTACAGATTCATGGATAAAGTAACTCTTTGATGTCTTCTATAATTTTGTACCAATAACAACAGTTAGCGTTGATTCTCCTTTTGAATTGATTTTGGCATCACCTCAATAGAAAACCAAGGCCGTCTTCCACCAATTAAACTTTACCAAGGAGCTTAAAATGAAGTCCAAGTAAAGAGACTAGGGTGAAAAACATGAAAATTGTTGTTGGGGCCAACTCATTTTATACTCTTTTTTCATCTAGGTGCGGACGGATGTGGTATAAACAGGGACTCTATGTAGGGCATGGATGCTATTTCAATAGGCGCGGACGCTAGAACATGTCTGCGCCTAGGCGTAGAGGTATAGGTGTTGATGTTGTCCAAACCAAATTGGCTTAAGGACTGGGCGTGGATGTTGAAGTATGGACGCGGACTTCATTGCATAAGTCCGTGCCCATACCCACTAAGTCCGCAGCCATCACAAAATCATTAAATTAGTGTCTACGCCTTGACCTTCACGTCCACGCCCAGACATCCAACAGTCGATAGTGCCTGCGATAGAGTGCATAAGTACCCCACCCCCACCCTCCAAAAGTGTTGCTATCAATACCTCCTAGTCAACCTTGAAAATCTTGGACTTTACACTTGAGCTCTAAGTTCTGGATGAGTATTTAGGTAGGCCCCACAACCCCACTTGGATAGTGAGACGCCACTCTCCACATTGTCTTTGTTGGTTCTAACTGTTTTTTTTATTGAGAAATACAATTTCATTGCCTAGTAACATTGGTTTGTACGCTCTAGTGCGATTAGATTTTGAAAATATGTCTATTTCTACGATGGACGTTGACGTTGTTCCTCGCACAATGCGGCCTTATGATAAGGGGAGAAGTCAAAATTCAAAGATATCCAAAAAGTGCTTGTACATTTTACTTGATCTTGAAAACCATACTTCTGCAGGTTGGGAAAACGAACCAAAACCGTGGACCAAAAAGACCTGTGAAAAATACATTGAATGGTGCCACATAGATGAAGTTTTCCCACACGATGAGCACAAAAAACATTGTAGGTTCTAGAAACCAACCTTTACCGTTGTAGAGACCTGAACTTCTTTGAAAGATGACTATGACATCGACCTGAAATTAGGATGCACAAAAGAGGAGATGGACCAAAACCTCAAAATTCTCACTACAACAAAACCTGCATTTTATGACTACAAAAATATGACTAGGGATGACTGGTGATTGCTCGCAGTCATATTTCTGGAGGCCAACATCTTAAAAAAAAATATGACTACAAATATGACTATTAGTTATATTTTGGCTTAGTACTTCATGGGTGTATAATATACACCCGTTGGGAACGGCTAAGTACTTCATAGGGAAGAGTAGGGAACAAATTTAGAAAACGTCTAGTCATATTTGTAGTCATATTTTTGCGTCAGTCATATTTTGTAGTCATATCTTTTTGGTAGTGACATTTTTTGTTTTTGGGTAGCCTAAGGAAAATTGGGCGGAGAACATGTTTGAAGAACACCTAGTCATATTTTTGCTTGAGTTTTATTTGCAGTCATTTTGGGGAGGAGTTTAATTTTGTTGTCATATATTTTTTTTAAGTCATTTTTTTTTTTCTTTTTGGGTAGCCTAAGGAAAATTTAGGCAAAGAACATGTTCAAAGAGCATCCACTCATATTTTTACTTGAGTCATATTTTTTAATAGTCATTTTTTTCTCCTTTTGAGGCAGTCCATGGAAAATTTGGACAATGACTATATGTTTAGAGAGCACATAATCATATTTTTGCTTCAATCATATTTGTAGGTGGGGGGGAAGGGTGGGGGGGAGTCATAGTTTTTAGTCACATTATTTTCAATTTTTCATAGTCATTTTTTCACTTTTTAGATAGTCTAAGGAAAAGCTGAAAAGGGGGCCAATCTAAGATGGCCCTCTAGTATTTGAGCTATAGATCCCATTCCTTAGGATGTAGGCATAACTTTATTTCATGCCTATTAAAAAGTTGTTGTTGTATGTTGTGCCTATTATAGAACTTGTATTCAAAAATTTGGAGTGGCATATGTTTATATTTTAATTAAAAAATTTATAATTCTCACATGGTTTACAAAGAAAATAGAGAAAAGTGAGACAATGAACAACATGAGACAATAGATGGATTCATTCCCAACCCTTCTTGTTGAAAAGGATAGGAAAAGGATCTCAAAATGCATATTAAATGTGTTTCGGTTCCTTATGGCGGATTTTTTTAAGTTGAAATATATATTTGGTGACAAAAAGAGTCCTGCAAAGTATTGGTTCAAATATAGAGATTGTTGACTTCTTTAATCACAAAGAAAAAATATTATTTAACAAATACATTAGGTCATGAGGACATAATCACTCGTCTAGTTCATACACTAATAGATTGGCTGCACAGCTTGCACTAGAAGATTGACTAATTATGTTGGTTGATACAAATTAAGAGCTAATTAGATTGGTTGATACAAAGTAAAATCTAATGCATTTAAACTAGTGAAATAGATTGAAAATTGTAGGGTTTAGAAAAAAAAACTTGAAGCTTGGAAAAAATCTAATTTAAGGAGAGAAAAAAAGAGTGAAAAAATTCCATACTTGAGTACCCACATAGCAAGAGCAAGTGAAGAATGCCATTTGTATTCAAAGTCTAAATGTTTGAATTAGAAATATAGGTTTCAAATTGCTACTTAACCCATTAACGACTGGTCGACCAATCTGTGGTCGATTTTGACTCTTTTCAGTTTGTAAAGAGAGCATGGTAAGGAATTTGATGATGTGGCAAAGGGGACGGATCTGGGGAATTGGAAGGTGAAGAGTTTAGGACAAAAATCAAGCCAATCTGAGGTGGCATGTGGCTAGAGGGTTGAAAAAACTGAAAGAGTACCGGCTGAAAATACACTAATAAATGCAAAAGGATGACTATAACAACTAAAGAGTGATTATGATTCATGGTACATATCACTAAACCCTGCAAGTTACTTCCATCTGTACGGTCAGATTTGTGATAAACATCTGTATTTGGTAACCCTAAAATTTGCCCCAAATGAAAATACAAAGGATTGCCCACCCCCAGAATCGACCACGGTCGTTAATGGGTTAAAAGCTTTGGGCATAGTTAACCCCTAAAATTCTATGACTATGTTTTCAACCAAAAACACTCCAAAACTACCATTTTTAGTATAAGTACCAAATTTTTGAAAAAAAATAAATTTTGACACATGTAACCGTAGGATCTTTTAGTAAACTAGTTTTAGAAGATGTCGAAAAAATTTCAGAATTTTCCACCATGCGGATTGGAAGATATTAGCATTTGAATTGGCAAAAATCTATTTTCTGTCCCTGCGAAAAACAGGGCAGCTGCACTTCACAAGGTCACATTTGTATGAAAAAATGTCCAAAATGGTGGTGCATCTTTGAATTCTTTTTCCAAAACAAGTTTTCTACATGCTCAAAAATTTTCAAATCATTTGATATTGTACAACATATACAAAAAAAATAGTAAGTAGCAAGAAGTAGAGAATGATCCAAAATACTAAATTGTTAAGAATTTAATTATGGAATTGAAAAATGTAAATCCCAATGGTTGTAATGTTGTAATAAACAACCTGCATCCTATGAAAAAAAAATTTCAAAAAATATTAAAAATTGAGTTAAATAAACAACTTCAAAGTTTATTTTAGAGTAGAGAATCTATAACTGCCCGCAAACTAAAAATCTGCATAACTTTTGATTCACTGGTCGAAATGGAATGATCCAAAGCTTTCCATATATATAAAACTCTAGAAAACCAATTTCAAATTTTCATTTCTGAAAAAAGTGATTTTTTTTTATCTGCCCGGACTGCCCAGTTACGAAAAAAAGTAACATATTTGGCCATAACTTTTGACTCCTATTTCCAAATGTCATGAAATTTAGTGCATATGAAAGGTACTCCTTCCGCCCACCTTCTATTAAAATTGCAGCCAAAAATATGAAAATATCCAGTCACAAGTACCTACCCAAAATTTTTATACTGCCAAAAACTGCATGCTGGTCCTTTAGGGGTTAAGAGACTAAGTTGATCTCCTTATAGAGTTCTGACTTTGTATTAAACAAAGATTGTTGATAATAATTTATGCATAATTGACCAAATGAAAATTTTGAAGTCTTCAATATATACTTATTTAGCACTTATGAGGATTATATCATTGTAATTATTTATTTTTAGAATTATTAAAAATCAATTAGTAATAATAGAAATCAAATATTGCAATTCTAAAATAATCCAAAAAAAGAAGAAAAAATTCAAAAACATAGAAAAAATTTGAAACAAATTAAGAGAGAAAAGTAGAAAAAAATCGTTTGAAAGAAAAAAATTTGTTCACAAATAGAATTTATACACCTTATTAGTGGTAGTCACAGCTTGTTCACCGTGATGGTGAACAATGAACATTGAAGTGGTGGCGGTGTAGGGTTGGCTTGCTTTCGACAGAATATTCATAGTGGAACATTGATTGTTCACTCCCAACATCCACCTCCGGAGGTGGATGTTGGGAGTGAACAATCAATGTTCCGCTAAGATTATTCCTTTGTTCTCTTAACTTTCAATTACATCCGTCCATCTTGCCATTATCCATCCTCCATTGTTCATTCTCAACATTTGAACTAAAAGGGTGGTCACGGCTTGTTCAATATTTGTCACTTCTCATTGGCCCCTAAAAGCACTTTCCATTGTTCATTGTTCATTGTTCACCATCACGGTGAACAAGCTGTGACTACCACTATTGCAAAAGTTGTTATTACACAGACACAAAAAACACAATAAAAAAGAAGCAAGTTAGGCTTCATTATACAACTATAATATGCATATTAGAAAATTGAGATGAGGTAGAAATGTATCCAAGGCATGTCCTTGAATTTGGCACTTTGTTATTTTTCTTTTTGTAGAAACCATTAGAAATTACATTAAAAATTAGAAGTTTAACTCAAACTTAAAAATTTATTAAAATCCAACTTTGAATTAAAAATCACTTAGGTAAGTTTTAAAGGTTTTCAAAAACATATCATACTTTTTAAAATGGATAAACATCAAAGAAAATAGATTATAATGAAATTAGATAATCAAAAGCATTAATTTTGGATTAAAAATATCAAAATTCATCTAATTCAAGCTAGAAAAGAATCTTGAATTTAGGTGACATTAACAATTAAATCTTGAAAATAAAAGTTAATTTAGACTTACAGGTCAGAAAAAAATGTTGGATAGAATCTTCAAAAATGAATAAGGATAGAACTTCATCCATCCATAATCTTTTCTAAAAATATCCCATTATAAAGATTTTACTATTTTTGGACATGCATATAGTACTCTACAACTTAAGCTATCAAAAATTTTGAATTTTTGAATTTGGATCTAGAAGTCTAGGATTTTGGCTTAGATTGACCACCTCAAACAAAACCACCTCAAACTTCTAATTTTTGTAGTTTTGGTCAATTTTAATCAAGATGTGAACCACTTACAAGTTATCATTAAAAAAAAATGTTCACTATTTAGAATGCTAATCGAAAAATACTTAATTATCTGAGTTAGGACTTAAAGCCCAACAATAAAAAAAAAGATTGTGCATGTTTTATCTCATGAATATATTTAAAACACTCACACATGTCATGTATTGAAGTTTGTTTATTTTTTAGAAAAGTTTTTAGCAATGTCATACAAGCCACATTTTTAGAGGGTCTTTGTAGATCCTATGGTCTAAGTCATAAAATTATTCATCTGAAGATTGAGGCTGATTGTAGGCATGCTCACGCTTGTATTGCAATTAAAAGATGGTTGTTTAGATGTTCTTACAAGGATATACTTAGACTATATAAGCATAATCCCTTGTTTTGCTTCAAAGATGCTTTTAAAGAACACCTGTATTAAATACTTTCACTCCCAGACACTTGTGCACACTTTTTTGCTATAATCGTAGGTGCATAAGGCTTTGCTTATTCCTTTCAATAATTTTGTGGAATTGTAGTGCAACATATATTCACTTTGAATCAAATTTTATTATCAAAATAGCTTAGTTGCTTAGAATAATCATATTTAGTCAGTTGCATAACTATGTCAAGTCACATAACTAGACTAAGTCATGTGCATGACTAAGGCAAGTCACATGATTAGGGTTTTGAAACTCTAGCTGCCGTTTTTGTACTTCCCCCTCAAAGTGCAACATTTGGCTATTTTTGTTTCTTTTTCTTTGCTTCTTGTTGTTTCCTAGGTTTTTTTGCCTCTTAGTTCTTGTTTCTTGCTACCTTTTATCTTTTTTTTTGGTTGCCTTTTAGTTTATGTTTCTTATTGCTTCTTAGTTCATGCTCCTTGTTTCTTCTTGTTGCTTTTTGCTTGTTGTTGCATCTTATTTCTTGCTTTTTCTTGTTATTTGTTGCATTTTGTTGGATCTTAACTTGTGCTTCTTGTTGTTTTTTGTTACATCTTTATTTATTTTTCTTCTTGCTCCTTGTTGCATCTTAACTTTTAGCACTTGTTACCTTTTGCTTCTTGTTCCTTCTATCATTCACTATTATTATTCTTTCTTCTTGTTTATTTATAAATTCTAGAGATATAGTGGTTATGGTGTTATTCTTTCCTCTTGTTTATTTACAATTTCTAAAGATATAGTGGTTATGACCTCTTTATAATCTTAAACTTATACTACATGTTTTGTATTGCCTTAAATCTTTGAAGGTTGATCAATATTGTTCATTCACTAAAATTTACCTCCTTGATTGTATATGTAGGCACTAGAAGTTGAAATGAAGTTATTGAAGGCTACTTGCAACACTAAATAAACAACATCTTCACATCTTTATAAGAAATATAAGTCTTTGAAGTGTGTGGGAATATACATTTATAGAATGTCATTGTGATATATTTTGTGTTAATAACTAATAAATGTTATTGAAAAGAGTCACATTTTTCTTGCATTTTCTTTCTCCAATGTGATTGTCTCTTGTGGATCTCAAAAAATGATCATGCTTACTTGTTTTTAATTTGATGGAGTCTTTTATTTAGCTACTAAACTATGTTGATATATGACTACAATGTGTCATGTCCATTTTGAATATATGGAAATGTGACTATAGTTCAAAAGTCAAAATAGAAGCTACTATAAACCTGAGTCCCCCTAATTACAAACTACACACAAATCTAAGAAATGCTACTCTCACTAATTTGGAATGTCATTTGCTTGAGACATATTTCACAATATATCTTGGCCAAAATATGATTGGTTGTATTCATATAATGCTCATAGTCATAGTTATACTAAAAGTGAGACTCTATATTCTTAAAAATATCACTATATTCTATCATTAAATTACTAGTAACACTCCATAAAAATTGCCACATTAGCCAGAAATATAACTCATAGGAGTCATATTTCACATTAAAAAAATATGACTCATAAAGGTCATATATCATATAAAAAAAAAATGATTTATGGGAGTCATAATTCACATTATTAGAGAATATGAATTACAAGGATTATATTCCACATCAACACAAAATATGACTATATAGAGTCACATGCCATGTAGTTTTTTATTCTTTACCCGGGTAGCTTATGAGAAAGTCAAACCTCTCAGGGTAGTCAACATGTATGCTACGTTGGCAAAATATGGTGTATTATACTTTCAATCTAAGTGACTACAAATATGAGTCATTAAAAATATGACTAGTCAGTAATGACTGGACTCAGTCATATCGTGCATCCTCTATAGTGATTTTTGTGGTAGTCATATTTTGAGATTTTACGACTCACTGCAATCATATTTTGTTGTCATAAAACACCCATTTTGTTGTAGTGATTTAAGAGCCACTCAACTTGATCGATTATTGGAGGAGGTTATTGCAGACGAAAATATTAAAGGGGTTGCCTTCGGAATGGGAGAAATAGGAAGTGGTAGCACAATAAGTTGACCATCATCAAATCCTTCTAATCCTATAGCTCGGCACCTTGCTGAACTTGATAGATGGGAAATTACAACGCAACGTCCAATGATGATTGGAAAGTTTATACATACAATGGACAAAAAAATAGAAATGTCTAACTAAGGCAACGCATCCTTATTGAAAATGATTGAAGACTTACAAACTCAACTCCACCAACAAAAAGAAAATCACAATATGTAGATAGAAACCTTAATGAGAGACTTCAGTATTAAAGAAGCATACAAACAGAAGATTCAAGATTTGGAATGTGCCCTCCGTCCAACCGATTCCAAATGACATCATTTGAATTATCATCCTATCATGTTGTTTGAGAGGTAGCTATATGCTCGGATATACATAGGGACATAAGGGTATTGTACATTTGTATATAATATACAATAAAATTAAAGAATGTTGATGACCAAATATTTGGTTATGCAACCATGTATGAAAATTGGAGAGGTTCATTGGAGCCAAAATTTCAACCTTCATGTTGTATATTCAAGGGATAATTTGCATACACAACCATGTATTATTTAATGGTATGGTCATGGTGTATGCATGCACATGGTTTAATGGCATACAACAATATAGATACATAGTGAATTAGTGAATCAAGTGTATGTCTAAAGCACAATATAAATTGACAAAGTTTGATGGTCAATAATATATTTCTTTAATCATCTTTTCACTTGGAAAAATATTTTTTAAATGTATTCTAGACACCATAAATCAAATTACTCAATTATAATAAAGAAGTGGTTTAGGGTTAACTTTCCGGTATTAGGTTTGTAGTTTAGGAAATCTTTACCAAGTATATTTTTTGATTAAGCTCTGCTAGTAATTCTACATTTTTTGACGCTCAAGTGTGGAAGTTGGGGCTCTCACACCACTTCAGAAATATGAGATTTGGACAAACCTCATAGGTCTTTGGAAGCAAGAGCACAGACATAGAGGTGTAGGGGTGCGGACGTTGTCTAATTGTATGATTTCTGGATGCTTAGGCATGGACGATTTGGCGCGGACAAAAAGACTCCCACTTGACTTTAGAAACATGAGATTTCAAATGTGTCTCAAAACCTCCTGGTTGTCTGGTGTATGGATGTCAACATAAGGACACATAGGCACAGACATAGAGTTCTGAAGTGGACGCTGGATGCAGATGTCGGGAATAGGCACAAACGTTATGGGTGCGGACACAAGATAAAAACCTCATTGGAGGCCTTGTTTCCTAAGCCCCATTTTCAATATGGCTTAGGATTCTTCCTCTCGTTTCAATATGACCTACATTGAAGGATGGCCAGCCTATACTTGTCCTACTAATATTAATTGCTTATTTGAAACCCAAATTTTGAGAGGGAGCCACTTGCACCAATTTTGTTTTTCCTTTCAAGCCAAAGGGTTGTTTTAATGGGTTTTTTAAAGAAATATTAGTCCATGGAATGCACTCCGTGTTCACCCCCCCCAAAAAGAACATTATGCCGTTTAATTATTGAAGTAGGAAAAAAGGGATTACTACGGAGGCAACCTAATACCCCATTAGTTTCCTATTTTGAGCAAAAGGTTATGTCCTAATTAGTACACAATGCCGACTTTTGTATTCCAGATACTTGTAATCTTGTTGAAAAAAATTTGAAATTAAAAAGGTAGAAACAATTTTTTACTTTCACTTCACTTGAGGTGTACATTCTACATTATTCTTCCATATATTATATTGATGGAATTTTTTTTGTACTAGTAAAATTTTATTACTACATTAATTTTGTATTTGTACGATTTTGAAACAAGTACAAAACCATTTTTTGCAATTATTGAGAAGATAAAAAACCAATTATTTATTAAAAAAAAAAAAGACTTCTGAAGTTTGAGCGACGAATTTGTTGTCAAGGTCTTCACTGTGGTTTAGGTGGATGTAGAAAATAAAATAACCCACTCCGAAATGTTTAACTCAATCTACATTGCTACAAATACCTCTACTCTAAACTTAATTTGAAATTGGATTATTTTTGCTAATTGAAATGAAATTGCTTACAATTATATATAATGCATGATTTCATTTAATGATAATGCATGATTCATGTTAGAATATAGTTTAGTAGGCTATATTATGCTCACATATGATATTAGAGTATTTGACAATAATGACTTAACGTAGAACTTTGATAGTGAATGAACAACAAATGAGAAATGGAAAAAAAGAATGGCATATGTAAGAAAAAATTGTAATATTGTCATAGATGCATAATTTGTCGGTTGTGCAAATATTTATGAAATATTGAAATAGAAAATTGCACAAATTGCACTTGCACATAATGAAAGAAAATTGCTTGTATATTTGATATTTGTCATACATTACAAAATTGGAAAAGCGCATGACATTGTTACTGTATTATATCCATATGTTGGTGTCTATAGTTAATTGAGCTGACTCCCAAAATCTATAAGCCTTTCTAATGCTACGTACTCTACAATATTCCGTGTTGTAGACTAGAGCACATAGAAGTGCACTTAATCAATATTCATGGGTTTTTTGGCCTTGCCACTTGGTCTTGCTTTGTTGTCGTGCGTCCCTGCCACCACATTGTAGTCATCTACGTAAAGTTGTCGAACTCTTGATTGGATTCGTTTTATTGGCCCATCCTCTCATTAGAAGAAACCTGTTGTTTTTTTACGTCCAAAATTTGGACGTCCACTTTTTTGGACATCAAACATAACATTAAGATGCTAGTTTTGATGTGCCTTGCATTTCTTGAACTGCTTGTTGAGTCCCAAGATTGTGTTCATCCAACAAAAAGTTAATTGTATCACCTTTGAAAAATTTGCGCCACTTTAATGCCAAATATTGCACACTTTCTTAAACTCCATCATCATCAATGACACATACTCCATTCACATTCCAAAACCAATTTTTTGGATGGGATTCAAATCGAAATTTGTTATGATCTTTGTTCTAGTGGCCGTTAAAGCATTGGTAGAAAAAATTACGTTTATCGAGACCCTTTCTTGATTGTGATTCAAATAATTGTTGAACATTTTCTTAAACTCTGCCTCCATTTGCTAGTTTCAATCCATTGTAAATATGCATGTCAACTTCCACTGATAATATTGTGCCGCTAGTGCATCCAATTGACTTTAAAGAGCAGTATTTTTTGTATGCAAATCTGCAACTTCTTTGCTGGTTTGTCTTGTGTGGGTCCCCTTTGCCAAGTTCCCTGTATTGACTTCAAGAGCGTGCCGAAGTTCTTGTATATTACATTCTTGCTTCACAATGAAGTCACTCTTCTCCTTTAGTTTGTTGCGGAACTTTGTAGAATCTTCATACAATTGATTTATAAGTACATTTGGAGCTTTTCTCATTGCTAAATCATCTCCAATTACATGTGGCGTGCTCCATTGGGCCCTCCTTTTTCTGGCACGTAGTTGTGCCCTATAGCTTAGTGGACGTGGTGGAGTAAGAGTGCCATTGCAGTCACTATCTGGATCTGATTTTTCAGTCATGTAATTGTCAACCAACTCAATCAACGTCTTGAGAATGCCTAATCTGCCTTTGAATACCTTTGCACCCCCATTGGAATAAATCCATTGGCAGCTCGTGGAACTGTAACGCTTTTGCTAGTGCCTTTTAAAGTTAATCAGGCTACCCGTTTGTGAAGCTTGACTTCAGCATGCACACCCCTCAAAATCATGATATTCACTTCGTTTCGTTTAACGGTGGGTTTGTCGTACAAGACTTGGTACGCCTCAATGCAACAATTTTTGAATGCCTCATTGGTGTAGTACTTCAAGTTAGCCTTGTAGAAGTGTCAGTGGAAGTTGTGTCGTTCTTCAGAAAAGGCTTTGTCAATGTGACACCAATCTATGTACTGAGCCCAATGATCTGCACTCCATGGATCAGGTATTGCCTTCTAATCTCAAAAGGCAAGCTTTGCCGAATTTCGCAAAACATGTAGGCACTTGGGTTGTTTTTGGCCAGCACGTAGCCGTGTCTTGTCTCATTCCTCTTTCCTTGCCAATCCCGATGTCGACATGGTTGATGAAGTTTGGAAAAAAAAACGTGTGAGTGAAATCAAGTAGATCCTACACGTGCGCCCTTGCAACCAGCTCAAAGAGAAGTGGAGGACCAAGGAGGTTGTAGGGCAACTTGTAATGGGCGTGGACGCCCATTTATACCTTCGGGTGGCACAAGCAGTGGAAATTGGTGCAGTTGGTAGGGGCGTGGACATTAAAATGAAGGGGTGCGACACTAGTAGAAAAACAGTGACCAAATCAACAAAACATCAATACAAAAGTGTTGATATTGATACTGTATCGTCCATTTGAACAATTTTTTGTTGATTTTGGTAAAAACTGCCAAAATCAACAATTTTTTTGGTTGCTTTGGATATTGCAACTTTAAATCAACAAAAAAATCAACACTTTTTGGTTAATTTTGACTTTCAAGAATCTCAAGTAATTTGTGGATTTGAAAAAAGTTTAAATCACCATGGTTAGTATTCTATAAATAATGCAATTCAAAAAACTAGCTAAATCATTCACAATTCGGTATTTTTCAAAGTCATCAGACTTCATAGGCCATTTAGGAATAGAAAAACAAATTTTTTTAAAATATTTTGAACTAAGAAAAGTTTCTTAATCAAATTATCTTTCATCTCCAAAAATCTGTTTGCAATTTCAAGTCTCCAATAAAAAGTTATGAATAAATTTCAGAGAGGAGTTGAATTGAACTTTAGAAACTTTAAAGACGATTTTGTCCTAGTAAATGAAAAAATTTCAAAATAATTTGAACTAAGGAAAGTTGTAAAATCAAGCCAAATTTCACCTTGAAAAATCCGTTTGAGATTTCAAGCCTTCAATGAAAAGTTAAGGACAAAAATCAGAAAGAGGTGGAAATGGACATTTTCTGTGACATTAGAGTTATTCGTAAAGTCATCCCTAGTTTGGTACCTAGTTTTAAACAAGCTCTTATACAAATTGGTGAAAGGAGGTAAAGCAACCCATATGGGATATGTAAATGGTTGGAGTTGTAAGTAACTTGTAAGAGCTTGGAGGAGCTCAATCTTAAAATAAACCCATATCCTTTTGAGAGTTCATAAAGAATAGTGGATTTCATTATAAAAACAACCTCTCCACCCTCCATTCTCACGAATTGTCAATGTACAATTTCTTTGACAGGTAAACTCAGGTCCAAACTTTTTTAGGCACCATTTCGATGTGAAAGAAAGTTTGGTCCCAAGTTTTGTTTTGCTAGTGTTGATTGTGCGAGCTTTTTACTTTTTCACCTGCTTTTTTACATAAAGCAGGGGTTCAAACCCCAATTTTACCTCTAAACTCAGGTTTACTTTACGAATAACTCTATTATCAAACATACTCTCTGATTTTTGTCCATAACTTTTGATTGAAGGCTTGAAATCTCAAACGGATTTTTTGAGGTGAAATTTGGCTTGGTTTTACAACTTTTCTTAGTTCATTGTTTTTTAAGAAAAGTTCATTTACTAGGACAAAATAGCCTCCAAAGTCTTCTGATTTTCAAAACTAATGAAAAAAAAATGAAAAAAATATAGAAATAAAATTTTACATCAACAATTGACATGTAAATTTGTATGTGATGCATTGGTAAGGGTCCTTGGGCCTCAACCGTGAGGTCCAAGGATCAAACCTTGGTGGCGGCAAATGCCACATGGCAATTGGGTTGCTTGCCACGTGGCCATTAGATTGTCACATGGCAGTTTTAAAATAAATAAATATATTTTTTTAAATAATAATTAATAATAATAATAATTGAAAAATAAAATGGGACCAAATCAACAAAAAAATCAACACTTTTTTGTTCACAAAATCAACACTTTTCTATTAACAATTGCCCAAATTAATACACCCATCTTAACAAAAAAAATCAACACTTTTGTGTTGAATTTTTGTTAATCTGGTCACTATTTTTTCTACTAGTGTGAACATAAAGATTAGACGTGGACATAAAGACTGGGCACGGATGTTATTGACGTTTGGGCATGGACGTCATCGATACCTAGGCGTGGACATAAGGGCTAGGTGCGAATGTCGTCAACACTTGGGCACGAACAAAAGGACTGGACATAGATGCTGACAATGGCTGGGCATGGACGTATGATCTGTGCGCAGATATTGTTGTGTTTGGGCACGGACGTTCTCAAGTCCATGAAACGGACTTTTTGATAGTATTATTTGTTTTTCTCGCTAATATTTTTTATTTTTATTTTTTCTGTGCGTGTATAATATTGTAGGAATTAAGCATTAGTAGTCCCTCATACATTTTTCCTAAGATACAAAGCTTTGAAAGTGAGCATCTAAGGGTTGGTCCGCCTTTTTTCATGGACTTTTGGGGTGGGATTATTTTCAAGTCACTTTTCAAAGCAAGGGAGATAGATTATGATTGTAACACAAGTTGTTTCTAATTGACTGAAGCATATTTGAATTACTTATGTATTTTCTATTAGAATTAGTCATAAGTCCCTATTTATGACTCTAAGTCTTCCGTAAATTGTTCACTTGCAACTTTGGGAGAAAAATGGGAAAAACAAAGAAAATATTAGGCTATTGCAATGAATAATTTCTTTTGGAACAAACCATTCAATGACTAAGATAAATCAGCCCATGACGGTCAAATGACCCATGACGGACACCTAGGGAATGACCCATCATGGATTTTTTCTAGTATACAAGATTGGGGCCACCATCAATGTCTTATATGACAATGATGGAGTGATTAGTAACCTCTTTAGGAGCTCCCAACTTTATAGTGTGAATTCTTTGTAACATTTGATTTTTTAATTCTTTTATGTTAAAAAATATTATAATTGCTTTAGGTGAGTGAAATGAGCATTATAGGTTCAGATTTTGTTGGTTTTGAGGCAGTCTACAAACTCTTTGGGGCCATGATGTACTTAACACTTCAAAAATTGATAGCTAATTCATACATTGTCAAAAAAAATAATAATTTCAATTGCTCTTGTTGTTTCTCACACTTGTCTTTATGTGTGAAAAAAATTGAAAAATTTCAGTAACACCAGGAGTCCAAACTCCTAATTCTGACCGTCATGGGTTATTTTACCTTACAGAAGGTCCATTTAACCTGTAAACATTTAGATCCTTATTTTGAATTGCCGAAAAATCATTATAAAGAACCATGTTGAAGAATATTTTGGAATGGATTTACAAATAAAAGTTGTAGATTTTGAATTCTATATTCCATCTATATGGTAAGATTCAACAATTTTATCACCAATATTTTTCTATAGATTTAGAAAGGAAAATTTTAAAATTCATTTACAAGCAAAACATTATCATTTTTTGAGTAAACTTGTTGGAAGGGATTTGAAACAAGGTTCTTTTAGGCGAGTCTATTATAGTACCTTTTCAAATTGGGCAACCTTGCCAAATACCCCAAAAAATTTGGCACTTAAAAAAGGATTTAAACAATTTTCATCATCCAAAATATAGAATTTAAAAGATATTCGGCAAAAAAGTAATACCCCCCCTATAAAATAGTGGTTGTTCGCACCTATATCCTTATTTTTTTAACACACTGACCCCCTCGAGAAATGAAATGACTTCTAGTTCAAGCAGGGATCATCACTATTTTGGAATAAACATATCTACATTTTGTTGTGTACTTCATTCGTAATGTTCTCATTTACATTTATTACGATTGAAAGAATTTGGAGACAATGAAATTAATATTGTTTATATACTCATGATGTTTGGGAGTATATGTCATGATTTGTGTGTCCTAAACAAAGAATGTATGAATGGTTGAAAGGCCCAAGTGTGAACTCTAATCCACTCCTTTCCTTTATCATATTATTTTCAATTTTTTTCTTTTTCTTTCACAATTTTTTTCCTTTTCCTATAGGTATATAGGTTTTTTTCCCCCAAGAGTGGTCATTCCATTAGCTTGGAGTATATTTGCAAGAGGTCTATGAAATTATAATAGAATGGCCCGGGTTCAATCCTACAAGGCCCAAAATTAGCCCGAAAGGCACTGTCTTAACCTCTAAAGCCCCGCTTGTTCCCTCAGGGGACAATTTGGGTCCAGGTAGGTTTCTATTGTCTCAATTTGAAGCGATTTTTTTTGAGATTTTTTGAGCTTGTGTAGCTTTGCGAGAGCTTTTTGGATATATAAATTTTGTTTCAAGCGGATGCCAAATGAAAAAGTTATTAGCACTTTTCAGCTAAATTATTTTGCATGGATAGGCTGGGCTGCATAATTACCTCTGACTTTGGACGGGGCAGGAAGGGGCAACACAATAGCTAGGCAGTGGGTGAGGCCCTGTTGCCCCCGCACCTATCCTCTAGGGCCTAGTCGCACCTCAAATTGCAGGGAGGTGGGGCCGTAGGGGGAGGTCGCTTGCTCCCACCTGCAGTCGCAGGAGCATGTGCGGAGACTGCCGGGGAGCCTATCGCTCTCTGCGCACCTTGCTTTAACAAATTTGGAGTTGATTTCTTCCCAAAAATCTGCTGGATTGCTATACTTCATGGCACCAATTAGATACACACTAGAATTTCTCATTGAATTTTTTATAATTCCGCAATTTCATTGATTGATTTTTTTATCAAAAGAATCTCCAAAGTCAAAAATTTCCAAAAAAACACATTCTGATGAGTATTAGGTATCCATGAATCGAATTTGCAACATGTAATTGATGAAAGATCAATCAAGTACAGCCACATTTGCACCTAATTCAAGAATGTGCAATTACTTCAATCTAAATTTGACCCTCACCGTCTTACAGAAACCCTCTCTACGCTCTGCAATGCCTGCAACACCGAGCTGCCAAAAATTCAATAGAGAACAAGCTGCATGCGGGTATGACTAAACAAATAATCTTCAAAATTGCTAGACTGCAACCTTGACCACTCATTCAGATGAAGTCTTGCTCAACGAGGCGCAGTGCTGTTGTGGAGAGGCGGACTGCTGAAGTCGTACTCAAGGAAGCACCGTGTTGTTTTGGGCACGCGGAGTGGTCTTGTGGAGAGGCAAGCTATTTTTGTGGACAAGTAACATTGACAACACCAGAGTCATTATTGCACAAAAACTTGCGCTTGCACTGGTGTTCAAATTGCAAGATACTTCCTACATGTAGATATTTGAAGTTGTACAGGATAATATGATTATGCTAGTTTCATAAAAAGTGCCTTATCTCATGTGCATTGACAAGCATCGATAACCTCGGTTCGTGTTTTCTGCATAAATTTCAAATTTCATATGTCCATGTACTGTTCTGCAGATCTTGATCTGATCTGAATCGTTGAATGTGTAGAAATCTATGTTCTCCAAAATTGAGCAAACATTGTTGAAGTGCCAATGAAGTTGCAAGCGGCGTCCAATCAATCATCACTATTCATTCAACATTGCACTATATTGTATGGACACTTCAATCCTATTGCAAAATTCTTTCATAAAGTATGCTCATAGACAAGGTTGTACGTATTTTCATTTTCAAATTTAGCACTACTATAAAGTGCCCTCTCCAACTTTGAAAAGCTAATGAGACTTTGTTCATTTCTAGGCCCCAAATGTTTCCTTGGCAAATGCAAGTACATACTTGGACAACCTACTGTCCAATAGACCACCAAATGATTTTTTCAGAGAAGTTTCTACTTTGTACTTTCCTAGCTCTATGCATCTGGAAAAAACAATCTTGAGATTTGCTTTTTGGTTTCAGTAGATTGCATGTATCAATTGATATTGCATATACCAATTTTGGGCCTCAATGATGATTTCATTTTTCAAATGTCATTGCTCAGAGGAATTTTCAGCAAGATTCAAGTTCATTTGGTGGTTGCAAAATCTTTAGCGCTTGAGGTCTGAGCATGTAGCAAGCTCCAAGTATCTCAAGCCATGATAAACGAACTAGTCTAGCCATGTCAAGTGGTTAACTCAAATTCTACTCAAAATTGCCATATCTATTGCAAAGTGCCTAAAAATCCAGGAATTCTTTTTTTTACTATTGTAACAAAAGGATCTTGCATTGAAGTGGTATAAAACGGCTTCAAAACATTTCTAAGAAATAGACCACATGATTTGTAACATAATTCTATTTGAAGTAAAAAATAAATTTCTTTCCATACCTACCTCACCTACATTTCAAGGCTTTCAATTTGTTTAGATCAAATTTTTAGCACTACACATTCAAATTTTAGATCCTTGTTTATGATCTAGCAGAATTGCTAGTTCTTATGAACTACATCTCATGGATTCTAGTACAAAACAATCTTATTTAGTTCTGGAAAATGTGTAGGACATGTACGCTTTTTTGATGGTGAAATTTAATAATCCTTATGCTAACATTTTGGTGTTCAAGCAAAGAGCATAGGTTGAACATTGTTAGGAGTTCGAAGGAGGAAGAGTAATGCCTAGACGGAAGACTAGAACCTCCTTGAACAAGGTATAACACTCTAATCCATAAAGCAATGTAGTCCCCTTCAAGGACAATATGATTTTGTACCAAGCTTATAAGATATCAATTTTTTGTCATAAACTTCAAAAATTATTTTGAAGATCAAAAATATTTCCGACCTTCTAGATAATAATTTTTTTTTCCAATTGTTGCCCAAGATTAGAAGTCATTCCATTATTTGTGCTTTCTACACTTCATTCGGCAAAAAAAGAAATTCAAAAGAACTTCTAATACAAAATTTTAATCTATTTCCTTATAAATTTTAATTTTTTCTATATTGGATGTTGTGAATCATTTCTTCTGGACTAGTGATGTCAAAGTTATGAAGCATCTTATTTTGTAGACAAGTAGATTGTATTTTTTACAAAAAAAATGTATAGGATTTGTTTTTAAGTTCAATTTTCAGATTCTAACAAAACAATAAGATCTACAAGTTTTATTCTTATTGTTATAATAATATTACTATCATAATTAATTTTTTCTAATTCCATGTGAGAATATTTAATGGTATAATGTTTTCCTATATGCCATATCTACATCTACATAACAATTTTTCCAAGAGTGAAAACTATGTGTTTTTTGAATTTAAAAAAAAATTATTTTTATTTTTATTTTTAACGTACACTTTCAAATCTAGTCTTCATCATAAAAGAAAATTTATTCTAACTATACAATGCAAAAGTTAAAAGGTTCAAAGTCAATTAATCAAGTAATAGAAGGTGTAAGATTTTATTTTATACCACTTCAAATGCAAAAATCTTGCAAAGTTTGGAAGGTTTCTTCCACACATTTTCATAAAAGCTTAGAGCAAGTTGCCACAATTAAATGCAAAGAATTCAATTTCCATAAATTTTTGGACTCTATAATGCACATTGTAATTTCAAATGTCTTTTGACAAAGAAAAGATTCTGGTGTTTCAAGGATGAACTCCACCACTATGCTTCCATTTGCACTTTGAATTTCAGAAGTTCTAAGTTGCATTCCGTTTGATTTTTATTAGGTTGCATAGGATGGACTTCCCATTCATTGTAGTTGTAGATTGCTAGCCCAAGATACTCCTCCTTTTAATTCACAACATCCACCTCGAAGTCCTATCCCCCCCCCCCGATTCCATCACAAATAGGGTTTGATTACCTTACACCTCTCTTTGTACCATTACTACCAAACAATGGTCAAAAGAATTTCTTTCCACATGACAATGATATCATTGGCAACGTGAATCCAAAATTCATTGATAGCCAGGAGCATGAAGGTGGAGGTAGAGCCTCTAATTGTGAAGAACTTGATGAAGAAGACTTTGATGAAGGCCCCTAATCCTCTCACGAAATTCAAGATCTTGATGATATCTTTTGGCCTCCAGAGTTGTTGTACAACCCTGGGCAAATTGCATGTCAACACCGACAATCACGTGATGGAAGTGGATCAATAAGGGCGGAGAAGAACATTATACATCAAGAGATGCTACACGAAGACGGTTCAATTCACCAACCCAGTGCCTCTACTGCTAGAGTAATCATGATACCTTCACCGACTTGGGAACACTTGGATGGAAGCGAGGAAACAATCGAGGAGCGTCAATGAGGACAAGGTCTATAAAACCAACAGGAACGTCTTGAACGACAACTGTCTAGCAGCCCTTCTACAACATGCAAGCATTGCAAATTATTTTCTCAATAGATCTTTATGTAGAATTGGGGTTGCAATTAGAAAGACAATGATATAAAATTTTGTTCCCATAACAATGGAATTGGTAGTTGAATTGTGCGGTTACTATACAGTAATTGGCAATGATTGTTGTGCAGTTCTTGAATGTGTGTGGTGAATGACCAGTTTATTTTATTAGCAATTGAGTTCTATCTTCTTTCTTGCACTTACATCTACCTAATAATTTTTTGTTTTTGTTCAAAGAATTCTAATGAACATTTTTAAAAAAAAATTTAATTTAAGAAGAGTAAAAGAATATAAATTCAAAATGTATGCAACATTAAAATGTTATAACCAAAGTATTCAAAGTTTCATAAAGTAGTCTGCCTTGATGCTAGAGAAGTATTTTTCTTAAACTTTAATCGTTTTTGCTTTGCAGTGGAAGTAGTGGAAGTTCTAGAAATGTCTTTTTAATTTTACATGCTCTTGTTTTGCAAAATCTTACAATTTTTTATTCTAATAGAAATTATTTTTGAATTTATTGTTTTTTCCATTAAAAATGGTGTTGTGAAGTGTATTTTATAAATGAAAATGCCTTTGGACTCTAGGACATTAGAAAGTGAAGCGGGCCTATTTTGAAAAGTTTGACACATAGAAATTTCAAATTTGTAGATGACAGCGGAAGCGAGTCAGATATTGAGTATCCCGAGGTGGATATTGAATATCCTGACTATAATTTTGGAAGAGGAAAAAGAAGATGTGCAAGATGATGGCTATGATGGTGATATGAACAACATCAAACATGTATATCGAGATTGTACTTGGCATCAGGATTTTATAACATATGACCCTGAAGTTGAAGAATATTTTGGTAATTATGAATCTAATATTTTTGGAAATGAGGTCCCTACTTTGTCCAACTTATTAAAAATGTTCTGGCCATTATCGATTTTACGGGACATCGTTGCCGAGACAAATCGATATGCAACAGCATTGGATGAGAATGGGAGGACATATGGAGGGCCAAATTGGATCAAACTTACAGTATTAAAGTTGAAGGTTTTCATGGCCATCATATTGTACATGGGCATGAGGCGTCAACCAAATTTGAAGTCTTATTAGCATAAAGAAGGCTCAGTTTTTCATTGTTCAACTATCTCTAATTTGATGTCATGGAGCTGATTTGAATTGCTCACAAAAATTTTACATGTGACAAATCCATCAACATATGAAAGCGATAAGAGAAAGCCAGGATATGACAAAACGGGGCAAGTTCGGTGGTTATTGAATGCAATGAGAAACAATTGCCGAAATGCATGGAATGTTGGTAAATTTGCCACAGTTGACGAAATGATGATCCGGTATAAAGGGACTTATTGTCCCGCGAGGCAATATATGTTCCAGAAGCTGCAAAAGTGGGGCTTGAAGTTTTGGTGTTTAGCAGATTCAAAATCAATATTTGTTTTAAGTGTATTGTGGAAAAAGTCCAGTTGTTGAAGAAGAAATACGACGACTAGAGGGGCATGGGGAAGCGTAGTTAGCCCATAACGTTGTATTGCGCTTACTTGCATCAATTGAGGGTAAAGAACACGTAATTGTAATGGATAATTTTTTCTCTAGCATTGCTTTATTCAAAGATCTATTGGATAAGAAAACATATGCAACTGGCACAATGAAGGCAAATCGGGTGGGTCTCCCCCAGTCTTTCAAGAACACTGAGGATTTCAATAGAAATGAGCAAGGCACATTAGACTAGCGCATGCATGATTCAAAGCAAATGAGTAGCATTATATGGAAAGATAAGAAACTTAAGCGGTTCTTATCATTTCAATGCATGCGGTTCCAATTCAGTTTCCATGGGAATTTCCAGTTGTTACTATTCCACGTCGTAATGGTTTAGAATGGGAGAGCATTCAAACATCACCCATGCACCTTGAGTATACAACTCACATGCGCAGTGTAAATGTGGCTGACCAGTTACGAGCGTCATATACATGTCAAATCTGGTCCCACAAGTGGTGGTACCGTGTTTTCTTCTTTCTCTTGGATACGAGCATTGTAAACATGTATATAATATATATGGACAAATGGAAGGCTGTAAATCCTCACAAGTGTTTGATGAAGCATTTGAAATTTTGCACTCAATTGTGCAAAACTTTAACTGCAAGGTGGCATGGCAAGAGACGTGGAGATTCTGAAAAACCACTATGTCGTAGGCAAGTGTGCTATCATGCATTTACCAAGGACCGCAATCCTTGTGTAGTTTGCAACGACGATTTTTCTCCATTGACGCGGCCAAAGACATATTGTCCTACTTGTGGCAATAAATTCATACGTTGGCGTAAAGGGTTTTTCCAAATTTTTCATGAATGCTTGAATGGCTAAGCCATTTGCAATGTGAGTACAATTTTTATGTACTATTCTAGCAAAGTTGTTAGGAATTGCTTTAGAATTATTGTATGTACAATTTCATCCTAAGACCTCAAATTGTCATTAGATATATAGGTATTTTGTCATTGAATGGAAGGATGAATTTTAAAATGAATGAGTAGGGATGTGAATTTTTTTGGAGGGGAAAGATAGTACAAAATTGTGGGAAAAAAAAATAGAAGCATTCCAAGATGCAACTATGAATTTCACCTTTTTTTTAAATTCTAGAATTGTAGATATTATGATCGAAGAATTAATTCTCTTGTAGTCTCTTTTTCTTTACTATAGTAGGATACTTTATGAAAAAAGAGTGAAATTGTAGAGTATTCTAATTTCTTGAACCTTCTATAGAAAACTAATAACTTTAAAAGTTTTTAAAAGCAACAAAAATTTGTATATGCATGTTGGCTTCTGACTTTATTTTTTGGAGCAGGGATGTTGAAAGGGCCGTCATGGCTTGCGTATCTGATATATGAGAAGATGCATTCAGTTAGTCAGTCCATGTCTTCAGAGGTTTTCATGCCTTCATGTAGATATGAGCTGATTATACACCAGGGGCCAACCAAAGTAGAAATACACTGAACAGAACACCATCTTGGATGACGATAATGTTGTTTTCAAGAGCTGATTGGCTTATAAAGAAAGATAAGCTTCCAAAATCAATTTTATATAAATTTTTATTGAAAGAGAAATGAAATTGGCATCTATTCCAAGTTGTTTTATATTTTTGGAGCTTTGTGGAATTAATTATGAATTTTTAAAGTTGATAGAGAAGTAAGTGGATAGAAACACTTGATGGATGGAGTGCATTGTAGATGAATGATGTGGTGAGGTGGAGGTCCCATGCAATGGAACACAATAAAGAACATACCGGGAACACAGGGGAACATATTGGGTCCCATTTTTTCCCATTGCCCACAAGACTTTGGCTCACCGCAGTCTTCTAAATCCAATAGAAATTAGAGATTTATTTATTTTTTAATTTTTTGGGGGGGGAGTTTGTCAAAGATAATTAAACCTTACAATCTACTGTTGGGATTTTCAAATTTTCAAATTATGAAGTAGAAAACTTGTTAGCAAAAATAGATAGTATATTGTCATTTTTCCGGACATTGTGTCATTGCAAGATTTTTTTGGATGTGTTCCACATTTTTTATTTTGAGTAAAATTTGGTGGAAATGTGTATAACATTACCTTGATTATGTTAGGTTGTGAATTTTCAAGTCTGTAGTGCAAAAAAATTCTACAAATGGGGGTCAAAGTCAGCTGAAATTGTAGGGCAGCATTCAAAAAAACTTTGCTTCAAAATTTGAATGCTCATAACTCCCAATTCGTACGGTCAAATTTGACGAAATTTTTTCTACATGTTATCGTCTAAGTTAAACACAAGATCCTACGGTTAGATTTCTAAAAAAATAACATTTTTGGTTTTCTTAGGTGAATGCAGCAGAAGTGGCAGTTTTGAGTGGTTTTCGGCAAAAAACACCCTCAGGGCTTTAGGGGTTAAAATTGAGCTTTATAAAAAGAACATGTCTTGAGCACGGGTAAGTAAATCCACCTTTATTAGTCTTGGTAGTTGAAGTTATTATAGTGTACTGTATAACAAATGTGTAATACTGCATGGAGTAGAATTGTGGTGGCTAATGGAAGTCTTTAATTAGGCACTAAAAGTTTAGGTCTAAGCTTCTATTGGAAATGAAAATTGGCAGACCCCTAATTACATTAATTAAAATTCACAATCACAAGGGTAGCGGTCATAGGTACTCTAAAATTATTATAAATAGTAAGTTTTATTTTGTTTTTTAATTTTTTTTTCTCAAAGAATTTATTTTGTGGGGTAAAACAAATCAAAAAAATATTTTAGAGGCTCTACACTCACAAGCTCCATTCTCTATGCTCACAAGCTTACCGCTCTATGCTCGCATGCTAGCGTCATTGCAATTTTGAGTGTTTTGGGGGGAGAAAAAGGCTTTGGTCCTTCAAGGGTTAACAAAACCTACTATTCGAGAAAATATGGCCTTTAATTTCTCTGTATTTGTATTGTTGCCAAATCTAAAATGGCCTTCTAGAGGCCATAGATTTTTTTTAATGCACAATATTAATAGAAGACCAGTGAGCAACTTACTATAATTTGAATCTCCTTTTATTCAAACAAATCACTTGAATTTTAACCTTCTCAATTTCTCCTAAAAGAATATTTCTTGAGAGAAAATAATTTCAATACATTGTGATTCTTTTGATAATTGATGTCGGTCAACAAATTACAATTGTAATCAAAGACACACATAGAAGCACCTTGAACACGGAATCCAACTAAATTGAATTGAAAGTACCAAGATTGGAGCACAACATGCATGGTGGACTATAGGTTAGATTAAATTGAATTGAAAATAATCTAAATTGTTTAATGCTTAATTCCATAGACCCACTAAATTCTATGCTATATAACCAAAGCCCCAAGGTGACATTGAAGAATTTGAGGCAATCACCTTAGCATAGTTTTGTAGTGAACATGTGAGGCAATTTGCCAATTTCTAAAGAGTCACAAACTTTTTAGTTAGTAATTATCTAAACTGTTGTAAGTAAAACATTCTTACTTTTACTAATGGCAATAATGAAATACAATGCCAAACAAATGTATAAATATAAACTAGGGCTTTGATCATCTCCACACTACCAATGATGAACCATTGAAGGTTTCAGTCTTCTATTATTGAAAGTATTAGAGATATGATTAAATAAATGATTTTTTTGGTTGTTTTTATGTGTTTTTAGATTTTTATACAAATATCAAAGCCTCAAAAGAATTATCATTGTTACTAGCCTTGAAGGATATAGTGAGCCTCTTTTCACTGAGGCACTTCCGCACATGTGCCCTCATCAAGGAGATGACAACATGTCTCCATTGTCCTTGCCGTATACTATTGTAAGAAGACTACATGAAAATATGTTGAACTAATGCATGACAGTGGCGTACTAGTATGAGACACCCTCATAGCTTGGTAGCAAGATCTTCAAGTCTAACCTTGACTTCAAGAAGGAAGTGCCTTTGGAGTTGCTAGAAGTGAAGTGCCATATAGACATTTGAGTGAGCTTAAAGTCTTGAAAAGGTAAAACACCATATTCATTAAAATGGGAGTTTTCCATTGAAATGAGAGGTTATTTTTAAAAAAATCAACTAAAGGTTTCATGTCAATTCAGCTAGTATTGAAAGATTTTCTGTGAACTCGAATCGAGTTAAATTGACAGAAAACCTTTCAATATTAGGTCAAATCTGAAAGTTTTTATATCAATTCAGACCAAAACTCTCATTTTAATGGAAACTGATGTTTTAGATCGAGATCAGCTTGATTATTTTGAGAGGTCTCCAATCTCTCATTTTAATGAATATGGTGTTGTAAGTGTCATTGAGGGGGCACAACATGAGATAGGTAGAAGAACGGATTAGAAGGGAGAATCATCATGGAGGACATTGAAGATGGAACCTATTTCAGAATTGGAAGGCGATGAAGATGGAGTAGTGTACAACACCAAGCACATAAACTATTACAAATATACATTATTTGCATAAACTTAGAAGTTACTTTGAACATCCTACTATACTATATAATCACCAAACTAAGTTGCAATTGCTACTCCAGTGGAAGTATGGTGGTTCATTATCATGGCCTCAACTTGAAATTCACAACATTGAACTTTGAAGGTATTTTTGTAATGGTCAAGAGTAAAGCCAACAAACAAGTATGGAAAAGTTTTTGTGTGAGCAAGGGTTTATACTTTCAAAATGATAAATGTTCTCCTGTGTGATTAGTCAATGATCATTGAAACTAATAAATTAAAAAATCACAAAACAAATCTATGAATAAATCTACTCTGTAAATTTGTGCATAAAATTATAATTATTATTCAACTTTCAAAGGTCAAAATTATATTATTATTATATTATTATTACAATTGTGGATGATGTAGGTGAAGGGACATATAAATTATATGAAACAATAGTCAGGGTTGCACTTAGTTGGCTTCATTTCTTGCCTTGTATGATGTAGCATCATTATTTTGTGACCGTATTGTGACTTAATTTCATTGTTTTAGTCATTTGGCCTTATGATTCTTTAGCCAAGTTGTGGCTTCATTTCATCATTTCATTCATTGGCTTCATGATTCCATGGCCAAGTCATAACTAAATGACTCTTTACACCTATAGTGATTCCCAAAAGTAGTTGGCCACCATATTAATTGCTCTCATAAATTGAGAAATTGGAATTATAAAGTGAAATTTGGACATGTTGTACTAAGGAAATTCTACCCTCATGTGCAACTTCACTTAGAATGGACTATATTTAGACCTATTATTATTTGAATGAAATTTCTATATAAAAAATAAACTTTTTGTGAGAAGCCAAAATATTTCATTTCTTTTTATAGGAAGAGTGTACATCTTAACTAGAATTATATGTTACAAGTTTCATGAATTTTGGATTTTTATTGATTGTAATCTTATTGATTGAAATTTGACCTCAAGATTTTTAAATTTTAAATTTTTTACTCCATAAATTGTGAAAAAAAAACTATAAAAAAACTATAAAAAAACTATAAAATGAAAATTAGGGCTTCAATGCTATGTGCACTTCTAATTACGTATGATTAACTAAAGGCTTTAGACTTAAGACTTTGAAGAACCAAATTATTTAATAATTTAATAAAATAAAATAAAAATTTAATTCTAATGACTAGTTATAGAAACGCAATATTGTTCTATTAGCTGATAGGCTAGGGTAAAAAGTTATCTCATTTTCTAGTGGTTTTTGTTGGATAGGTTGTGATGTGTTATTTGATTATTTGTTGTTAAAAATGCCTTGGTATATAACATATTTCATATGTTTAAGTTCTGATACAATTCATTTCTATTTGCATATAATCATTTATTTTTAGTTGAAAACAATGTTCTTAACCCCTAAAGTCCCATTGTCCCCTCAAGGACAAAATGGATTTTGGATAGGCTCAAGTACCCCCAATTTTTGAGGTGATTTAAAAAAAATTAAGATAGAAAAAAATATTATCTTTTAAGGAATGTAATTTTTATTTTGATTGGTGCATATGTGTAAAAGTTATGCCACAATTAGCTCAAATTGGGGAGACTGGACAACAAAAAAAATTCATACAAATTTGAAATAAATTTTTTGTTTCTTGCTTTTATATATTATATTTTTGTTTATATGGAAATCTTTTATTCATTCCGTTTGGATTAGTAATGCAAATGTTATGGAGCTTCTTGTTTGCCGGCAATTATAAATTTTTTTGAGAAAATAATGCTTTGGATTCATGTATGAATTCAATTTTCAATGTTTAAAAAAAAAAAAGGTTTCACAAGGTTAGGCATGCTTGCCAAAACGATTTCACCTTTGGAATTAGTGTGTTTCAATTCCATTTTATAGCTATTGACAATTTAGTTTTTCTTTTCAATCTCGTACTTATTTTTACTTAACGATTTTTTTAAGAATAAAAATCAAATTATTATTGTTATTTTTAAAAAAATTTGACTTTCAATATAATTTCTTAAAAATTTAAATTTGTAGTGCAAATTTTTTAAGAAGATTCAAAGTCAAATAATCTAGTTAGAAAACGTGCTTACAAAACTAATTTTCTTTACATTAAACCCATATATCTTACAAAAGTTTTGTAAGCACGGCAAAAGTTTCTGAAAATTCTTCCACACATTCTAGTCTTCTACAATATCTTACAATTAAATATGCACAATTTTTCTTTTGTAAAGTGTCTTATTCTTTGCAATAGAAATGACAATTTTGAATGGTTTTTGATGAAAAAAAGGCTTTAGGATTTAAATTGTTTGTCAAAATTTGAACTCTATTCTTTAATATTTCACTTTGTCTTTACAAATTCATCAATGCTTATGTCTTTGAAAACTTGTGAACATTATTTCTAAGTGGACTCTAACTTTTAAATTCATATATTATGACTCACTATTGATTAATGTCTAAGTCTCTTTCAATTTTAAAATTTAAATTTTTTTTACTTTTTTACTTCATAATTTTTGTAATTTTATAATTTAAATTTTATTTTTTATTTTTTATTGAATTAAAATTTATAAATAAATTTGTACTTCAAATATCTTCAGCTCTCATTATTTGCTCTACAAAACTTGTGATGATTCTCAATAGTGAAGCTCACATGTAGATGAGTGGATAGACATAAATGTCTTCTTAAAAAAAATTCCTTCCAAAAAAAAGTGGGGTCAAGTGCCATGGGAGCATCCTTTTCCCCTATTATCCTCCATAATCTTGGAAGATGCAAACTATGACATATTTAGATTAGGACCGCAAAATTTATTACTATCATAGACTAAGGTAGGAGGGTTTATAAAGTGCCCATTTTAAAAGTTGGTAATTAATTTGGACAAGGTAGACTTCTTGAAATATTTTTCAATAAATCTTTCTTAAAAAACAAATGGAATTGGCATTGAAACCAAGTCGTTTCATATTTTTTTGAAGCTTTGTTGAATTAGTTATAAAATTTTGAAATTAAAATGTTGTGGTCATTAAAAGAATCCACCTCCTAAAGTATGCACTATTTGTACATTGCTAGTGCAATCAAAAAGCAAAGTACATCTCAAAAGCAACAACCACACTAATAATAAAAATTAGTATAACCACACTAATTGATTTGGAAATGGTATAAGTTATTTATTTTTGGTGAAGAGTTTTAGCAAGAGTACAAATATCTACACCATTCAAAGATCTATTTAAACATAGTTGATAAAAGTATTCATCAAGAATAAAAATTTATAGCATTTAAAAATCAATTAGTGTGGTTTGTACTAAATTTCATTATTAGTGTATTGAAGTCAATTTTTGCATGTAGAAGCACTAGAGGCCCTTTTCAAACAAATCTTTAAAAAAAAAATTAAAAAAAAAATTTGATCTCATGTTGCTCTTCTCCCCCATATTGACCAAAAGATTTGAGTCCCAATGAGCTCAATACGGGGTACACAATTGAGTCACAACAATGTCAATTTTGCCAATACCATACATAAAGGTTTGATTCAACACTTAGGTGCTAAAATTGAATTTCCATGCCAATCTCTTAGGGGTCCACGTTACTTCACACCATTCACAAGATGGCATGTGACACTTTTTTCTTTCAAAAATGACTTAATTTATATCGAATTTGACCTTTATATAGGATATTATGATTCACGCTTGGTGACATTTGCTCCTTCATACTTTCTCAATCACCACTCACCAAGCTTTTTCATGATTCCTGCACTTTTTGTTCTTTGTTACCAGCTCACTGAGGGAACGAGCTCGAAAATTACATATGCTCAAAAATTGTCCATTTCCTCAAATGTACACTATGTGTACATCTTTCTTTCTCAAAGCCTTCAACAATGCACAAACAATATACATTTTAGGAAGTGGGCGATTTTTGAGTCCTATGCCATTTCAACTTCAAATTTTTATAACTAATTCCACAAAGCTTCAGAAAATATGAAACCACTTGGATTAGATGCCAATTCCACTTGTCTTTCAAGGAAAATTTACTGAAATTTATTTCAAGAAGCTTCGCCTCCCCAAAATTTAGTTTCAACTCTTACGTGGGCAATTTATGAACCTGTTACCTTGCTGTAGTAATGGAAACCAAAGCATTTGCCCACATACAAGTTAGAAGCCAACGAGCACCAATTATACTCATGATACCAACTCATGAAACCTCACTGCAGTTACTGAAGTACCTTTGGTTTTATGAGTTGGGGGTGGAGAGCCATCGTTACATAAAAATGCTCTTGTTTTTTACAGTTTTTACTACAAGTTTTTGACACTCAAGTATAAATAAACAGCACAAAAAATCTCATTTTTGGATCGTTTGTTTTGAAAAAAGTGTCACACATGATATCTTTGAAAAATCTATCGGAAAGGTGTTGCAAAAAGTGTCAAAAAAAAGTGTCAAAAAAACATGTTGGAAAGAGTGTCAGAAAATGAGGCCAAAAACAAAACATGAAAATTTTGAATTTTGTACGCTGCCTCAACTTGCTATCCGGATTGCCCACCTACAATTTTAGAGTTCCTTGTCCCTACCTGAGTTGGCCACCCTTGCTCAGGTGGTCCAAGGCAACTAACATACAAGGGATCGGATTTCAACACCTCACTTCATGGTTGGTGGTGGAATTCTTAGTCTTAGTGTCTTGCAACACATGTGAAATTGGAGATTTTTTATAATTTATAAGAAATGATGAGTCTATTTAGAATTTCAAGCATTCAATAATCACTTTTTTTTCAAGGTTTATTACCCTTCAAAATATTTTTCAGTGAATTTCCTTGAAAGGCAAGAGGAAGTTGAATCAAACTCAAGTTGTTTCATGTTTTTTGGACCTTTGTGAAATCAGTTATATACTTTTAGAGTGAAGAAAGATTTTTGACATTTTTTATAACACACTTTCTGACACTCTTATCAATACTCTTTCAACTATTTTTATGACACTCTTTTTACAGCAAAAATTTAACTTTTTTCAACACTACAATGTCAAAAAAAGAGATTTTAACATTGTTTTTGAATGTTGTGAATTCATGACATCTTTTTTTTTGACACTTTGGCGTCAAAAGTGATGTTGAATAGAAAATGTAAGGAAAAATATTAAAAACTACACCTTTTAGGGCTAGTGTATGAGTTTGTAAGAAATTTGACCATCCCCCCTCACCTATTGGTTTGAAGCAACTATGGATCCTTGAAGGACAGACTTTATACTCATATTCTCAAAATTCAAAATTCTTTACATTGTTTGGTTCATTTTTTTAACATGCGTATGAACTTTTTAATTTCTTAATTTCTTAGAGATAAAATTATATGTCTTCTATATGACATAAAAGATTCAGATTTTTAAGTAGAGATTTGAAATTATCACGAATTTTTTATGAAGAAATGAAGAAAAATACAAAATATGCTAAAAAATATGAAAATTTCACCACATGAGTATTATAATATAGAACATCATGAAGTGAACCAAGCTTTCATGTAGAAACTAGCCTTGATAAGTTATATATAAAAAAAAATTGTAATCAAATTCAAAAAGATCAATTTTTTGACTAAAATAAGATTTAGAGCAAAAATTTGGAAGTTGCCTAATATGTTATAAGTTGATCCATGCCACGAGCTTTAAAGTTTATACAAAACACACAACACTCCCATGATGGCATTCTTCACTGCAACACTAGAAAAAAGACTATGACAAGCATGTGAAAAAATACAGGATGAAAAGTTAACATATTATGTGCCCAACATGCTTTCCTTGTGACTTTGTCATCATAAAGCTATAATTTGACTTTTGGGACATTTTTGAGTTAACTACATATTGGAAATAGTATAGATGCAAGTTAGAGAGTGCTAGTCATTTTTTATGTACTACATATTGCTAGAGTCCAGTAAATTTATGGGTCTAGCTACAAACTCCACTATGAAATTTAATCCTTTAAGATACACCACTATATTGAAGCCACAATTGTTGGTTTGACCCCTTAGAGGAACAAAGTCAATCAATGTATCTAAAAAAATTCACATGAAAAATTGCATATAAAGTAATAGGAAGTAGAATCATATTTTTCTCTCCAATTATGAATTTGTTATGAATAAATTTGCCTAAAGGACCATAAGTGCTACTAGATCCTTCCAAAGTCTATAATTTATAAATCCATAATGGTCTTCTAATCACCTTAAATGGCTAAAATGTATTTTGAGAACAATCATAATGTCAAGGTTTAAATAGCCATATTCATTGATTGTATTACACCTTAATAGTACTCCTATTGTAGAGCACACATATTCCCAATCCATCACTTGCACATTCCAAAAGTGCCTCTATCAAATCATAAAGCCAATAGCTACATTTATTCAAATAAGGCACATTTAGGTTGTCATCTATAGTTAGATGAACATAATAGGGGGCTTACACTAGGACCCAAAGGAGCCAAAAATGGTCAATATAAGGATGCAACTTTGTAGAACTTTAGGCCAACTAGATAAAAACTTAAATTTTATAATGCATTGTTCCATTTTCAATCTTAATAATCAAGAAAGGTTTGCAAATGTTACAATACACATTAATAATATGCTAATAATAGTCTAAAATATTAGAATATATGCTAATATATAATAATATATTATTATTGCATATTTATAGCTTGTACAATGAAATTCAATGTGCGATAGTGTGATCCCAAGAAACACTTGTACAATTTTGGCAACAAACATTGCATGCTTGTCATATCTACCAAAACTATTGAAGTTTAGAATTGATAGATTTTAAATTTTGAAAGAAGATGCAAGGCTCCTTACAATTATACTTCAAATTTCTTGATTTAAAAAAAATAAAAAAAATAAAAAATAAAAAATAAAAAACAATTTATTTATTTACATTGATTCAAAGGTTAATTTAGTAATTTGTCACACTTTGGATTTTCATATTTTTTGAAACTTTGGAATATCCACAATGAATGATCGGGACGTGAGCTACTAAGGCTACATTTATAGTATACATATTAAGTATTCATATACAAGAAACATATAAATAAATAAAAGTCTCCATTTAGTTGTACGTGAAGATAAATCTGTTGCATGCCTACTTCTAGGCATTAGTATTTAATTACTTAACCCCTAAAAGACCATTGTCCCTTCGGGGGACAAATGGGATTTTGGGCAGGTACCTACAGGCTGAATTTTTATCATAATTTTTTGAAATTTTTTTTGAAGATAGAAAAACTGATAAGCTTTGTGGGAATATAATTTTTTTCACAATTGGTGCCCGCGAACAACAGTTATGACCAAATAAACTCAAAACATGGGACGGGGGGCAGCCTGGGCAGCAAAAAAAAAATTCAATTTTTAAAATTTTTTTTTTAATACATTTTTTTCTCATAGAATATATTTTTTTCTATTTGTAAAGATTTGATTAATTTCATTTGGATTCTTTATGAGAAAGTTATGGACATTCTTATTTTTCGGGTAGTTAGAGCATCTTCTTGAAAAAAATAACTTCTAGGATTCATTTCTGAGTGCAATTTTTCAAATTTTTCAAATTTTTCTTTTTTGCATGGTTTAGTTTACTTTCTAGAACAATCTCACCATTGGGATTAGTACATTTTAATTCCATCTAAAATATATGAATATTTTAGATTTTCCTTCTATCTTGTACCTATTTTCTATTTAACAATTTTTTTAAGAATGATAGTTAAGTTTTTTTGAATATTTTTTTTCCTCCCAACTAGACTCTCAACTCAATTCTCTACTATAAAGATTTAAAGCTCAAAATGCTGTAGTGCAAAAGTTTTAAGTTAAAAATGTTTTAAGTCAAAAAATCTAGTCCCGCAATGTGCTGAAAAACTTGTTATTTTCACTTTAAATGCAGATATCTTGCAATCTGTGCGGTCAAAAATTCTATAAAAAATTTTACACATTCTTATACTAGTTAGGTGTAAGATCCTACGGTTAGATGTGGAAAAAAAAAACATCTTTTCAAATGTTTTTACTCTTTGCTATAGAAATGGCAGTTTTGAGTGTTTTTTGACAGAAGAAAGGCCTTGGGCCTTTAGGGATTAAATGAGACCCCATCTCCAACAAGATTATAAAAATGGCTAGTTTTATTTTTTTCTATTTATTAATGATTTACCACCACAATGTCCAATCAACCATTTTATGGTCATTGCTCAACTTTGGGCAACATTATTTGACAAAAAAAAAATTCCAAATTTTATTTATTCTAATATACAAATTATATTGGAGTTGAAACTAAGGTTACTACTTCCAGAAGCTTTTTATGTAGAGAAATTATAGTGTTTGGTATTTATTTAGTATTAAAAAGTTTATTATATCTGAAAAAAAATGTTAATGATCTCATCATTAAATATTAAAAAACTCAATTCAAACAACAAATTTTGACCAATCATATAAAATTTAAAATGTTGAAAGAGAATCATATTATTTTTATGAATTTATGAAGTTAAATCATCAAGCTTGATTTGAAACAAAACTATAAATGGCTCTAAACCTTCATTCCGTACTGAAGCTACTAGATAATCTTGGGACATAAGACTGCAAGCATCCTAGATTAGGAATCTAAAGAACTCATTGATTCCTTAAAGGTTGAACTTCCAATAATCATGTAAAGCTTCATTATGGAAAATTTATTATGGAAAATTTATATTGAAAATATGCATATTCTACAACTTGAGCAACTTATGATATGTTGCATAAATGATATAGGAAGTTGTGGAAAAAATATTTTTTTTAAATCACAAAATAGAAGGAACTTTGTAATGAAATAAAAAATGAATTGCTAATAACCTTGATGTAGAGCCTACTTTGGAATTCTTACCCTTAAAAAATAAGGTCCATAGCATTTTTGGGCAAGATAGTATTTTTGGTCATCCATTTATAAATGAATTTTTTTTCTTTTAAATTTTCACATGACATGTGGTCTAGAAGTAGCTTAAAGGTATAACAATTTCCATAATTATTGACTACATGGTTAAAAAATTATTGTATAGTATATAGTTTATTTCTGCACCCGAACAACCTACGCAGCTTAAAAAATTATTTTTTTCAAATATAACAACTTAAATTTGGTAGTCTACATGTATATGTATCAATATTTATGAAGCTTTGAATCATTTCTATTTTGATTAATGAGATGAGAGTTATGAGGAATTTTACTTTGTAGGTAGTTATAGAAACTCTATGCTAAAATAAACTTTGAAGTCCTTTATTTCAATCAGTTTTCAATATTTTTGGAAAAAAATAAAATCATAGGTTGTAGATTGTTTATTACAATATTAAAACCATTGAAATTGGTAGTTTTAAATCCATAACTAAATTTCTTAACAATTTTGTATTTTTGAAAATTATCTACTTAATTTTATTTACTATTTTTTGCAGGCATGAATATTAAATATTTTTTGTTGAAGTTTTTTATGTATATTCCCAACCTATTTCTTCAAATGATTATAGAGAGTTGCAAGTTGTAGGATATATACATTTTTGGGTAATGTGTTTGAAAGATGAAATCTAACCATTTGGAAAAAGTTAATTATTTTTCTTTTTGAAATCCAAGAATCATAATCTTGGAATTGGTAAGGCTCCTTATTTTGAAATTTTAAAAGGTGCAGTCTAACAAGTGAACTAAAGGATCTTTCGATTGAATTTATTAAAAAATTAATATAGATGAAGATTTTAGCCTTGCTTTGGAGATTAGTATTTTGAATCAATTTTGGGTCTCTAAACATGAACAAACTTGAGGAATTAGTTAGCTAGTATGCCATAGGTGGCATATCATATAATATTAGTTTGAACCTACTCCCCGGGCTTCCTAATTTTACATCTTAGCTCCTAAAGTTCCAAAGTTCCTATGTGAAAGTTGAATTTTTTTTGTTGAATTTCTTTAAATATATTTTCAACTCAATTATTTACCATAAAAATTATAAAATCAGAATTTATCGTGCAAAAGTTTTTTAGTTAAGAAGATTTAAAGTAAAAAAATCTAGTAGAGCAAGGGAGAAAAACAACAACTTGTTTCCTTCACTTTAAATGCAAATATCTTGCAATCTACGTAGTCAAAGTTTTTGAAATTTCTTCCATGCATTCTTATACTAGTCTAGTGCAGGATCCCATGGTTAGATATGCAAAGAAAATTAATTTTAAATTTTTTTTGCTCTTTGCAATAGAAATAGTAGTTTTGAGTGGTTTTTGATTGAAAAAAGGCCTTGGGACTTTAGAGGTTAAAGTAGATGTTCATGGTAAGTCAAAATCGGAAATAAATTTCCAAGTTTTTTCAAGTTGGAATTAATTGTCATTGCCAATCACTTTCACTTCTATGTACTACAAGGAGAGACTACATTTTAGGAGTGGGTTGCCTTCTTGTCAAACTCAAAGCAACCAAAAAGTTCAAGTTCAACACTAAAAACATTTTTTAGAGGTTGAAAAGTTGCTTCCTTGCTTTTCACAAGCTTCTCCCTAAAATCTTGCCAAACAACAATTTTCATTTCCCTCTTGCAATAGTTGCACACTTCCACGAAGAATTATGGAATTTTTTGTTTTTTCCTGCAAAAATATCTTTCGCCAATTTTTGTGCATGAAAGTCCCACTGCTCTTAGAGCAAAATTGTGCATCCTCAAGACATTCCTATCCTTTTTCTTCCGCATGACCCTAAACTCATCGTACAACCTAGGCCCAACAGGGTGAATTTTGTGTTCTGCAAGGTAATTGTAAAAGAAAAAGCCCCACATTTTACATCGCGATATTTCTATGTTTTTCACCTCCCCTCTCCAATTTGGAACCCCTGATTGCCAATATGACTTCAAAATTTGCAAATTTTATCATGTGCGGCAAATAAAAAATTCCCATGTTTCCCCAGTGCTAAATTTCCCCTGGTTGGTGGGTCTAAGTTTACAGGAGTGGATTAACGCCCTGCTTTTCTTCTTCCCTCAAAAGTGCATGTAGGTCCTACGAAAGGCATTCATGAACCCCCAAACTAAGCATCCATTGGAATGTGAGCAGGTACATAACCCAGGATACATGAGTCTGACCTTATCCACCATGGAAACATGAGCCCGCCTTCCCAAAAGGCCCCCAACATGGGTCTCCATCCCTGTGCGGATTCTTTCACCCTGTTGGAGGGAGGTAAAACGCAACCAATGATCACCAAATGGCAAAAAATTAAGGTGGGGACAGCAGCACAGACTACCATAACAGAGCGGTGCCAATCCCCTTTTTGTTTCTGAGCCAGATCTATTTCTAGTTGCTGCGGTCCTCCACTCCTTTCTCCTATTGACACCCATTCAAGTGAGACTGATGAAGAGCCACTGAATTTTTTTCCCTCCCATCAATACTTGTGCACACCTCCCAAGCAGAAAGGGCACCTGGAGTCCTGGACCGGGCTGGCAGGCACGCAGGCAGGTCAGTCAGCGGTAATTTGGGGAGCCCTTTTCTCTCTTGTGTTGTTGGGCGTTTGTCTGGTTCTATCTCTGGCTGGACTTGTATGGCCTTTGTGCACTTTCCCCTGCAACCAAATGATTAGTGCGGGCCGGAGGGGGGCCTGGAGTAAAATCTCGTGGTTCCACGCCAACTCTCTCTTCACCTGACTTGCAGTGTGTGTACTTGACTTCCTGGAGAGAGAGAGACCCTAATAAAGGCCTCCTAATATAAGGTTAGTAAAAAAAACAGGTCGGGACCTGATCCTGTGGCTACAACTTTGCACTTTGAATCTGTGTAAGAACTCATTCGTGCTGTGATCTGTGACAGATTTGGCTCCTGTGGCCAACTCCTATTCACATAACATATATTTGTGATAGTTGGACTGTAGATGAGAACCAAACCCAAAAAAGATTCAAAAAACTGGCATTCACAGTAGAAAACACCAATGGCGTTGATGTTAATTATCAAACTTTATGTTATCCATCTCCCAGTGAAATATCTCTCCTACATATGTTTTAGGATGCTTGTAGTGAGGCAAATTGCATCTTCTTCCTCGCAGTGCACCAACACTATCAGGTGTTATGCTAATTCACGAATTCAGGGGTATGTTGAAGAATCACCACCTTTAAATACAGGTTCAGGTGGCAGAGCCTCTTGGAAGGCTGTGTCTCATATCTTGTTGCAGATTCAAACAACTTATATAATTCACAAACAATCGGTTACATCTTCAAGAACTTGATTTGAATGAATAAAAATAAGAACCCAATTGCAGTTGAAAAACGTCAGAAAGCCATCTCCCAAAGCCCCAGCCTGCCAGCCATGTACCAATTTATACCCAAACTCATGTGTTTCCAGTTTCTTTACTTCAGGGGTTGGGCACAAAAAGACCAAATACTTTTGAAGTTCAATCACACCACACACCAATCACACCAATCACGCTATAAGTACTCCGTAATGTAAATCCTCTACCTAAAACTGTACTGAACTGTACAATGAATAATAATCCCACTCCTAAGTCCCATCCCAGACAAGCTACAAGTGAACCAAATTCGTACAATAATCCTACACACAACAGGGAAACTATTGTCAGCAAGCCCGACCCCATTCAAGGCTATTATTTTCTTACAAAAGGGTCATCACAGCAAATTATTTATTGGCACGGCAGCTGATTATTAGCTGCAAATCTCATTTAGAAACGACGTGTAGCTGGAGTCCCCATTCTCCAACGCTTCCTGGATCCCAAATTCTGTAAAATTGTCAAAGGAGTCCAACATGGAGCTGCTGGTGTTGTTGCTATTGTTGCTGAATCTGGTTGGCTTCTCAGGCTTCATACAGTCCACCGTTGTCGCACCTCCTTCTGGCACCGTCCTCTGCATCTCAGAGCCTTGAGGAATCGGAGGACAGACACCACCCACACCAGCATTTCCCACCTCATATCTACCATTGCTTGGATACGAGGAGCTGCTGTCCACGGGGACAGTCACACTGGGAAGCTTGGACAGGAGAGCTTGGAGGCTGGTCATGGAAGGCGACAAAGGCGTCGGGGGCATGGTCATACTGGTGGGGCTTTGATGGAGTCCAGTGTGAAGAGCTTTAGGAGGGGACGGGCATTCAGGTCGATATTGCTCATAGCCATTAATATAGGAATTGGTACTAAGATACTCCTTCAAAGGTCCAGAACTAGTTGTGCTACTATTCTCTGGGCCGGGCCTCTTCCTGCCTGCAACAAGAGCTGTTCGGGGTGACAGGAACTGGTCCATGGACCCCTGCGAGTAGGGCATGAAACTCTCCACGGGGTGGCCTCTCTTGCGGGTAGACCCCAGTTCTGTCAATGATGTGGGATGTGGCACCAACACCCCTGGGATGGAGTGCAAGAAGCTGAACTTGCGTTGCACGTAGAGGACAAAATTCAAATCCTCCATGATCTGTCCCACCTCACAAAAACATGCGAAATCATCCCATTAGTATGTGTATTTAGTACCCTCTTCTGGTGCATAAGGGATGAAAAAGAGGAGGGTTTATAGCTGTGCTCTCAAAAGAGTGGTAAATTTCTAAGAGCCTAATGGTGCTGATTTAGTCTGGAGGGAGAGGGTTAGGCCCAAGAATCATCTGAGGAATACATAATTTTGTGGTAATTTTGACGTACATCAGAGTAGGATGGGTTAGGAAAACTAGTACCCTTTGGGTCGAACCCAGCTGAAGCACCCCTTCTTGCACTGCAACAATGGCAATGGTCTGGATTCCAGACTTGAACTGTCCCTCCCATGTCCTTGGATGCTGCAAACCCAAATCATTTAGATCCCTCCCATGGAATAGCTACCATAACATTCCAGAGTGGTACTGCAGTGGCATGCATGGTACCTTCAGAGAATCGACTGCCAACTGAGAGTTATGTGAGCAAAGGCTTGTCAAAACCATGCAAAATTAATTAAAGCTTTGACATACTCTCACTAACCCAAAGCTTTGAACATTAAAACAAGATCTGTGTCAGAGATTCGTTCATGCCGATTCAAAGGGTGATTCGCTGGAGTATTATGTAAAATAAGAAGTATGAATGAGCAAAGAGCAAATCTGAAGTCAAAAAGCAACAGTGGATACATGGAAATGGGTTGGTTAGCTTGTTCAAGCTTACAGGGTCGATAGTGTTCTGCCAAGGAGAGCTGAGGAAGCCGATCTCATTCTCCAGAGGCTCCCGGCACACCCATTTGTGGCTGTTGTCGACGGCCACCTTGCCCATTAAGCTGCAAAATCACGCGAAATGAATTAGCGCGGCTATGGAAGGTTGGCAGCAATTTAGCAGAGAAGTTAACAGACAGACTTACCCTTCGCCATAGTTGTAGACCTCGTGCGACATCTTGAAGAAGAGCTCCGGATTCATGGTGAGCTCCATTGACTCCTCGTCTTGCTGCTGCTGCTGCTGTTGTCTTACAGATAGGAACGACTTGGAGCTTCCTCTGCTCTCGCTCGTGCCTGTACTGCTAGTGCCGCCGCAGGCCGAGAAGTTGCAAAATCCATCCTCCCATACCAGAATCCTGTTCACAATCATACATCTCCCTTCATTATTGCTTACAGCTTGACATTGTACTTTTTTGCAACTCGAAAGGATCTCTGTAAGGCCGGAGCTAACTGAACTAGTGGTCACCCTAGTGGCGAAGTGGGTATGATGATAGTTACCAATTGCGCTTGTTGCCTTTGGATCTATCCATGATGCCGCCTTCCGTGTCCCACCTGTGGCGACACCCACAACGGCGGCAGTCAATGAATTACATACGACCGTTTCTTACAGCAAGCGGCACGACTCTGGATGAGCTAGTGATAACGTCCTAGCTAGCAATGATCACAATGTCTCTCTTTACAAGGAGAATCATCATTCTACAGGTGAATGGACCTTTCAGTTAGAGGATGCAGATTAACCGCAAAGTCTTGTATTGGGATTTTTCAAATTGAACACAAATTCAGATGGGAAAGGGAAGAAGGGGCGGAAGGGGATGGGGACGCACTGTGGGGGAGGGTAATTGCGGGGCAAGATGCGCCAGAACACGGCGTACACCCATTGCGACTCATTGCTACACATTCCTCTCAGGGTGTGCTGCAGCAGCATCGGGTTCATCGGCGCGGTGCACTGCCGCCACGAACAATCCATCCCGCACACACAGACAAACACTCCAAGTGAACCTCCAGCGCGCCTGTAACCCGATTGCAATCCGAATCCGCAACACAGGCAACTAATGCCAGACAATCCCCGTGCTCGTTAGCCTAGATTCTTCCCCGCGCGAGCTCTACGTTGCTGCAAACTCAAACAGCCGGGATGATTTCTCATTGATCAGGCAATCCGAGTGCATGTTTGTCCTTTTCAGTAACGTCGCCACCACTTCAAGGAATCGTCAAACCGGGCGTCACACTTCAGAGAATCGTCAAGCTTCACAGTGCCGCCAGGCGATCAGACAATTGTGGTCATTGCACTCCTCCTCCGTACGATTAGTAGTGAATGCTAGCTGTGCACCTTGCGAGCTCAGGTTGTGACGACATTCAAGGATCTAGCTGTTCTTCCCAGAGAGCTAGGAGAGGGGGAGGGGTCACAATGCTAGTGTCGGTGTAGGCGCACAGACAGAGAGAGAAAGGAAGAGAGAGAAAGAGAAAGAGAAAGAGTGAAGAGATGGTGTCCTCTAAAGTGGAAGACTACAACTGGCGATTTGAAGCGAAGAGCGCCTGTTGCTCTCACGCCCTGGCAATGCTGTTGCAGCAGCTTTCAGTTCTCCCGTCTGCAGCTGCAGCTGCCCCTTCCTTGGCCTGCCATGCAACTCCCTTCCCATCTGTACCCACCGTTGCTGCTGCTGCGCAGGTTCACTTTGCCCGGCCAGCACGTCTCCTCAACACCGACGTCGTGAAAGAGAAAAACACATCACAGACTTGCATCACCCCATCCACACCTAGCTCCTCCTTCTCCTCCTCCTAAATCAGGGCACCTTCACTTCCGAAATTCCAGTAACGCCTCACAAACTCACAACGTGCAAGAAGAGCCGCTGCAACTAATCTCCAGTACAGAATAGCTACTACTCCAGAGCTTGCTTCCCAGGATTGTGCAAGAGCCTCAACTCAACTAATCCACAGTACTACTACTCCAGAGCTTGCATCCCAGGATTGTGCAAGAGCCTCGATGAACTCAACTAATCCACAGTACTAGCTACTACTCCAGAGCTTGCTTGGATCGAGTGTGAAAGAGCGGCTTCAACTAATCTCCAGTCCTACTCAGTCCACCGCTTGGTTGCTTGTTTGCTTAGATTGTTAAAAGTGCCGCTTTTCGTGAGTCCGTCCCTCCCTCCCTCCCTGCCTTTCAGTGCAGGAAGCGGGTCCTTGGCAGCGCTCGTCGCCCTCGCTCTCCTGAGCTGAATGATGAGCAATCAAGTAATCTAATGCACACGATGGCAATCTGGAGTGTCTTAATTATTAATGCATCAATCACTAATTACGCCGCGTACCACACATCGTCCGATCCCGGCCTTGGTGTACTGCTAATTGGACAAGGAAGGGACGAGGGGTACCCAGTAACTGCTCCCTCCAACCAGTAGGTAAGCTTACTAGTGGGAAATGTAGAAGACAAGCGGGTGAGGGTGGAGTGTTTGGAGCGAGGGGAGGACCGAGGACCGGACCGACTGAGGAAGGAATATTTGGGTTGGCAGTTGAAGTCACTCGCACGGGCTCTTTCATCCGTGGCCGTGGCCGTGGCCGTGGCTGTGGTGTAGCGAGTTGCCGAGTAGAGGTCTGGAGTAAGCTATCCCTGGGGGGTCAGAGATTGCTGCAGTGGATGTGAGATTCTGCCAATAAGTTAATCAGCTTTGAGAGCCGGGGCGTCCAGGCTCCAGAGGATGATGGAATTCCAATACGTTATCATGGCAGCATGTCTTTTTTGAGCTGGAGAGCATTCAATTGTTGCACCCCCTTCTGCTTGGTCCTTATCAGTCAGAAGAGGCAAGGCAGTATGCATAACATTGCTAACCCTGTAAGTTAAGTTAGGTCCCAGGGAAACCACAAACTCAGTTGGGCTTCCGCAGTCCAAACAACAGAAATAACTCATAATCCAAGGGAGGAAGTGGAGTTTGAAGTGAGTCAGGAAATGGAGGAGGATGAAATTTGAGCAATCGGATGTGGAAAATACAATTGAATGCAACAATTATGTGCATTTTATTCACTAGTTTGTCCACACTCTTTGTTCAATACTTGAAAATACATGGAAAGAATTGCAACAAATGTGTCCCTTTTGCACCTTGAACAACATTCATTTGGCAGGTCTTTTGGGGAGGGGGAGGAAAGTGAACACAATGATGGCACAAGTGGATAGGCCCTTTTTGGAAGGTCACTATAAAGAAATATCACATATAATATTGTGTATAGCAATGTTTTTAGTACTTTCATGTTTTATAGTCAACAATATACTTTTTCCAAGTGTTTTTTTCATCTTCTATTGTAGAAGTTGTCTTCAACTACCCCTATGTATGTAAGTGTTGATCAGTTACAAAATAAGTACTTATGAACCTGTGCCAATTTAGACTAAAATTTATGTATATGCCCATGTTCAATGTTTCTCATATTATGGATGTGTTTCACACATTGGCTTAGTATTGATTGCTTTGTATGAATCATGAAAGCAACATCTACCAAATCCAAAGGTCCTCAAAGTGAATCTTTTATGAAGTTGCTAGTGTTGCAGGTTTGTATTTGTGTATTTTTCATACATCATTGTCAATAATGTTGTAAACATTGTCAAGAAATTATAAGTTCTCGCAATAATAAAGATGGACCATCCTAATTTTTTGCACACCCATTGTCTATCACTCATTTCCAATTTAATACAATCACTTTCTTCACTTCAGTCCTTCTAATCTTACCAATCTCATATTGGATAAAGATTCTATCTATATTTTTGGTCTGATTAAAACAACTCCAGGACCCTAAAGGGTCAACCAATGATGGAGAGGCTCATTTTCATCTTCAAATCCAAGGTAGTCTCCTCTAAAATAGTCCATGAGTAGTGCAATCATAGACTAGTAGACCAAAATATATCTTTGTTTTTTTAATTGAAGGTTCTTCCAAAGTATTTTGGGAGGGAGACACCTTCTCTAGAAGGAATTAAGGGGAAGTTTTATTGTTTAGCAATGTTATGCACCCAAATGAAGTGCATATAGTTAAAAGCATCTACATGAGTATAGTTGTCATTAGACTCACTCCGTTTCTATTTGGTTTTGATGGTTGTAGGAATCCAATGTATGGTCATATATATTATTTTGACATGATATGAATGAATTATGAATTTTTGAAGTATTGGTTATCTAATGCATGTGGAACAAAATCTATATAGACTATTGCTTATGGAAGTTAGTGTGGATGTTTAGCTAATTAGATTCTAACTTTATTAACCATTATCTTGTATATATTTATTTTGTACTATTAAAACACATGTTTATTTGTTTGTCTGTAATGACATTGGGATCTCGAAGATTACTAGGTTAATGGAGGTACATTTGGTGTCATCTAAAAGCTCTCGGTAAGGGGGGGTGTACAACAAAGAATTTTTTATGTTCCAGTCAAAGTGGGAAACGATATTAAATTTTTAAATTTTAATCTCATCAAAAATTTAAAAATCGTACAAAAATTAGATAATTTGTTGCAAAGAGACTATTGGGCTATTAGGCTACAACTGTCGGGCTATTAAATACTTTGGCCATTTTAACATCAAGCTTATGCTTTTACTTTTATTTTTTATTTTGAAAAATATTAACTGATAATTTTTTTTAATCTTTAGTTTATTTTTATTTTTAATGCTTTTTTGTTTGCCAATATTTTACTTTAATCAATACTTTTGTTAGTTTTTAATTTAATGCTAAAAAAATTAATTTAATATAATTATTTTTTGATAGAATACATGATATTAAATGTCAGTGCTTTGGATTATTTGTTGTATTTTAATTATTAAAATTTTATGTGAAAGGAAATTAAAGAAGGCTTAGTCATCACTTTTGCGCCATCTACAACAGTTGTGGCAACAATATGAGGCATATTAATCTACACTATTAAAGACAGGTGTTGACTTTTTTGTTTTGTTTGTGATGTCCATCAAAATCTTCTAAACCATTGGGCTTAGGGGGTATCCTCAAAAGCCCTTTGGAAAGGCATTCCAATGCATGGCGTAAAAGAATTATAAGTTATTATGATTTAGAAAAATTGAAAAATTGGTAGCCATAAAGTCATTGGTTGAGATGCTATTGAACACTTTGGCGACCACGTCATTGTGCCAGTATTTTTTTTTAATTTTCACTCTCACAATCACTTTCTAATTTTATTTTATTTTACTTCCACTTCTACTTTCAGCTTTTAACTTTTATTTTGACATTTACTCTTGAAATTTGTTTAGCATGTTATGCCAAAAAAATTTATACATAAAATATAATAACAAAATTGATATCACATATAAACTATTAGCCCCTAAATTCCCAAGGCTTTTTTTGAGATGCCTTGAATTTGTTCAAAATTAAACAAAATGTCTAATTTTTTATAAGGTTTATTAATTTAGAAAAAATTGTAATTGTACAAGTTCAATCTAGACATATTGTGGTCTTATGGATTACATAGGAAACAAAAATACAACAATATCACTTACAGATTGAAAGATTATAATGTTTGATCAAGGTGTTAAAATTGTGAAAGTAATTTGAAATTTTTGAATCCTCTTTTTCCATATCAAATTGAAGTTATGAAAAAAAATGTGAGGTTAAAGGACATAATATTCATAAATATAATCAAAATATGGCTTTTAAAAAGCTACATTATAATTTTAATTAAATGAATTTTCAATTTGATTTTTTTCTTAAGATCTAGTGTATTTGATTTGACTATTTGAGGCTCATCTTCAAGATCCTCCAACACTAAAAAACTAAGATTTGCAAAGGACACCGTTTTATAAAATTTTGAAAAGAAAAATCATAATCAATTTTTATTTAAATCAGATTTGGGATGATTAAAAAGTTAAAATAGATTCTAAATATATACATCTAAAAAGAAGACCAAAATAATATTTTGGTAAGATTTTATTTGACTTCAAAGTTTTGTCAATAGCCAAATATGGTGCCTTTAGGCATTTAGAAGTTAAAAATCAATGCTACAATCATTTTTTTTTTAAATGGATACAAAAAGATATTTATAAAAGGATTGGCTATCACTTTTGTGGCAATTACAAATGACATACTAATATTTGTAGCATATATTTAATAGTCATATATATTGAGAATATGATAACTATTTGAGGCCACAAATATGCTAACATTTTTGTGGCACAAATATTTAATAGTATGACATAGAACATACTAGTCTATATTGTTAAAAAATTTAGATGTTTTTTTGGGCCTTTGGAAGATTGTGAGTTCCTGGACTGTACGGAATATGGGAACATAGCCAAATTAACAGTTTGACATGGTCAAAACATTGCCACATCAAATTTTAATATTTAATATTTTAAACTACTTAAATATAATATAATTTGTTTATGATATATATATATAATTTTTTGATTGCATTGTTGTCATTTATAGCATGGAGAACAACCCAAAACAGTCTTTTAGAGACCAAAAAAAACATCTAACAATATTGTTTGTTTATTTGTGACATACATTGAGATTTCAATATTTGCCAATGCCAAGGTGATGGGAACGCGCTTGGTGTCGTTTGGCAAGGTGTGTGTGTTTAAAGCGAGTATTGCAGCATTTGACCAAAAGGGCACAAGATGTTGAATTTTGAAATTTTTAAGAATTAAAAAACCCATAAAATAGATTATACATGGAGTGCGCTTGATATTGTTAGAAAACCCTCGGCAAGTGTGTGTGCATAAAGTGAGTTTTGTGGCATTCTAACTTATGAGGCAAAAGATATTGAGTTTTGAAGTTTTGTATATTACAAAAATTAGAAAATTAGAAAATGGATTGTAAAACAATTGGTCATTCAAGCTTTGAGATCAACAAGTTAGAGATGGAGTCCCAATACTTTTACTTTTATTTAGATTTAGATTTTACTTATTCTTATTTATTTTTTAAATTATCTTTTTTTTCATTTTCACTTTAAAATGTTTAGCAAACTATTTTTGTATGCCAAAAAAAACATATTTAAAAAAATAAGGATATTAATACAAAATTGATAGTGTACTTGGACTTCAATGTTAGTGCTATAGATAATTGGCCTCAAAATAAATGGATATGAAAAAAATTTAAGAATTGATTGTCCATTATTTATGTAGTAATGACAAATGACATTCTCATATTGACAACAATATACCGCATAGTATTAAAACAAGTGTTTATTTTTATATCAGTTTATTTGTAACGCATGTTAGGATTTCTTTTATCATTAGGCTAACAAGGGCACTTGTGGTATTGTTAGAAAGCCCTTAGCAAAATGGAGTGCACAAAAAAAGAAGTTTAAGATGTTTCATATTAGACAAGGCAAGAGATATTGAATTTTTAAAATTTTAATCTCATCAAAAATTAAAAAACTGGATGGAAATTAGAAAATTAGTTGTGGAGAGCCATTGTCCCATTATGCGATAGTTGTTGAGCTATAGAACACTTTGGCTACTATGACATTGATCTTGTATTTTTTCTATTATATTTTCTATTTATTTTTGTTTGTTAAAATATTTGTTGATAATTTTTTTTTATTTTCCATAAAAAATTGTCTTTTAGTTTTACCTTTTAAACAAAATTATCAATACAAATTGCTATTATTCAACTCCAATTTTATTTGAAAATAATAATACAAAAATTGATAGAACACATATGGTATTAAAATTCAATTGCTATGGATGATGTCTTTTAACTTTTATATTTATTAGTACTTTAAAAAAAAATTGCCAACACTTTATCTTTACCTATATTTACTTTTGCTTTTAAATATTCTTGTATGCCAATACTTTATTTTTATCTTTAATTTTTATTAATTAAAAAAAAATGAAAACACTTTTGCTATTTTCATTTGCCAATCAAGTTTTTTTCTTAAATTATTACAAAAATTTGTAGAGCGCATTGCACTAAAGCTTGGAGCTACACATGATTTGTCATACTTAAAAATGGATATGAAAGGTAATTAACCCCTAACTTTCCATTGTCCCCTTGAAGAACAAAATGGATTTTAGGCAAGCTTTTAGGGTCTCAATATTTATTGCGGTTTTCTAATTTTTTTGTGAAGATAGAAAAATACATTAGCTTTTTGAAAATATAATTTTTGTTTCAATTGTAGCCTGGAAGCAAAAGTTATGGCACAAAAAGCCTTTTTTAATTCGGTGGGTAGAAAAAAAAACTTCACAAAAACTTAAAGTAAGAATTTAAAAAAATTTATATTTTATAGATTATATTTTTATGTACATGGGAAGCTTTCATTAGGAAAAATTTCAGGCTTCAAGAAGGCCGCAAGTTTTTAGTGGCAGTCGTGCAATTATAAAGAAAATTGGAAAAAATATTCTTACTATTTTATTTATTTATTAGCAGCTGATGTCAGCGCCACATGAAAAAAAACTGTTTATTTATTTATTTATTTATTTATTTATAATAATAAAATCATTTTTTCATTATTTTGTATTTGCACTGCGGGGGGCTGAAAATGAAAAGTTAACGTCCTTTGCAAGTTTCAAATTTTTTCTAAGGAATTATTCCATTTGGATTAGTTATGTGAAAGTTATGGACAATCTTTTTTTTGGGCAATCAAAGCATTGTCTTTAGAAATTAACTTGTAGGATTCATTTCTGACCTCAATTTTTTTACAATTAAAAATAAATAAAATGACAAGGTTAACCCCTAAAGTCCCATTGGTCCTACGGGGTCAAAATGTGACTTTGGGTAGGCTCATACGGGCTCAATATTCATCACAATTTACTAAAACTTTGTGTAAAGCTAGAGAAACATATAAGCTTCTTGAGAATATAATTTTTATTTCAACCAATGCCCAGAAGCAAAAATTATTGCACAAAAAAGTCAAAAATGGAGGTCGGTAGGCAGTCCAAGAAAAAATCACAAAAAGTCAAAATATATTTTTTAAATTGGTTTTCTTAACACATTATATCTTTGTCTACATGTAAAACTTTGAATCATACAATTTGGACTACTGATGAGAAGGTTATGGACGATCTTGTTTTTTGGGCAATCTAAAGACGTTTTTGAAAAATAACTTTTTGTCCAACTTTGAATGCTAATATCTTCCAATTTGTACGGTCAAATTTGATGAATTTTTTACCACATGATTTCAAACAAGTGAAGTACAAGATCCTATGGTTAGATTATTAAAAACATGTTTTTTTTGCTTTCTTGTGTGAATGCAACAAAAATGGCAGTTTTGTTTGACAGAAAAATGGCCTTGGGAGTTTAGGGGTTAAGATCTCTTGTTAAAACAATCTCACCTTTGAGATTAGTGTATTTCAATTCCATCTTAGAGCTATTAAAAATTAAGATTTTCCTTCAATCTTGAACCTACTTCTACTTAACAATATTTTAATAAATAAAAACTAAGTGTGTATATTTTTTTAATTGTTTTTTCTAGACTTTCAACTCAATTCTTTATCATATAAAATTGGAAATTCAAAATCAGTAGAGCAAGAATTATAAGTTATGAAGGTTCAAAGTCAAAAAATGTAGTCAAGCAAGGTGCAAAAAACTTGTTTTGGTTCACTTAAACACAAATTTCTTGCAATCTACATGGTCAAAGTTTGTGAAATTTCTTCCACACATTTTTATACTAGTCTAGTATGAGATCCTAGGTTAGATATGCAAGGAAAAACATTTTATCCTTTGCTATAGAAATGGCAGTTTTGAGTGGTTTTTGGTGGAAAAGAGGCCTTGCAACTTTAGGGGTTAAGGAAAGTTTATTTATCACTTCTGCAACAATTACAAATGACATGCTAATGGTTGTGGCAACAACCTAGGGCATACTAATGTAGGTACCTCAAAAACCATTACTTTTTGCTATTGTGCCTATTTATTATTATTAGACTAATTAAATTTTAATATTTTCTTGGTTGTAAGTGAAAGGAAGTTCCAATGCATCAAATAATGCCACATTTGAATTTTGTATACAAAAATTTGGTAGATGTTCAAAAACTTTTTCTTCAATATACATACATATTGATTTTGAAGATATACACAAAGTGATGATGTCGATTTTAGGCAAGGTACAATTTGGGATGTACCCACCTGAATCCAACAATGAGTTAAAACACACTATTGATACTATTGACTTGTAACATAGCATTGTTTATCAATGAAACAAGGGGGGAGGGGGGGGGGGGGGGGGGGAAGGAGGGGGCTTTTCCCCCTACAACGAACAAAATTGTCTTGATGGCTTCTTAGCTAACTCCAATCCTTAACCCGTAAAGTAATTCCCATCGTCCCTTCAGGAGACGTAATGGATTTCGGATAGGATCCTATGGTCTCAATAATTGTCATTATTTTTTGAAACTTTTTTGAAGATAGAAAAACACAAAGCTTTCCGTGAATATAATTTTTATTTCAATTGATGCATGGAAGCAAAATTATGGTTCAATAAGCTCAAATTATAGTTTGCCTAGCAAAATAAAAATAATTAAAAAAAAATAAAAAATAAAAAATAATTTTTTTTTTCTCATACATTATAATTTTACCTAAATAGGAAGCTTTGATTCATTGCATTTGGATTTGTTATGTGAATGTTACAAACCAGCAGTGCTAATAAGTGAGCCTAAGAATGCAAGCTTGTGAGCATTGAGCCTACAATATAGGTACCTATAATATAGATACCACACACTATAAAAGGTGTATAAATCATAAATACCTATTAATATGGGTATTTGTAACATATATCCCCTGTGATCATAAACAATTTATGTAGTATATACATCTATAACATAGGTATGTGGTATTCTAGGCTCTTGGGCTCACATTCCTATGCTCACATAGTAGCACCCCTTTGTTATGAACAATCTTATTTTTCAGGCAATTAGAGCATTTTCTTAAAAAATTAACTTGTATGTATCATTTTTGAACTCAATTTTCATAAATTTTCAAAAAAAAGTTCACGAGGTTTAGGTCTATTGTTAAAACAATCTCACTGTTAAAATGAGTGTGTTTCAATTCCATCTTAGAGCTATTAACAATTTAGTTTTTCCTTCAATTTATCTTCAATTTTTTAATGTGGAAAAATTAAAAATGTTTAAAAAATATATATATTCTTTCTTAGACTTTCAACTTAATTCTTCAATATAAAATATCACAAACTCAAAATCAATAGTGAAATATTTTTTAAGTTAAAAAGATTCAAATTCAAAAAATGTAGTCAAACAAGGTATAAAAGAACTTGTTTTCTTCACTTTAAATGCAAATATCTTGCAATCTATGCAGTCATAATTTCTGAAATTTCCTCCACACATTCTTCCACTAATCTTGTACAAGATCTTATAGTTAGATATGCGAAACAAAATAATTTTAAAACAATTTTGCTCTTTGCAACAAAAATGGTTGTTTGAGGGGTTTTTGATGGAAAAAAAGCCTTGGGACTTTAGAGCTTAAATTAATTGACAAGTATCTACCAATCTAGCAAAGCATAATATCTCTCCAACATGGGGAGGACCATTGCTTGGTTACCATATACTTCCTCTGTCCTGAACTAAATCCGGGGTTTCCTAGAAATGGCTAGATTAGTGTGAGTAGTTCCTATTTTCAAAGGATTGCGTAGTTACTGTAGTTTCTACTAATCTCCACTACGCATGAAAGAGTGGAAGTTAACAATGAACCGGTGCATGCTGAAAATAGGTGGCAAAATCAACAAAATTTTGCCCTTTTTGGAATTGCTATAGTGGTATTAATTTTGATCATTTTCCAAGCAACGGTGGTGTAGTGATGTCTATTGACGTCCTTTGTATTCAATTTTGACAATGTTGTGTGATTCAAGTCTAGGAAATTTTCAACAAGAGATTTGTTAGTAGTAGTTTTTGTATAGTTGTGGGTTGAATTCTTTGCCTTTGGTTGCTTAGAGATTGCATTTCAATTCCCTTCATAGGGATTGAATTGCTATATAGTCTTTGGAATGTGGTATCTGCGGATTCTTTTGCTTCAGGGTGTTCAAACTAGCTTCAATTGTTGTCCATCAAGTTCTGGAGAGCCATTTTCGAATTTAGTTTAGGACAAATATAATTGGAAACCCTAGATTTATTTTAAGACAAAGGAAGTACAATGTTATGGAAGAGTCTGAAATTATTTTTGGATAAAATATATTTGATTAATATACACCAAGTCTTTGTTCCCAGATGCCAAGTCTATGTTCCCATAAGCCAAGTCTATGTTCCCACCTGCCAAGTCTATGTTCTCACCTGCCAAGTCTATGTTCCCACCTGCCAAGTCTATGTTCCCACCTGCCAAGTCTATGTTCCCACCTGCCAAGTCTATGTTCCCACCTGCCAAGTCTATGTTCCCATATGCCAAGTCTATGTTCCCAGCCAACCAGAGGTGAAAGTCCTGCTCCTCAGTCCTCCCCACTCATTGTCCAGGCCAAGGGCACTTCCCCTGCAAACTCCATTGATGAGGAGGAGCCAGCCTGCATGAGTGCATTTGCGAGAAAGAACATCAGTAAATTTGATATAATTTCTCTCTTTCTCCCAGGCAGAGCAAGTCCACTGGTCAAAGGTTTCCCCTCCCCTCACTGAGTGATTGCAAGTTGTTTTTACATCCATAACTTAAGTTATTATTATTACCTCTTTTGACTCTTACCCATGTTTTGTTGTGCACCCTGCGTCCCTGCCCACTGACCCAGGTCATCATAACCACCCTTGCCTTGCAGAGCCTGTCTGCCTGTCCCTCCTTTGTCAAAATTGCAGGCACGGGATCATCCCATCAAATGGCCATGGACAAAACAAAGCGCCCGGGCCAGCTCACTGTAGTCTGCACCTTTGTCACCTCTACTTCCTGGTTTGTACTGGGGGCTACAAACGAGTTGATGAAACTTACAGGGAACTCTCAACTCAAGGGGTTATTATTGTTTCTTACATTTGAACTTTTTTGGAAAAAGTTTTTTTACACTTTTTTTTATAATAAAATGAACATTTCTGAATGCCATTTTCATCATTCCAGCTGAATTTCAATCATGATCTTCTGAAATCATCATTGACAAGTGCTTGATAAGTAGGTCAATGTTAACCCTTAGCTCCCCTCAAGTTCTTTGACTATGTTTTCACCAAAAACGCTCCAAAACTGCCGTTTTTAATACAAGTACCAAAATTTTGTAAAAGACCTTTTTTGACACATAAAACCATAGGATCTTGTAGTGTGCTGACTGAGAAGATGTAGTAAGAATTTCAGAAGTTTCCACCACGTGGATTGCAAGATATAAGCATTCAATTCACCAAAATCATTTTTTTGGCCTTGCAAAAAACAAGACAGCTGCACTTCACAAGCTCAACTTTCTATGAAAAAATGTCTAAAATGGTAGTGCTTCTTTGGATTCTTTTTCCTAGACAAGTTGGCTACAAGTTAAAAAAATTCAAACCATTTGGAATAGGACAACATGTAGGAAAAAAATTAGTAAGTAGAAAGAAGTAGAGAATGATTAAAAATACAAAATTGTTAAGAATTTATTTGTGGAATTGAAAAATGCCAATCCCAGTGGTAGCATTGTTGATATAAACAATCTACATCCTATGGTTTTATTTTTTTTCAAAAAATATTGAAAATTGAGTAAGATAAAGGACTTCAAAGTTTATTTTAGAGCATAGAATCTATAACTGCCCCAAAACTAAAACTTCTCATAACTTTTGACTCGTTGGTCAAAATTGAACGATTTAAAAATTTTCACATAGATATAACTCTAAAGAATAAATTTCAAATTATTTTTTATGAAAAAAGTGATTTTTAAAAATTTGTCTGGACTACCTGTTGGGAAAAAAAGAAACATAATAGGCCATAACTTTTTACTCATATTTCTAAATGTCATGAAATTTAGTGCATATGAAAGATATTCCTCATCTCCACCTTCTACTAGAATGTAGCCAAAAATATGAAAATCTCTAATCACAGGTACCTGCCTAAAATTTCTATACATCCAAAAAATGTGTGTTGGTCCTTTCGGGATTAGAGGACCGTTTGTCCCCATGGGGAACAATTTGGGTCCGGGTAGGTTCCTATTGTTTCAATTTGTAGTGAATGTTCTTAAAACTTTTTGAAGACGTGTAGTTTTATAAGCACTTCGTGGATATATAATTTTTGTTTCAATCGGTGCCCAAGAGCAAAAATTATGGCACAATAAGCCATAAATGGAGGTTGACATGCAACACAAAAAAAATCACTAAAAGTCAAAATAATTTCATTTTGCTAAAATTTTCTAAAATATTATTCCATATGTTTTTGTCTACATGTAAAGCTTTTTTATTTGGAGTAGGGATGACAATCTTGTTTTTCGGGCAATCTAAGCATCTTCCTGAAAAAAAAACTTTTTGTCCAACTTTGAATGCTAATATCTTCCAATTTGTATGGTGAAATTTGATAAAAATTTCATTACATTATTTTTGACAAGTTAAATACAAGATCCTCTAGTTAGATTCTTAAAATAAATAAATAAATAATTTTATTGGGTGAACGCAAGAGAATTGATAGTTTTAATTGGTTTTGATAGAAAATGGCCTCGGTCCTTTAGAGGTTAATAATTGAGGAAAGAAAATTGACTGATTTGGGAAGATTAACCCCTAAAGTTCTAAAGTCACTGCAGGGGACTCTTGGGATTTTGGATAGGCTTGTGTGATATCAATTTTTGGCATGATTTTTTGAAACTTTTTTTGAATATAGAAAATCAGATTAGCTTTGTGGAAATATAATTTTTATTTCAATTGGCGCCTAGGAAAAAAGTTATGCCACCCTAAGCCCAAAAGCAACTCAAGGGACAACCACCCCCAAATCACAAAAAGTTGGATTTTTTTAATTTTTAATTTTTTTCTCAAAAATCATATTTTGTCTACATTTGAAGCTTTGATTCATTCTATTTGAACTAGTGATGAGGAACTTGTGGACAATCTTGTTTTTTGAGCAATCTAAGCATCTTTTCAAAAAAATAACTTATAGAATTCATTTTTGAATGCAATTTGTATAATTTTTCAAAAAATATTTAGATAACGTTAGGTTTGCTTGCTAGAACTGTCTTGCCATTGGAATTATTGTGTTTCCTTTCTATCTTAGAGGTATTAATGGGTTTAGATTTCCCTTCAATCTTGAATCTATTTCTATATAATAATTTTTTAGTGAGTCAAAATTAAGTGTTTTTTTGTTGATTTTTTTTTGCTAGATTCTCAATTCAAGTCTTCAACATAAAAAATCAGGAAATCAAAATTAGTTGTACAAAAAATTTAAGTTAAGAAGGTTCAAAGCCAAAAAATCTAGTTAAGCAAGGTGTAAAACTAACTTGTTTTCTTCACTTAAATGCAAATATTTTGCAATCAATATTGTTAGAGTTTCTGAAATTTCTTCCACACATTTCTATACTAGTGTAGTACAAGATCCTCTTGTTAAACATGTAAAAGAAAGCAATTTTTAAATTTTTTTGCTCTTTGCAATAGAAATGGAAATTTTGAGTGTTTTTTTTATTAGAAAAAGCCTTGGAACTTAAGGCCACTGAACTCTTGAATGCACAAGGCTTTTTTCCCATCAAAATCCACTGAAAACAATCATTCTATTGCATTGACCCAAAAAGATGGAGGCATGAATATTTTTGAAGAATGAAATGTTAGATCTTGTACTAAGCTTGTATATGAATATGTCATAAATTTTTTTTCAAGGTTTAACTGCATGGATTGCAGATATTTGCATTTGAAGTGAGAAGAAGTATTTTGGACCCTCAAAAAATTTAGATGGCTTTGACAATCGCTTGTGAGAAACTTTTGCACTATGGACTTTGAATTCAAAAAACTATGACATTGAAGAACATTTCACACATATCTCCACCAAGTTTCAAAGATAACAAAGAAGTGGAACATATCCAAATAAATTATGCAATGCATGGATGTGTGAAGATTGAAATGACAATACTTTACGCCTTTTTGTAAGCATGGGTTCCAAAACACTTTCAAATTAGAAGAATCTTCTTGGCAGATGCTTGTAAACATTTTTTCTTCACAAAAATAAAAATAAATTTAGGAAAAAAAAAAAATCTCTAATTTTTTTAGAAATCGGAAGGACAATGTGATCAAACAAGTTCCTAATACGTTGAACACCATTGTAAAAACATCCCTCTATGTTCCTTGCACTTATTCCCATATGTTCGCATCAATTAATAACTTTGTTTCTGTTATTGCTATGGGTTCCCATATGTTCCAAAAATTGAAAAGAAGTTGTTTTTATAAGTTCCCATCATTGGGAACTTTGGTCCCTTGCTCATTGCCCCAATTGTTGCCCTCAAAAGTCAAATGAAATTCCCATAAATTCCCATGCCTAATTTGTTTCTTTTCACAAAATTTGAACTAGCACTTATAACTTTGGGACCATAGGTCTAATTTCAATGAAAATTATATCCATGAAGTTCATGAAGTTCTTGGAAATCCACATCTTTATAAAAAAAATTCAAAAACCAAGCCAAAGATTGAAATCATGGGGACACTTGGGCATTTAGGGCAATATTATTGTAGGCAAATTAAAATTAAGAAAGTATTTGCAAAAAAATTGGCACTCCATTTGCTCAACAACCTATAGTATGAAAAATCATGCCCATTTACAAATAGCAAGTGAATAGATTGTGAAATTGGATAAAATCCAAAATGCATATTCAAATATTAAAAATATTATGTACATTGTAATAACCCCTAAAGGACTAGATGATTGTTGAACGTATGTAGGATTCTTGGGTAGGTGAGTATGAACACATTTTTTAACGAATGTTCTTCAAATTTTGAAACAAGGCATGAACATGTACCCTTTCATTGGGAATATATATATTTTTTTATTAGTTTTCAAGATCAAAATTTATGTTGCCTTGAAATTTTTGGTAGCCCAAGTAGCTTTGAGCAACATGTGCAAAACTCCTCCTATAATTTTGAAAGTTGCCAGTTATGTAATTTATATTATACAAGATGCAAATGTAAAAAAACACCCATGTGCAGTGTAAAAATCTTACTTTAGGAGTTAAAGTTTATTGGCATTGTTGGGCATGATAAAAAAAACAAAAACTTTTACGTTCAAATGTTATAAACTTTCAATATGTGTGGTCAGTCTCTAAAAGAATTTCCACACATTTTTGTAGTAGTCTAGTATGAATTTGAAATATTATTATTATTATTATTATTATTATTATTATTATTATTATTATTATTATTATTATTATTATTATTATTATTATTATTATTTTTCACTGCCTTGATAAGTAAAAAAATTTCATAAAATGTGCCCAAAATGTGCTCCAAATGTGCCTATGTCTTTTGGAGGTTAACCCCTCAAAAAACATTGTTCCTAGCCAGGGGAAAAAACTAAAAGTTTGGACAAATGCCTAAGAACTCAATTACTGACATAGATTGGAATTTTTTTTTCAAATTATAGGAGAACATTTTAGGTGTATCACTATAAGAAATCCATTTTTTGTGTGTATTTGACTACTAATACACGACGTTCAACAAAACATAAAAATATCAAAGGGCAATTGGCCTGAAAAGGTAGATTTTTGTAGACGTTCTAGATAACAGTGGCACGTATATGTAAAAACAAGTTGATGCTATCATTGACGTTGACATTTTATTTGACTCGATTAGAGATATACTGATGTTTTTGAATTGTCCAAATAAATATAGACTACCACGCTAGGAAGTAGACCCACTTTGATTTTGGATAAATTAGTGAAAATTACTACGATCTACAATAAAATGCTGACCAAATGTGAAAAATTTAGGAAAAGGACAAACATGCGGCATGCTTTGCAAAAAAAAGGAAATGAATGGATGTGCACCATGGATGAAAAGAAAAGGTCTTTATACAAGTGGGTTGGTTGGAAGTGAAATAATCCATACATGATATGTAAAGCAAGAATTGTGTATAATGTAAAATGTCTTAAACAATGTCCCTCTGTCTAAAACAACGTCCAGATGTCAAGAATTCAAGTTCCCATGTTCAAATTATCCCATATTTGTTGTTTGACCATGGACAAACAATGGATTTCAATATAAATACATCCTCTCCACCTTTCATTCTTACTAACTTTCAATGAAGGAATTTTTTCATTTTGCCATCAAAATTTTGACTTTTGATGGTAGATGGTAAATTTTCTTTACTTCTTGTTGAATTTAACAATTTTTTTTGTTCATTTTATTTTAAATAATTATTTTTTGTTGACCTTGTCCTATGAATATGATATGTACCTATTAATGTCTCAAAAAGCGTCCAGATTTTAAAATTGACGTCTTAAAAAAAAATATTAAAATTCTTAAATGGCATAAAAATGTGCTCACTAGACATGCTTAGTCATCCTCATGGATTACCACGTCAATTTTCTTGCCGTCTCATCAAGTGCCACATCATGGATGGGCTGGATGAAAATTTATCACATGGCTTTCTTCATCCAAGTGGTGCTTATGTGGCATCTACATGCTACACTATGGAAAGATTGAGAGACATTGTATTTAGCCATGTTAGAGAAAAAGAGGGCATGTTTCTTTGGATTTTTGGACATTTTTGGCCCATCAATTATAACAAATTTTAGGTGACATCAACACCGATCACTTCTATGTCAAACTAAACGCTAGGTCCTATTTTCTTAGACATTAAAAAAATCATGTTTTCTTATAGTGTATGAGAATATAATTTTTTATTTTAATCAATGCCCTACACCAAAAGTTATGGCATCCAATACTAGTGAAAACTTGGAATGCATAGATTAGAAAAATGACTATAAGAAGATCTACTATACTAATAATGGTATTTAGTATAAAACACACTAATTGATTTATGAATGCTATAAAATTTATTCTTGATGAATAATTTTATCAACTATGTTTATGGAAATCCCCTCTTGAATAGTATAGATATTTGTGCTTTTGATAAAAATATTCATCAAAAATAAAACTTATAGCATTTCCAAATCAATTAGCATGGTTATACTATATATTATTATTAATATTATAGTCACAGTCATTATGAAGGTCTTCTTGTGAGTCATGTTCTTGATCTATATGGTCCAAGTTTGTATTAATATAAAGTAAAATTTCCAAGTTTAGACAACAAAAAATTCATAGAAATTCCAAATAAATAGTTTCTAATTAGTTTTTCATAGAATATATTTTTATGTACATTTAAAGATTTAATTCATTCCATTTGAAATATTGATGTGATATATATATGAAGATTCTAGTTTTGCAAGCAATATGAGCACCTTTGTAAAAAAATAATGCATGGAAATCATTTTTGAACTCAATTTTCACAATTTTCTAAAAAGAAAGGATCCAAAAGGTTTAGATTGCTTGTTAGGACAATCTCACAATTAGAATTGATGTGTTGCAATTCAATTTTAGAGCTATTAATAATTGACATTCTCTTTCCATCTTGTACTTACTTTTATTTAACAAACTTTTAAAGGTTGAAAATCAAGTTTCATATTCTGAATGTTCCTTCAAAACTCACAATTCAATTCTCCAAAATAAAATAAAATATAATCAAAATCTATAGTATAAAAATTTGAGGTTTAGAGGATTTAAAGTTTTATAATTTGTATGAAAAGATGCCAAAGAAATACGGGGTGGGGTGGGGGTAGGGATACTTTAAATTCTAAAGTCTTTCAATTTAAGTAGTTAATTTATTTTTGAAATTCTTCCACACATTCCATACTTATCTAGTGTTGGATCCTATGGAAAAGTTTGCAATTAGAGCCAAAAAAAATTACAATTTGTTTTAGAAATGGCAATTTGGAAATGATTTGGGATAAAATATAGTCATAGAACTATTGGGATTAATGTATGCATGGTATTACATTACAATATGTTAGTTTGTTATTGCAAGCTTGTTATCTAAATCCTATAAACTCAAATCCTAAATTATGGTCAAACAAAAAGAAAATGTTTTAACCCCTTAAAGACTAAGTGTTCAAATTTTGAACAATGGATGAATAAAGACATGTCCCAAGTACATAAATTTGTGTTTTTCATCCATCTAAATATTTTTATATTTTTGTGGTATATTTCTTTCATTCATACAATATAGATTGCACAATTTTTGTTTATAAAGAAAAAAATAATTTATTGCACCTTGACTAGGCTTTTTTGACTTTGAGTCTTCTTAACTTAAAAGTTTGCACTATAGTCTATAGATTATGAATTAAAACAAATTATATTAAAGAGTTGAGTTGAAAGTCTAGGGGAAAAAAAACAGTATTTGGTTTTCTTTCTTAAAATATTTATTAAGTTTAAGGAGATTGGAAATTGAAGGAACAACTAATATAATTGTCAATAGTTTGCAAATGGATTTGAAATACTCTGATTCCAATAGTATAATTGTTTTAGCAAGCAACTAGGTTATGCAGAGCTTCTCTTTTTTGGAAAATTGTGAAAATTGAATTCAAAAATGAACCTTATAAGTTTGTCTTAAGAAAAAAATGCTCTAATGGTTTGGAAAACAAGACCCTCTATACTTTTCACATTACTAGTCCTGTAGTCCAAAAAAATGAATAAAATCTTTTTGTACTAACAAAAAATATTTTCTATGAATTTTTTTTGTAAAAATATTACTTTGATTTTTAGTGATTTTTTTGTCTTGCCAAACAAAACTCTATTTTGAGCTTAAGGTGGCATAATTTTTCTACTAAGCACTTATTGAAATAAAAATGACATTTTTACAAAGCTAATGGTTTTTGCCATATTAACAAGAAAGTTTGGGATAAGGCAGAGTTTAGGATAATTGAGAAAATCATGCATGCGTTTCATGTAAGCAATCCAAAAGATGGCAGTGATGCCAAACTCATGTCATACTAGGTATCGGATACCACTACTTTTGTCCCTTGATGAATGTTTGGAAGACATTGGTATTCCTCGGGAGATATAGAGGTGGACAATCCACTCTATCCTCCAAACGTCTTGTTGAACATTTGTATGCTGTGAAAGCCATAAGAGGTTAGGTGGAGGAGCACTAAACTCCCTTTTACTTAAACACACAACAAATTACAACAAAGTGGAAGGCACATGAAAGTGCTACTCTCCATCTCCTTTAGAACAGAATAATGGCATCCATTCTAAATTAAATTGAGTCTGAGTAGAAGCTAAAAGTTCTTTGTTTTTAACAACTGAATTGAATTGCTTCCAGATGGACATGCCGACGTGGATGGTGGAGAGCCAAGTCGAGTTGATGGTCTTGCGAATGCTGAAGTCCAAGGTGACGTACTTTTTATTACATCTCCCAAACCAAATATACCATCAAAAACCATCTCATTAAATCCCATGGTTGATGAACGTAAACGTGTTTTTCCAGAGTACGAGGGTTGAAAGATTTGTTAATACTCAGAATTGCTTGCTGATAGCAATTGACAGTGGAGGCATTGTAAGAGGCAACAAGGTTGTTAAAGCGTGCCCACAACTCTCGGGTGCAAGTGCACTCCCAGAAACGATGGAGAGCAATTTCCATTATACACTACAAGAGAAAGGGGTGTTTTAAGTATAGTCCTAGAGATAACATTTTAAGTAATGACCTTTTTAGGGGATTTTCAGTAAGAATTTACAAGATATTTGTGTCTTTCTAGTAAAAAGGTCATTACTTAAAATGTTATCTCTAGGACTATACTTAAAACACCTCTTTCTCTTGTAGTGATATGTTGATAAAAGGGGCATGAGAAATCTGCTGTGGGAATCCGCCATGAGAGCCATGCTCTTATAACAACTCCTCTATTCAAAACCTACCATAGAAGCATCGCTTGCTTCCAGGGCCTGGCCTTGTGCCAAAGTAGTTTTAACACGTAGGATCTCTGAGATTCTGAGAATCCATGTTTGATCAGATCCTGAATACCTATAGGTTCTTCACCTCTATCTTTTAGACCCTATAGTTAACCTTGCTTAACTGTATAAGCAAAGAATGGGTTAATTTTGATTTTTCCAATCTTGTTCCACTGCCACTCTCTAGGGGTCGCAGACAAGGTTCTAAGTGATACCCTCTCTAAATAGCTAATATGTACAAGTTTTTGGCTCAATTTTTTGGGGGTTGCACTCCTTGAAGGAGCGGTCCCTTTTATCCCATTTTACAATTCCAACTTGTTTTAAATGGCCTACTGGAAGGGAGAATTCTCCCTCATCTAAGGTGAGAAGGCCCGTGTCTATCAAGTAAGAGAATTTGACTGTAGTCTATTCCTAAATATTGACAAATATGTGATAGTATATACATATGATTACTGCCCAATTTACTAAGCTATTCCACTTCCGTTCTCTCTGGGAATGCACGAGGGTCCTATGGGATATGGGACAGAATTTTGAGGCGTCTCTCTTTGCTTTTTTTCGTAACCGCACCTTTTCAGGGCAACAACTTCTGAATTTCCACCATTGGAAGCCATTCCTATCTTTTTGAATCCCACAAATCTTTAACTGATTGTATGCCCGCACGTACCCAGAGGTGGGGACCTTGGTTGGGCCCATACCCAAGGGTGTGTCATCTCCTTCCAAAATGAGGGGATTGCCAAACAGAGGTTGTCTAAGAATCTCACTAACTTCTGTCAATTCCATCTGTAAGAGGTTCCTGCGAATGGAGAACAAAGCTTTGAATCAAGCCTTCATTAGAAAGGAGTGATTAGCATTCTTCAATCCTTTGCTAAAGAACATCCAAGCATGGGATTCATGCCATTTGGCATCCCTGAGTGGTCTCCCCAAAAGCAGTTTAGCTTGCATGAGAATCTTCCAAGGTTCAGTCCCGGGTGCTAAGCTTCTGATGACTAGCTTAGTGAAGAGAGCTTGTGTCTGCAAGAATGGATCGATGATGCCTAGGCCGCCTTCCTCGATCGGGAGGATGCAGGCTCTCCATTTGACTCTTGCTGCGCATCGTCCATCTTCTCTCCCTATCCATAGGTACTGTGTTAGAAGGCCTCTGATCAAGTCACAGTTCCGAGCTGAGATGCCGCAATAAGATCCCTTGTACCAGCACGTTGAGAAAAGTATTTGGTTACATATTAAAATTCTGCTAGCTTGTGAGACCAATTTTGTTGCCCAACTCTTTAGTTTAGATTGCAGCAGTTCTATTAAGGGACGGGTATTGGCATCTAAGGGTAAATAGAAGCCTATAAGAGGTCCAAGGTACCTGATACCTGAACTTGGCAGGATCCATTTTAATCCTAAGTCCTGTCCCCAATCAAAAGGAATATCCTTGTTTGAAGCTCATATTGCCGCTGTCTTGTCCCAGTTCACTTTGGAGCCTGATCCAAGATAGAAAATCTCCAGCACTGTGCAAGCTCATTCTAAGTTTTTGATTGTCCCCCACAAATATATGGATGCATTGTCTACAAATTCAACGTCTTTCCCCTGCTTTCCGTTGGGGAGAATAAGGCCTTAGACGCCATACTATGGGTCTGCCAGCATGAAGCCTAAAGCATCAAATACGACTATGAATAAAAATGGTGCTAATGGGCAGCCTTAGCAAACAGATCTGGTGATGTCAAATTTTTTGCCCACTTATCCATTCACCAACATTGAGGATGTGGCATTTGTGTATAGTGCCATTACTCCGCAAATAAAATTGGGATGAAACTGTGAAAGCCTCTCTTCTCCAAAAATGCCCTCATGAAGTTCCAAGATATTATGTCAAATGTCTTTTCAAAATCCAGTAGGAGGAGAACCAGATCTTGGTTTGATTCCTCAGTGTAGTATAAGGATTCCTATGCTAAAAAAATGTTGTCGATAATGCTGCGACCGTGGACAAAACTCGTCTGGTTGGATTGTATAATCTCCAGTAAATTATTTTGGAGCCGCCTTGCCAAAATCTTTACTATGAGTTTGTAAAAAGAGAAAAGAAGTAATATAGGTCTAAAGTTCTTGATAAGACTTGAGTTGCTTACTTTCGGTATAAGGGCGATTATTCCCTTATTGTGAGCTGCGGAAAGACTATCGGTTCGGAGGACTTCTCTCACTACCTCTAAGAGATCAGTCTTGATGGTGTCTAAGCAGGCCTTAGACAAGTCTGTCAAGATCCCAACAATGTTTGCTGCATGATCGGATGAGAGTTCCCAGATGGCTTCCTATAGTTCTGGTAGCAAAATAGGAGTTGAAAAATGGAGGTTATGAGTGTCCGTGACGTCCTAGAGTATGTTGATTAGGACCTGTCTTTGGGCATCCAATGTATCTTGATTTTCTACCTCTTCAGTGTACATGTTCTGGTAGAAGTTGGAGATGGCTAAGGCTTTGTCCTATTGCTTTGTTAGAAGCCTACCATCTACCTGTAGCTAAGGGATGCTCATCCTCTTTTGGAAGTCTTTGTACACGTGAAAAAATTCTTTGGTGCATCTGTCCCCAAACTTCATCCATTTGGCAGATATGGCGTAGTATTGAGCATCCAAAATTTCCAGGGTGAGATCTTGTAATTCCGTTTGTGCGCTATTCAATTTCTGGGCGGCTTGCTCATCCGTTGGGTCACTCTGTAAGACAGCCTCCGCCTCTTTAATCCGTCTTAAGGCACAATTTTCCCTTTGAAATCTTGAAACGCGTAGTTGCTTATGGATGGCATTTGCCTCCTATTAAACTCTATGCTAGGCGGATGCCACCCAATCCATTTGTGATTCATTAGGTGTAGGGGCTTCTTTCCTTTGCCATGCCTTTTCCAAGCTTTGCTAAGCCTTGTGTTTGCTCAAAATTTCAATGTTGAAGTAGTCTCCTCTCGACTCTGGCTTAACTTTGGGAAAAAGGTTTGAGATAGACCAACACATGATCTGAGGTTTTTGTGGGGGGGTGGATGGTGGTGGAGCCGCCTTGTTCCAAAAAGGCGCTGGAGAAATATACATTGTCTATGCGGGCGCTCCTCTTGGGTGATCATGATCTGTTATTGGTCCATAAGAACCGTTTAACCGAGGTTTTCCGGATGAACTCCGAGGACCAAGAATCCTCCAATCCGTAATGGTTCATCGGTTTGGACCATGCTGATTTTTCCTTTGGATGGGATTGGTGCAATTATAGGAGTAGCCTAGTCTGTCTTCCTTTACTTCCACCATGTTGAAGTCACCTGCTATAATGAAGCCGTCCCCAATTAGATTGGCATTCACCAATAGATGCCACAGCTCCGCACGATCCTTCAAGGAACATGGTGCGTATACATTTATGATAGTTAGTTTGAAGGTTGAGTCCGATTTTAGTGTAACATATTGAGCTCGGCCCTCCTGAATGATCACTGAGGTTTCTATTCTAGTTGTCTGTGTTCTACTAATTAGAATTCTAGTATCCCCATGCCATTTGCTAGTGCCAACAGAAGCCTGGGTTGCCGGGTTCCACATGCAGATATTGTTCGTGAAAGAAAGACTCCGTGTCTTTTTCTTACACTTCTCCAGACACAGCCAATGTTTTTGAATTAAAATGATATCCTTCTATTTGTCCATGCAATTGAACAGATGACGAATGTGTATTTGTTTTTGCAAGCCTTTGGTGCCAACCCTTGCACCCCAAATGTTGAGGGTCGCTAATGAAATTGTCAGGTCCATTAGATTGAGGCTTGGTGTGAGTCACCCTGCGATGCCACCAAGGAGCTTGACACCGGCACGACTAGATTGGCTAGCTCGTTGACTGTCTTTTGTTTTTTGGTCACATGTCTGGGGAAAACTTGGAGTCCGAAATGCCAATCTTCTTTGAGCCCTTGGTACAATTGAACTCCAACTCAAGCCTTGATAAGAGTGTTCGCCTTTGGTCTTCCTTGCCATGCTCCCAATTGTGTAAGCGATTGATTCCATATCCAATCTAACATGATATCTTTCATGGCTTTTGCTTTTCGTGTAACCTTTACCACCGCTAGGACCATGAGCTCTTGGTCATTGCCTTCTCTGTCCCACCGTGAGGACCAAAAAATAGAGTTCCATCTGGCCAGTTTTGGAGGTTTCCTAATGTGGAGCTTAAGGTGCTCTTGCATTGCTGCAAAAAATTTAGCTTTGATGCACTCCTGGTCACATTCCACTTTTGAAAATGAGAGGTGTAGATGTTCGGGGATGCTAATTGTACCTTTCCTTAGATTTATCATGAGTATCTCTTTATTCCCTTCATACATCTTATAAATGATTGGCCAGATAGATAGAAATTTGTTGCTTGATTCTGGGTAACCCGTTGGTGGAGTGTTGAATGCAGCGCTAAGTTCCCCAGCATTCCATGATGACCACCAACTTGATGGAAAGAAGGTGGAGGATCTTTCTGTTTTCTACTGCAAAAAATTGCCATCCAACGGGGGAGCTCTACGGTAGTTGGATTGATCAAAGGAAGCTTGGGCATATGCCTGTCTCCCAGGTTGAGAGAAGGCAACTCCCAAGGGTAGAAAATTCTCCTCTCTCTATCCTTGTTGTGTGGGGAAGGGATTCTCTGTGACAGACTGACAGCTGTCGGTATTGGGACCTTCCATTCCGTGTTATGTGGCCATTGAGCCGACGGATGGACTGAATCAACCATCTATAATTGTATTGCCAGTTGAGCTTCCGGAACCTCCACCTCCAAGTGAGTATCTATCTGCCCCTTGCTTGTGGCCTGCCGCGTTTTTGTGTGGTTTTCTTCTTCTCCGCATTGCGAGGAGGAGTATGGATTAACCAAGACTAGCATCGAAGTTGTGGCTAGGATCGCTCTATCCTTTGCTTTGCCTGCCTTAACTTTGATTGGTCTCGATTCCGGTTGTTTATAATCCTCCCCTTCAGTGTTGGTGCCTACGGGTTGTGTTACAATTGTCTTGCTTCCAGACACTATAGGAGGAGCTGTTGTCACTGCTTCATCTAGCAATAAGGCACCGTCCTATTTTCTAGCCCGTTAGGCATCACTTTTATTCCATTTTTTGCCCTTGTTCTTTTTTCCAACCAGTGTGAAGCCATCGGGTTGTTGCTCTATCGTAGTTGGGGTATCATCGAAAACTCTTTTATTATTCTGTGATGGTTTCTTTTGGGCCTTTTGATTGACAGTCAATGGACAGTTGACTGTATTGTGCCCAAATTTCTTACACCTGATGCACTGGTTGGGCAAGCCTAAGTAGCTGACTGATTGGCCCGAGAATACAATATTGTCGCCCTCATTGCCAAGATACGGAATACGAACAAAGCCTGGGAGTTTGATGATGTCTGCCACCCTGACTGTGATAATGGGACATGTTGGTCTCTTTGAAGACAGTTCTGGTGGTTCTACCATCATAACTTCTTTTACAGTCACGGCCAGGGTCTTTAACCAATCTTTTGATTGGAAGATTGGCTCGATGTTGGGACTATACTCTTATAACATATCCAAGGTGAGTAGCTCCCATTGGATGATCAGGAGAAAAGCCTTCGTACCACGGAAAGACTCTCATTGACTTGTCTCTGCAATCCCACACATGTTGTCTATACAAGTGGCCGCATCCTCTAGGTTGAAGAATTCAACCCTAACAAAACCTCTGGGCAGATTCTGCACCAACTTGATTTTGTTCGAAAACTTAGAAAACAGAAGTTTGGATGTGGCGGCGTATCTGGGGGTCCCCTCTATGCACCACCCGACCACCAATCTCCGCTTTAGCTCTTCTCTTGCTAGGTTCAACTGTTGTAGCTATTCCTTGGAGAGAGAAATTTATGTCTTCCATTCTGAGTCGATTTGAAGATGAGCAGACTCCTACTCTGTTGCGACTTTGGTGAGAGGAGTTGCCGTTGCCGGATCCCCTTTGTCTACTGCTGGTTCTAGAACTTGGTAAGGCACCACAGTTGGCCCATTTGAAGCTTACTATCCATCTCCTACAATGTCCGGAAGTCTCCTAACCATATCAATCTTTATTGGTGCGGATCTATGTAACAAATCCACAATATCTATCTCGTGCGAATAACGGCAACTGTGCCTTGAGTTGAGAAGTGAGCCTAAGGTTTAAACAAGTGAACCATACACTTGCTATAGCAACAAAAACAAACCTATACAAAAAAGATTACTAGGCTAAGTTGCAATTGCACCAATTACCAAACCCTAAGTGAGCCTCAATCCTAATTTAATTCTAAACCCTTATTAGAAACCACAATTTTGACCACAAATCTACTTAGAATACTCTCAAAACAATTGCAGTCTGACCTCTAAGACCAGCAAACACGATCTTGTAGAAAAACAATTCAAAAACAAACCCTCTAGATACAAGTATGGTTTACTACCACCTTCGGAATGAACTGCCAAACCCTACTATTTGTCTGAAGTGCTATGACTTTGATCTCACTGGAAACTAGTGCAAATCGCTTGAAGTCTGCTGCCAACTGACCTCTAGGACAAGGTGCTCTTGATTCTATAGAACTATAAAAAAAAACAAGCCAAAAAAACACTCCTAATGACAAAATTAAGGTAAACCGCCCCGCCAAAGTTTGCGATGAAACCCTAATGTGCTTCGGGACTACAGAGACTCTAATCCTACTCAAATTGTGTCTAAATGCTCTCAAATTTGTTTTGATCTGACCACAAAGTCAAGGCGCTCCTGAATTTGCAAGAAAACAAGCTAAAAATCCAAATCTTGATCTGCTAAAGACGTTTCTAAGTCGTTGCCGGAATTTGAGGCCAAACCCTAAAACTCGTCAAGACTAAAATTGCTCTATTCTTGCTCAAATTGTGGGAAACCACGTATCAATGTGACCGCAACAATGTCCTGGAGCTGATTTTAAGCTAAAAATCAGTGTAAAACTATGAAAAACGAGGAAGAACTGAATATTTGTGCACTATCACTAATTGTAACATAAATTTTCTGTTTTACATATCCCATATGTTTTATTTTACCTTCTACCATCCCACTTTGCATGAAAAAAATGAATATTTGCGCACTATCACTAATTGTAACATAAATTTTGTGTTTTACATATCCCACATGTTTTATTTTACCTTGTACCATCCCACTTTGCATGAATAACTTGTCTGTTCATTCCTACATATGCACAATAAGTAGCTTAAAAAATCATGTGATATATTTGTCAAATATAGTATATGGTGTATTGTATACAATATATTGTGTATAATGTATGGTGTATTAAGTACGATGTGCTATGTATTGTGTATGGCATATTATGTATATATTGTATTAGACATTATGTTTGCATTGGACCTAGATCATATTAGATGTTTTAAGAAGTGTGCATGATGAAATGTGTATGTCTAAGTGGTCATCACAAAACAACTAACAAAACAACTAGATGTTGAAGTTGACGTCAATCTCAAAAATTGTCTAAAAAAACATCTATTTGTCTAAGTTGACTTCTCTAAAAACATTAATCAAATTCTCAGATGGTAGAAACTATGTTGACTAGGCATGCCACATCCAAGATTTCTAAGTTGATGCCACGTAACTTTTTCCACCGCCACATCAAGTGCCATGTTTGATGTTTTTTGTGTGTCTCTAGCAATGCAAAATTTTGGATATCTATGTAGACATTTGAAGACATCACACACAATGTCCCAATGAAGAATTCAACAATCAGAATAAACACGGTTTTCTTCTAGTGTTTAGCAATCTTATTTTCCGTAGTGATCTTTAAAGGATTAGTCCCTAATCTAAAATCTTTTTCTAAACCTCAAATCCTAAATCATATCAATTGTAATGAGCAAAGAGTAAAATTTGTCACAATTAAAAATAAAAAAAAGAATTCAAACAAAACAAAAGCAAGAAAAAATATAAACATGGTAAATTACAAAATAAAATCAAGAAAACAAGCAAAATAGAAGAGATTGAAAAAATATGAAGCTAGAAGAGAGGAGAAATGAAGCAATGGTGCAAAAAAATTACAAATTTTGGAGGTGCAACAAGGTAGGCAATATGCAAAGTTGCAAGAATGTGAAGGAGCTTGCACAAAGTTGGATAAAATGTGGAAGAATGGATGAGACAATGGAATAACTGATGAGAAGTCAATGAAATGGACTTTAACTCCTAAAGGTTTTTGACTATGTTTTTACCAAAACCGCTCCAGAACTGCCATTTCTAATACTAGTGCCAAATTTTAGAAAAAAAACATTTTTGGACACTTGTAGCTGTAGGATCTTGTAGTAAACTTGTTTAAGAAGATGTGGAAAAAATTTCAGAATTTTCCACCAAGTGATTGCAAGATAATAGTGTTTGAATTGACAAGAATCTTTTTTTTGTCCCTGAGAAAAAACGGGCAGCTGCCCTTCATAAGGTCACATTTGTATGAAAAAATGTCCAAAATGGTGGTTACTCTTTGGATTTATTCTTCAAGGCAAGTTGGCTACATGCTTGGAAAAATTCAAATCATTTGGAATTGTACAACATATAGGAAAAAAATAGTAAGTAGGAAGAGGTAGAGAATGATTCAAAGCACTAAATTGTCAAGAATTTATTTATGAAATTGAAAAATGTCAATCCCAACAATTGTAATGTTGTAATAAACAATCTACACCCAATATTTTTATTTTTTTTCAAAAATATTGAAAATCGAGTTAAATTAAGGACTTCAAAGTTTATTTTAGAGTAGAGATTCCATAACTACCTTCAAACTAAGAATCCTCATAACTTTTGACTCATTGATCGGAATGGAATGATTAAAAGCCTCCCACGTACATATAAATCTAAAGAACCAATTTCAAGTTTTAGTGTTTTTTAAAAGTGATTTTAAAGAAGTTTTTTTTGCTGCCCTGGCTGCCTGCCGAACAATGAAAATGACATATCATGCAATAACTTTTTAAGCATGTAGTCAAAAGTTACGAAAATTGTTGGGCCTTAAAGCTACTCCTCGGGCACGTGTTGTATGAAAATTTCAAAGAAAAAAAAAAATTCCGGTCATAGGGAGCTGCCCAAAATCGCTATGTTGTCAAAAAACAGTGTTTGGTCCTTTAGGGGTTAAAAGAGAAAACAAGAAAACAAGAAAACATTGAGATGGACTATAGAAGAATGGAGTAGATCAAGGCAAGACTGAGTGTAGAAAACAAAGGAATATGAGTGGACAAGATAGAATATAGAGTACGAAAGTGTGAAAGGAGTTGCAAGATGGAAAAAAAAGAGTAAACCTCAAGAATGGATGTTGAGAAAAAGGTAAAAGAAAAAATTGCCTCATCTACCCTCATTTGTCCAAATAGAGGCAATGAGGACTTGACTCTTGAATAGGATTAAGGTAACAACCTTTTGGAATGCAATTTTGGACTTTTTTGACAAGAATTGGGATTAAATTAGATTCATTTGCACTCTTGATAGGACTAAAGTTTCTTGGATGAGGAACCACCCAATTGTGCCTTAAGTCTTATCATTGTTTTGGTTGGTCTACCCTTGACTTTCCCTCTAGGCAATGTTCTTTGTACTTCTTAATAATATTTAATGTGTGCAAAAAAAAGATTGTTCCATCTAGATTTTTGCAACTTTCATTCAGGAGAATTTAGGGTCAATTTGAATATACCTATATTTAGTACTTTGAAGTTTATAGTTTATTCATATAAAGTCCAAAAAAATCATTTTAAAGACATCTATAATTTCTTTATAACTATCAAAAGGATTCAACAAAAGCTTTTAATCTTCAACAATAGGAACCATACTCAAAAATATATTCAAATGATTTTTGTTTTTGTCATCTTAACCTTCAAGCATTTTAGATTTTGTATTCCATCTAATGAACAAAATCAGTGTCTAGACAATGTTTTGTACAAATTACTTTTCATTCATTCATTTCAAGTAATTCTTTAATTTTTTAGAAAGAACCTTCTTCTATGACCAATTTGATGAAACCAAGGTAAATAATATAATTGAACCAAAAGAAGAAGCAAATATGTGCAAATTTGCAAAAAGATTTGAGTGCTTAAAGATTAAGTGGGTAGAAACTCTACAAATTCATTTATTGATGTAATTTATTCTAATGTAAACAGATACAATGGTTCTCAGGTACAATTGTGGTACAAGGTAACACTTTAAGCAATTTTAAGCTAAGTCAAGGAAGAATCAATTAGTCTATTCTTTTTAACTTGCCTAGATACATACCAACTCAAATTAGTTAACCCTTGAAAGACTAATCTAGTTCAAAGGGCTTGGTTTTGAATAAATCTTCACAGTAGCATCAATCTCGAGATCAATCTCCAATATTTGATTATGTACCAACTTCTTAGTATCATTTTCTTTGTCTCTAAAAGACGCATTTATCATGCTAAGTTTTGGATTCCAAATTACAATTTGAATGTGTGATTTTTACATTTGAAAGTTTGTCAAATTTTTATTGTTTATTTGGCACACAAATGAAACAATTAGTTTCAAAGGTGACAAAAGATAACAAAACTAGCACCATGGGGAGATTTGATAAGGGCAAACTTGCCAAACCCAAAGCACTAAATCAATACTAGAAAGGTGTTAGTATATCCACCAACTAACCTTAAATGACTCCCATACAATCATTTTTTGCAATCATGTATATCCCTCATTTCTCGTAGTTTTTCAAGCCATCTCTATTTTCTAGGACAAAGGGCTTAGTTTGAATTTGTCAAAAAAATTGAATACTAGCTTTGAAGTTGTCCATTGCCTCGAAGACGGCTAAAGCTTGTCATTTATTAGCTTTTAGTTTGAAGGAACTTCATATTGCGCATGTCATAAAGATTTTGAATCTAATTTTGAGTAGTTTCTTTAGGACCTAAAATATCCTTTAACCCATAAACAACACTACGATCTTTTTTGCATGAAGAAGGACAAAGAATCTTTCTTTGTGGGACATAAGAACAACTATTCATCTTTTAGATTTTGTGTGAAAAGGGGAGGTCTTATACAATAGTTTGACTAGTACCAATGAATACTTTTGGAATTTTTTAAACCAATGATTCATACAATACCCAAATGATTGATTTCCATAATCACTAGTTTATCATTTAAGGGTTAAGAGCTGAAGTAACTTTACCTAAAACCATTTCCAACTTTTGTGATGGATTTAAAGGATTATATTATCCAAAATAATAATTAATATAAACGCAAAATAATATAATGTTGGTGATCATTTTAGGTAATGAGTTAATCATTTTAAATAATGAAAATGATTTTGGCAAATATTCTTTAAATTGACCTCTTATTGGGCAGTGTTTTGATATTTTAACTCTTATGTATTGTGTGCGTCATATAGACTTTGAATCCACGTACAATACACTTCTAATCTCCAACAACCTTCACCTTTGAATATTAATAATAAATTTATAGTGCTTGCAAAATTTATGTAACCTTTGCATTTAGCTTTATAAGCATTTGTCAATGTGCAACAATTCTTCATCAATTTTTTGGCATGCTAATTATACCGCAAAGCATATAGAGTCAACTTTGGGTGTAGTTGCTTTAGTTTTTATTGGGACTTATGGGCAATTGAAAAAAATTATAATTTTTTCATGTATTTTTAAGACTTTTCAAGTATAAACTATGAATTTAAAAAATGCTAACTGAAGATATATCTAAATTCAAATCTAAGCTCTTACATTCAAAAGATTAAGCACAAATATGTAAGGGTTGGTACAAGAGAGACATCTTAACCATAGAAGGCTAATGAGACTAAAAAATAGCTTATAGGTGACTTCCAAAATTATTTTAGAAATAAAGAATGCGCCTATTGTAGCTAGGCTTACCTTTAATATACCAAAAGTTGGTAAAAAAGAACCAAAGTCAAAATCAAGTTCAATTCTTTTATCCACAATTATATAGAGGCCAACAACAACCGCAATCAACTTGTTTTTTTTATTTCCAACTGCAATTTTTTGAATTTTGGAGCATATAATATATCATTGGAAAGGCATTATCTATGTCTCCCCCCACCCACCCACCCCCCTTAATATTTAAAATTGCAACCAAAAATCAAAAAAGAAGTTGACTATGATCATTCTGGGTCTCTACAAGATTGTGGATAAAAGAACCAAAGCTAATTTTGATTGCGGTTCTTTTTCACCAACTTCTAGTTATAGTGCTTGTACTTCCTATTGGACATGGTCACTTTCAGACTTACCATTGTTGACAAGATGTACTTGCTGCATTTCTAGTGAGCACTCACTCCCCACCCTTAGGTGTATTAAGGTAATATCCTCTTAAAGTGACCATTTAAGAGCTGGTCGGACTTTTTTTACATGCTTCCGTGAATAGAAATATTCTTAGATCATTTTTAGAGAAAGAAAAATAGATGTGGAACCTAACACAAGTGGTTTTGTAATTTTCCGAGCATTGTTGAATTACTTATAAATTTTCAAAGATTCAGGGCACAAACACCTATTTGTGAACATAGGTCTTCCAAAATCTGTTTACTTGCAACTTGTAATGAGATGTGTGAAAATTAAAGGCAATGATTGGCCCTTGCTGTAGAAAAGCAATTTTTCCTCAATGCATTCAAATGCTAAAGTGGTCCATTTAAGGATCACCCCATCTCCATTCTCCACTTAAAAATAGGAGCGGTTTGAAGAAGATGGGCGCTTTTAGAGCACACTAAGGTAGGAGGCTCTTGAATCGCCCATCTAAGGGCTGATCTGCCTTTTTCATATGCTTCCTTTGCCGGTAGTATTTTTAATTCATTTTTCAGAGATAGAAAAATAGACGAGGAATCTAACACAAGTGGTTTCATATTTTTTTGAGCAATATTGAACTAGTTATGAATTTTCAAAGGAGATGTATTGTAGGTCCCTATTTGTGACCCTAGGTCTTCCATAAACTGCTCACTTGCAAGATGGGAAAAAGCAAAGCCGATGATTGGCTGGGACCCCTTTTTTTCTAATTCATTCATAACACTATAGCGGTCAATTTAAGGATCACTTTGTTCCATTTAAAGATCACCTCGTTCCATTCAAGAGCCATTTATAGGGGCGGTTCTTAATGCCTGAGCGATTTCAGAGCCTCCTACCTTACCTTACTTTTCTCCGTGGCAAGTGCTACCTATTCTGAATTTCTTCTACTGCCTTCCTCATTCTTAGGTCGGTTTCCTTTACTTCTTTTCACTTTTTTGCCTTCTATCACCTTTTTGGGCTAGTGCTCCATAACATTCAAGAGCTGTGAGAGCAGCTGCCTTCCCTCTGACGGAATGATGTGGTCTATTCCACATCATTTCATCCAAAGGATGAAATGGTGTGGAATATTCCACACCCAACATTAGCTAATAAGCCACACGTCAATAATGTCAGACTTCTGCTCAATGCCAAGGTCATGACTGCACAATCGGGTTACTGGGGTGGTAGGAGGTAGACAAAATATACAAACAAATAATTATAAAGATAGATGGTCTGTCAAAACCCAAAGAGTTCATTGAGTATTATACCAATGAAATCTAGCCATTTGCCATCAATAACTTCTTTTGATTGTTTTTTAGGAAAGAGAAGCTCTTTATGTACATATGGGGTGGTAGGAGGTAGAACAACCCATGTGGGATATGGAATTTAGAGTTTGTAATTTCTCAACCGCTCATAGTTAAGGCTAAAGTAGGAATTGTGTTAAAACTATAATTTCAGACCTCATTTAGGCATAGTAAAATAACTTTTTCCAAAATACTTTGAACTAAAATAAGTTGGAGAATCAAGTTAATTTCATCTCCAGAAATCCCTTTGAGATTTTAATCTTCCACTCAAAAGTTATAGACAAATTTCATAGAGGGGCTTGAAAGGATTTTTTTTTGACATTTTCATACATCCTCTCTGAAATTTGTCCATAACTTTTGAGTGGAAGATCTAAATCTATAAAGGATTTTTGGAGATGAAACTTAGCTTGATTCCACAACTATTTTTAGTTCAAATTCTTTTGAAAAAAGGTATTCCACTATGCCTAAATGAGGTCTGAAATTATAATTTTAACACAATTCCTACTTTAGACTTAACTATGAGCGGTTGAGAAATTACAAACTCTAAATTACATATTCCACATGGGTTGTTCTATCTCCTACCACCCCAATTGTGCATAAAGAGCTTCTCTTTTCAACAAAAACTCAAAGTAAGATATTGATGGCAAATGGCTAGATTTCATTGGTATAATACTCAAAAAATTCTTTGGATTTTGACAGACCATCTATCTCTATAATTATTTGTTTGTATATTTTGTCCTAAAATTAGCCCAAAAAATAGATCGCACCATAAATGTACTGCCATTGTCTCGGTCCTGAAGCTTACATTAATAATATGTGGATGCATTTCGTGGATGAAGACTTCAGAGAGGCAAAGGCAGCCTCTCTGAAGGCTCTTGAATGTTATGTCTTCCATCTTGCCGTTTGGCTGATTTGTACCACCCAAATTTGGCTCTTTTATTTACAAAGTTGACTATTCCCATGCAGGGATTACCCATCCAAGTGCACTTATCGATCCATGATAAATTGGATCATTTTTGGCAAAGTACCTTGGTGATGGATCTCATCCACTTAAAAAAACTCTCATCTATTTTGATATCATGTGCACCACTTCAAGTTTGCTCATATTCATGCTTGCAGCAAGTGTCACTGGTGGTCAAAGACAAAGCCGTTCTTGCACTTCAGTTGGATGTCTTTGCCATGTGATGGAGAAGTTACAAATGCATGAAGACACTGACTGAGCACTACTTGCTACAGTGCATTCAGCAACCAAAGAGTACAGGAGCAGTCAGTCAAACTCACAACTTTTCCATTGTTTGGACTTTCTTTCGTAGGTCACCATTGGAGATTGGAGATTGTGACTACAGTGGTTTATATCCTATTACCGTACAGGCGTACATTATGGTAAAAAAAAATAAATTATTTTTCAAAACAAACGGACAATTTCTATTGATAAGGGAAACAGTACATTGAACCAAAGGACAAAGTCCTGGGCGAACCTTATTTACATTTTCAACGACAATAACAAAACCAAAGCAAGGCAAGGGTCACACCTGAACAAAGCACCAACTTCAGAGCCAAGCAGAGGATAGCTGCCGCCCCAAGAGAGAGAGCCAAGACTCAGGAGAACACTCCCACTTTGGGGTGTGCCAGGTTCCATTGCATCTTTATGTGAGATCTAGCCCCCCAGAAACTAGTTTGTAGCCACATTACACATTATGGTAAATTTTGTACAAGTAAATACTGAGTATTATTATATTGTTGTATTATTTGAAACATATTTAGAATTTAACCCCTACAGTTCCTTGACTATGTTTTCACCAAAAGTGCTCAAAAACTGTCATTTTTCTAGAACAAGTACCAAATTTTTGAAAAATATCATTTTTGGACACATGTAATTATAGGATCTTGTCATACTTTGGTTTGAGAATGTATGGAAAAATATTCAGAAATTTTCACCATGTAGATTGCAAGATATTAATGTTTGAAGTGACAAACCTCCTTTGGGGGGGCCTACAAAAAACTGGACAGTTGCACTTCACAAGGTCACATTTGTATGAAAAATGTTCAAAACGGTGGTGCTTCTTTGAATTCATTCTTCAAGGCAAGTTGACTACATGCTTGAATTTTTTGAGATCATTTGGAATAGTACAACATATAGGAAAAAAATAGTATGTTGGACAAAGTATGAGAATGATTTAAGATACAAAATTGTTAAGAATTTAGTTATAGAACTAAAAACTCCAATTCCAATGATTGTAATGTTGTAATAAACAATCTAAATCCTCTATTTTTGTTTTTTTCAAAAAATATTGAAAATTGAATAAAACAAAAGATTTCAAAGTTTATTTTAGAGTAAAAAATCTATAAAACTCCAATTTAACTAATTATGGACTTATCCACAAAATATAGACTTTCTCTTTAATTAAAAATGGATTGGTTGGCAGCTGATACTTATCCATATTTTATTTTTTTTAATTTCATTTGATCTCAAATGATGAGAGTTATCCATTTTCACTCAAAAATTTACATTTAGACTACATATAGATCATTTTTTTTTATCATTCATCTATAAATGTGATGTTATTTTTTGACTATGGATTGTCCAAAATTAATTAAATCGAGATTAATTGCCTGCAAACTAAAACTCCTCATAACTTTTGACTCATTGATCAAAATGGAATGATTTAAAGCTTTCTATATATATGTAAATCTAAAAAAAAAATTCAAAGTTTTCTAAAAAAGTGAATTTTTTTTATTTGTCCGAATTGTCCAAATTGCCCAAATTGCCCAAATTGAGAAACAAACTACATATTAGGCCGTAATATATTACTCATATTTCCAAATGTCTTGAATTTTAGTGCACATGAGAGATATTCCTTGTCCACACCTTCTATTAAAGTTTGGACCAAAAACATAGAAATCTCCAATCACAAGTACTTGTCCAAAATTTCTATGTTGCCAAAAAACGTAGTTTGGTTCTTTAGGGTTTGATAATGCTCTCTACCATTGGCAATATATTGCGTGACACTTCAACTTTTAGTTATTATTGATTTGAATGAATAATGTATGAAATTGATCTAAAAGTAGGCTACTTCATATGATACTACTTTATCAAAATTATACTATTTTAAATTAATGTACATTGAAATTCTACTGTATTCCACTTTCTTTGTCCCAAAATGATTTTCTTGGTGAATAAAATGTTCTGGATTAAGATCAAAATAACATTTTATAAACCCCTTTCACACTGTAAGTAGAGTTCAATTCACTGCTAGCATCCTAGAAACTTTGAGTTTCAGAGCCTTTTTCAAAGTACAATTTGAAATATTGAAAAATGAATTTTTGGAAGCGTTTTCAAAGAGCACTGGTCAATACTTAATTGTTGAGTATGAAGTTGTCATTTTGTGGGCAATTAATATGGACCTAGGACCATGTGTGGATCTTGATTCCGCCTTCTAAAGCTTCATCTTCTTCAATAGGGCAACAATCAAAGAGATGCAAAAAGCAAGAACGAACAATGTTGACTAACCCCTTCAATCATTTCATTTGTCTTTCAATTGATGATTGCATAGATGGAGGGAGAACTACTACCTCAAAGTTGTTTTGTTGGTGCCAGATAGTAATTGAAAGCCAAATCTAACATTATATGATTTTCAACCCCTGTGGAGGGCTACAAGTTCCCCAGGATTCCCAGACTCTGAAACTATCTGGAACTGCGCTGCAGCAGCTGTGTGATATGGTAGAGGGACTGCCACGTCATATAAAAAAAAATTCAAAATTTCAATTTTTTTTGTTCATCTTGTTTTTTATTTTAAGATTTTAAGATTTTTTTTTTTTCAAAAATAAAATTTTGACAACGGCCGTTTTTTTACTGCCAAGGGAACATCACCAGGAACAGGCCCAAACGGACCTCCAGACTCTCCAAAAAACATCTAATGTGAGTTTGCAATGTCACAAAGTGCAACAAAAAGATCACTTTGAGACAAAAAATCAATGTCAACAATAAGATCAATATGGAATAGAGGGAGTATTCATTTCAAAAACCAATGCTTATTGGAGTGGCAACAATTTTATCGGTGATAACTAAATTTTTTTGTGACCTCATTAGTAGGATACATTATTGTAGTAGAAAAGGATCTCAAGGCAACAAACTTGATTGTACAAATTTCTTCCTAAAGACTTGCTTTCTTTGAGTTAGAGTAGTCACAAAATTGTTATCAATTGTTAGGATAAGTTGCAAAAAATATATCTACAAGTAGATATCAATTATTTTTTAATATGATCCCCTCAAGGAGTAAATAGCCCACTTTGGATTTTCTTAAAACTTGGGCGGGATACCACATATTCAATTAAAAGGGAGTAAATTCTTTTTCAAATGTGAACATGGACATGTTGGACACCTTGGTGTAGAAAAGAATTGTAATCAAAGTTTATATGAAGGAGATGTGCCCTCATATGTGGATCCAAAGTCAGCCAGGATAGGGCCTAAAATCAAGAACAAAGAGAATACTAATAATTCATACATTAAATTAGGTTGTTTGTTTTGTTTTGTTTGCTATAGTAAGATATATCTCCAAAATCATGCATACCTTAGTTGTGTTTTTTATTTTGGAAAAAATGAAAGACTCATTGCATTAAGGATAAAATAAAAATCACACAAAGCAAGCAAAGAGACCTAGTATAAGCTCAAAATGCTCATTCAATTTCCATTGGAGGCCAGGGTCACTAATTCGTACTTGGATAGCATGTTCAGCACCTAATTTGACATTATATTCAAAAAAATAAAAAATATTCAACAATGTCAATACTATGAGAGCCTAGACATGATAAGGCAAGTTGTTTACATAGTTGTCTTGTTGGACAAAAAATCGGGTTTTGATGTCTATTAGACATCTGACATTGCATGTCTTATATAATATATGTTGAGTATGGATGACATTTTTGTCTTTGACTATTGAATATGACAATTTGGAACCTTGTTTTAATTATATTGCTAAATTTAAAAATATAATAGGTGTTTATTAAATTGAGACACTTCAATCAAATGAGACTTTAATATGTCAAAATCCTTTAAAGGAAGATAATTGATTTGAAATTCAACTTTACAATTGATTTTATTAAACAAAGGGCAGGTCTACTAGATGTGTTTGTTGAGTTGTTGTCCTATTTCGGAAGACAACCCTGACTATTTATACAAGTTGGATGGCAAGAGGTAAAATAACTCATATTTGATATGTAAATTAGGATTAGTAGGGCTCAATCGCTCATAGTTAAGTCAAAAGCAAGAATTGTGTTCAATGTAAAATTTTAGACCTCATTTACGCATAGTAAAATAATTTTTTTCAGAAAGCTTTAAACTAAGTCAATATACAAAATCAAGCTCAATTTTATCTCCAAAAAAACTGTTTGAGATTTTGAGCCTCTAATCAAAAGTTATAGACAAAGTTCAAAGAGGGGTTGGAAGGAACAATTTCTTTGACATTTTCAAACATTTTCTCTAAATTTTGTCTGTAACTTTTGATTGGAGGCTTGAAATCTTAAACCATTTTTTAGAATTGAAACTTAACTTGATTACACAAATTTTTTTAATTCAAAGTTTTCTGAGAAAAGTTATTCTACTATGCCAAAATGAGTTTTAAAGTTTTGCTTTGAACACAATTCCTGCATTTTTGATAAATGAGCGGTCAAGGTTTCATCTTCAAATTGTCCCATACCTTTTGAGGATTCTTGACTCAATAGAATCTTGTTGGATTTTTTGGATTTTTGACAAACCATCTTTACATATATTTGTAGATTCAATTCTCCAATTCTAGAATTAACAAAAAAAAGTTGGCATGCTTGTTTAAATTAATTATAGCCAAACTTGCTATCTAAATGTGGTAGTCTCTAAGGAGATACTAAGGACATCCAAGATTAAAAAAAACTAGCATGTACCATGATATACATAAGCATTTCTTTTTAGCAGTCAATCTTTTCAAGCATGTTTGCCTCCAATATTCATTTATACCATGATTCAAAGTTTGGGAGTAACAAATAATATAGAATAATGATAGTATCTGATATATCCATATTGATCTTTATTCATATCCATATATTCATGTATTCATATCCATATCTATGTATTTATGTATATATATGGGACATGGTTAGTATTTTTAATTTTAATATTTTGACCCATGGACAACCTTTCTGAAATGTTGTGTCCACTATTTTGGAGGGAAGGCTTGCATTGTTCAAAAGTTGCATTGTTCAAAAGTTGCATTCTCAGCCCATGTAGATGAGATTGGGTTTGTCATCCACAACTTGGTTTCATTTGCATTCATGGTATTTGTTTCCACGCCTTGGGAGGGTTTTGTGAGCTTTGTGATGATTTTTAAAATGTGTCATTGAGTAATGTATATTTTCCTTGATGGAACTTTACAAATTTTGAAACATCAAAGAGTTTATGGCCTCAAAGTTTTCCATGTGTGTTTGGCCATTTGTTGGACTTCTTGGCATTTCCAATTTTGATGAGGATGCTAGGGGCTAGAAAGAGTTTCCAAGAATTAACATACTCTAAACCAACTTTTTGACCTTCAATAATCTCAAATTGAAAAATCTTTGAAGTTGGAGAAGCCAACATTTTGAATCTTCAGATTTGTTTTAGCAATAGGGGCAAGAAATAATTTGCTTCATATTCAATTCCTATAATCTCATATATCACACATATTTTACTCTAAAAAATTTCAACATATTCTACAACAAGTTAGAAAAGTAAAAAAATCATTGCTTTACATTTATACATAACTTTCTTTACAAGGATTATTATGAAGGCGTTTGAACTTCAAATCACAAAAGCATTTTAGAGCTTATTACTATTAGCTTAATTGTATGGAAAAAAATTAATCTTCCTATATTTCATCAGTTGTTGAATCACATTTGCCAAATATAATTGATTTATATGCAGACCGAATGTTGTCCCTGACCACTGAGATAGGTTAATTATGTTATTGCATCTTTTGAGCTCATTGTCATTGTCACAATGAGCTCTAAAATAAAATAAAATTGATTTCATCCCCTCGATAAGCTCAAAAAAGAATTTAAATTAAGTTAATTTTTTTGTATCCCTCCATCCTACCTTTTTGTAATTTTCAGGTGGAGGTGGAGGTGGCATTTGATATGGGATATATCTTGTATCCATATCCGTATCCATATATGTACTATATCCATATATATCCATATCCATATCCAATTTTTTTTTCAAGATCAACAACATTGGGAGGAGAAGATTTTTTTTTTAATCAACGGTTCTAAATTTTTCAAGTGGGGCGGAGGAGGGGGGAGGAAATGGACATGACACATCTTTTCGTTACATTGGTACACCCTTGAAGTTATATATGGGCATTGAGAAAGATGAATATTTTTCTTAGTTTCTAGATACTAAACTTTCCAACAAGACTATTGAAATTTCAAGAATATTTTAACCCCTAAAAGACCAAACAACATTTTTTGGCAATATAGAAATTTTTGGCAAGTACGTGTGACTAGAGATTTCCATGTTTTTGGCCCAAATTTTACTAGAAGGTATGAATGAGGAATATCGTGTATGTGCAAATTTCAAGATATTTGGAAATATGGGTCAAAAGTTTTGGCCTAATATGTGGTTTGTTTCTCAACTCGGGCAATCTGGGTAGATCTGAAAAAATCACTTTATTCAAAATTAAAAGTTTGAAATTATTTATTTAAATTTCTATATACATGGAAAGCTTTCGATCATTCAATTTTTATCAATGGGCCAAACTTATGAGGTGTTTTGGTTTGCAGGCAGTTATGGATTCTCGACATTAAAACAAACTTTGAAGTCTTTTATTTTACTCAATTTTCAATATTTTTGAAAAAAATATAATCATAGGGTGTAGATTGTTTATTAAAACATTGCAACCATAGGAATTGGCATTTTTCAATTCCATAAATAAATTGTCAACAATTTTGGATTTTGAATCATTCTTTATATTTTTGTACTTTATTGATTTATTTTTATATGTTGTACAACTCCAAATGATTTGAAAATTTTCAAGCATGTAGCCAACTTGCCTTGATCAATGAGTCCAAAGAAGCACCACCATTTTTGAAATTTTTTCATACGAATGTGACCTTGTGAAGTGCAGCTACCTAGATTTTTGAACGAACCAAAAAAAAGATTTTTGTCACTTCAAACACTAATATCTTTTAATCTATACGGTGGAAATTTTTGAATTTTTTCCACATCTTTTCAATCTAGTATTCTACAACATCCTACAGTTACATGTGTCCAAAAATGATGTTTTTCAAACATTTGGTACTTGTACTAGAAATGGCAATTTTTGAGCGATTTTGGGATAACATAGTCAAAGAACTTTAGGGATTAACCTCATTGGACCCAATTTCATGATGCATGATAGTTTCTCTTTAGATAAAGATAGACATGTTTTTTTCTATAACACATGGGTGCTTAACACATAAACAATGAAGAGGAAGTTTTTCAATCAATGAATGACAAAGATCTCTCCATGTGGGATAGAAATACAACTATTCATCCTCCAAATTTTATGTGGAAAGGAAAGATTTTCTACAATATTTTGACTTCCAGTGAGTGTTTTTCCATTCTTTTAAGCCAATGATTTGCACGGTACCAAAATAAATTATTTCCACAATGAACAATTCATCCTTTAAGAATTAAGCAATATGATTTTCTTCTTGTTAATCCCTTGATTGAGTATGGTTGACTAAGATTCAACCATCCAACCATTGAGGTTATATCCAATAATGTAAAAATAGAGGCTCATAACATTTGAATCCAATCCCAAATCATTGCATACAAATTAGACAATACTATTATTTAGAATAGACAGTAGCCTGACCCTTATTTGTTCTATTAGTGTTTTTGTTTTTTGGTGTTCATATTTGTCCAGCCTTTAGGCTTGGCTGCTTTGTAATTGTTGTTTTGTAGTGGATTTGGAAAACAAAACAAAATAGAGGCTTATAAAATAATGAAGCCATATTTTTGCATTACATAGTCCATTTTGATAACATGTAGTTTCTAAGGCTCAATGGTTAAGGTAGCTGGCCTCTTTTCAACCAACCACCTATCTTGCTAGTTAGATTGTTTTGTTTCCAATTAGTTGTGGTTTAGGTGACAACTCATGTGGTTAGGTGACAGCTCACGCAACACAAATGTTGGGGAGGTATACTTTGAAAGTATACATGATCATAAGATGTACACTAGAAGTCACAATTATCACCTACATTGAAGTATGCTTGATTTTGTAATCAATCTACGGTTGGAATTACGATGACCTATATTACAAGAATAAAATTGAATGGAATCTTCACAAAAAAGTTCATGATAATTTTTTTTTTGAAGAAAAAATGTAAAAAATGTAAAATCCTTCTAAAATCTATTTCTCTAAACAAGAAAAAAATTCTCCACACCTTACTCCATACTCAAAATATGCTAAATTGCTTAAGTGATTGAAAAGGGGTCAGCTACCTTATCCATTGTAGTTCAAATGCAAAGACTTAAAATCTATACATCCCTTTAATTACTTCATGTACAAGTATGGATGTTTATCCCCTAAAGGACCAAAGTGCATTTTTTGGGCAACATCATGATTTTGGGCAGCTCACTGCGAATGGAATTTTTAATTTTATTTTTTGAAATTTTAGCACAGTATTTTTCCGAGGAGTAGCTTTAAGGCCCAAATTTTTTTGTAACTTTTGATTACATTGTCAAAAAGTTATTGTATAATATGTAGTTTTCATTGCCTGGTGGGCAATACGAGCAACAAATCAAAAATTCTTTAAAAATCACTTTTTTGAAAAATAAAAATTTGAAATTGGTTTTTGGATTTCTATTTATATGAAAGCTTTAAATCATTCTATTTTGATTAATGAGATGAAAGTTATGAGGAGTTTTAGTTGTGGGTAGTTATAAAATCTCTACTCTAAAATAAACTTTGAAGTTCTTTATTTTACTCAATTTTTAATATTTTTGGAAAAAAATAATAATAATAGTTTTAGATTGTTTATTGAAACATTACAACCATTGGAATTGGCATTTTTCTATTCCATAAATAAATGATCAACAATTTAGTATTTTGAATCATTCTCTACTTTTTTCTACTTACTATTTTTTTCCTATATGTTGTACAATTATAAATTATCTAAAAATATTCAAGCATGCTCGGGGAATTTATTTAGAGTATCCGTTAGAAACCACGTGCAAACAAAACTTTGGAACCCCTTTATATTTTTTGAATTTTAAATAAATAAATAAATAAAATGAACAAATTTTCCTACTTTGAAAGCTTATGTTTTGAATTATTGATCTTTTTATATTTTAATAATAATTAGTTACAAATTTTTGAAGTAAAAAGATACACTGTAGAACTAAAGAGTAACTTTCACACCCCAATACTATATAAAATAAAATTGTCTAAAAAATGAACAAAAAATTCCTAAAAATAATTCTCTATTGAAAACTCCTTTTGAGTTTAATATTGATTCAATGGTCATCTAAATGTGTTCTTTATCATTATTTGAGTTGAAAAACATGTCATTTTAGTTATTTTTCAACCTTTTTTAGAAATCATTTCATATTTTATTTGAGTTGGAAATTTTGGCAATAGAAACCTATAGTCATTATTAAACAATGCTCAAAATTTTAGGTTGAAATTATAAATCATTAAAAACCACTTGTTCGCACGTGGTTTGTTGTAGTATAACTAAGTGCACCCCCCGAGCAAGCATGTAGACAACTTGCCTTGAAAAATGAATCCAAAGAGTTTCAACCATTTTGGAATTTTTTTCATAATAATCTGACCTTGTGAACTGCAGCTGCCCAGTTTTTTACAGGAAAAAAAAAGGATTTTTGACACTTCAAACGCTAATATCTTGCAATCTACACAATGGAATTTTCTGAAATTTTTTCCACATCTTTTTAAACTAGTGTAAGACATGCTCCTACGGTCATACATATCCAAAATTGTTATTTTCTAAATTTTGATACTTGTATTAGAAATGGCAGTTTTGGAGCGTTTTTGGTGAAAACTTAGTCAAAAATCTTTAGGGATTATTTCATCCATGGTAACTACACTAAATAGTGAAATTGGATTGCCTTACTTAGGAAAGTTACCTCATGACTCAACTTGTCCATGTGGAGATACATGTGACACTCTATGTTTACTTTTGATATTATGGTACAATACATATTATGCTAATTGCTTGCTTTATGCATGTATCATTGCAATTCAGTTTGAATTTTAGATCTAGGGGCATTTTAAATCATTTGGATTTTGGATTGTTGAATAAAAGTAGCCCCACAATGACATGCTGAAGCAACACTATAAAGGTTTTGCATCATTGATCTTCTAATAATGAGGAATGTCCTCCATTGATTTGCTTTTATAGTGTTGCTGTGGGGTAGCTCTAAGGTTGAGAATTTTGTTTCCAACTTCATCTTAGAATAAGGCTAGGAGTTGAAATAGGAGTTATGCTCCCAACTTTTGAAAATCAACAAGAACTAATTCAAATTAGTATTTGGTAATTCTATTATCAAAATCTTTATTGCATTTATTATTGATGAAATTTACTGCAATAATAGTAAGTATTATAGTGTGAAATGTCAAAAAATTAGTGTAGGGCTACCTAATTTCACTATTTAGTATACACCACCTCTTACTAATCAATTAGAATTGTCAATCATGCTTGACATTAAGCTGATTGGTTCCATCCTTTGGATGGAGACTATGCCATCAACTCTTTGGTTTTTGAATCCGAGTTTCCAAATCCTATCTACAACTACATTTACACTGCACAATGTAATTAGGATTTGGATAGAGCCTCATGGTCATACCATTCTTGTTTCCTTAGAATACCACCACTATAGGCAAAAACCATATGGTGGGCTCAAGTTAAGGTGGTTTAATTCCTAAGGTTTCTTGACCATGTTTTCACCATAAATGCTCAGCAAAACCATTACATGTTTTTCAGCCCCTGTGGAGGGCTGCGAGTTCCCCAGGGTTCCCAGACTCCGAAACTGTCCCGAACTGCGTCGCAGCAGCTGCGTGACATGGCACAGCGACTGCCACATCATACAAAAAAAAATTAAAAAAAAAAAAAAAATTTGTTCGTCTTGTTTTTCCATTTTTCCATTTTAAGATTTAATTTTTTAATTTTTTTAATTTTTTTTTCTGACAGCGGCCATTCTTTTGCTGCCGGGGGAACAGCGCCGGGAACAGGCCCGAAACGGCCCTCCAAACCCCCCCAAAACCATCTAATGTACCATTTCTAGTACATTCAAGTACCAAATTTTAGAATTCTTTTGGGATAGATGTAATTGTTTCATCTTGTAGTAAGCTAATTTGGAAAAATGAAAAAAATGAAAAAATTTCCACCATGTGGATTGCAGAATATTAGCATTTGAATTGACATAAAAAATTTTGTGGGCCCTACAAAAAACAGGGCAGTTGCACTTTACAAAGTCACATTAGCATAAAAAAATGTTCATGTTAGTGGTACTTCTTTGGATTTTTTCTTTAAAACAAGTTGGCTACATGCTTGAAAAATTCAAATCATTTGGAATTGTACAACATCTATGAAAAAAATAGTAAATACAAAGAAGTAGAGAATGATTCAAAATAGTAAATTTGGAATTATTCCATCACAAAATAGTAACACTAACTTACACTAAATTTGGAAGTATCTAGATTTTATTGGGCACTAAGACAACAATTCATAGTATTTTTGATGAAAACAACATCGTGTTGCTTAAACTATTTTCATGTGATCCCAAACATTGTGATTTCATCCACATTTCATTGAATTTCATTTACCTTCATCCAAATTTCATCTATAATTTCATCCAAATATTCACACTAATTAGGTCACTTTTGTCCGTAATTCATTTTATTACTATAGTGTTTGGGGGAACTCTCCATTGAAACTAGCTATGTCATGCGCAACAACATGCGTTGTGTTGAATGGCGTCTTGTAGCATCCAGCTAAACAGTCACAATGTATTTGGTTAGGCATGGTTGACTATGGACAGGTGGAGTGGGAGACTACCTTCAAGCTCATTGCAAGGTACCTTGACTAAACGAAGGTTACGAATGGTCGCTTTGAGAGGAGTTGGTTCTAAAATTGTCATTGAATGAATCAAGGAAAAAAAAACATTATCAATTGCAAAAGCCAATCATTCGTCTTGCTTTTCCCATCTTTCTTTAGAATTACAAGTGAACCGCTTATAGAAGACCTAGGGTCATAAATAGGGACCTATGACCCAACTCGATTGAAAATTCATAAGTTATTCAAAAATGCTTGGAAAAATACGAAACCACTTGGGTTAGATTCCTCATCTAATTCTCTTTGTCAAAAATGCGTGAAAAAATGAGCTAAAATTATTCCCGTCCAATGAAATACACAAAAAAGGCGGACCACCCCTTTTGATGTGTCATTTCCGAGCCTCCTACCTTAATCTGCCCCAGGCTGCTTGTACTTTGCTTTCTTCCAATAAAGGTCTCCTTTATTTGAGTAAAAAAAAATAGCTCTGTCTCTGAACGTCTTTATTGATTATTCAGAACTAAGTTTTGAGCTGGGATTACTGAAGTGAGGGCTGTGTGGCAGGCACCTTCAGATCATAATTGTTTGATGCTTTACGTTACATAAAAAGGTTGTTAATAAGTTATCAATGGCACCACACTGTCACAGTGACCATGGTGAGGTTTGTTTGTAAATAAATGGGAGCAGATTTGCATCATACCAATAATAGAGCAGTTATAAGTAATATAGTTACACCTACTGAATTGACAATTTCTTGATTGTGTTCCATGTGTTGGTGGGGTTATAAAAAAGCATGTGATCAAATTAAGTTAAGCTACGGACCATGTAAGGTAAAACAGCCCATTGTGGTCAGAATTTGGAGTCTGCCCTCATGCCATTGCTGAAATTTTTCAAATTTTTTTCCACACAAAGATAAGTTTGAGAAATAGTGAGAGCAATTGAAATCTTATTTTTCAGACAAAGTGTGAATTAGTTATATATTTCTGAAGTGATCTTCCCAACATGGTCTACAAGCTGCCCCATAACCAATAAAAAGTGTATCCAATATGCTCATCTTAATCACCTAAAGTGGTCACAATCATTTCTAATGTGGAATGCCATGAAAAGTCACTTCCTACAATGAATTACACTAGGAAAGTTGGATGTTCCTATTGAGGTCACTAATCACTCTGTAGGTGTCAGGTTAGATATTGATTGTGGTTTGAAAAACCCATCATGGGGTCATGAGGTGTCCCCTATGAGACATTTGACTGCAATGGGCTGGTTTATCCTAAATGAAGTTAAATTGTCCAACCTTAGGCTTGGCTGAATTTGTATGGTGAATTTTTTTAATGCAGTGGTTCTTCCATTTGTTCAAAAATAAATAAATGAATGAATGAAGTTAATCTCTAATGTCCCAAGGCCTCTTTTTCATCACAAAACACTCAAAATTGCCATTTCTACAACAAAGAGCACAATTCAAAGAGGATATTTGAAAATATATGCCATATTTAACTACTTTTGGACTCTTGAAAGTAAAAAATTAATAATGGTCATTGGAAGATCTCACAATGGTCATCAAGAGATAATCTAAAATATCGAGAGATCAGTAGAAACATCAAGAGATCTAAACAAACATTGTGAGATCTCCCAATGTTATTATCCCGTGATCTTCAGATGTTCAGTCCATGATTCATTGAATAGTCCAAAAGTAGTTAAAGGTGGTATATATCTAAAAAATTCCTTTCCAAACTTTTTTTGAATTTTGTCAATAACTTTTGATCGGAAACTCAAAATCTCAAAAAGATTTCGAAAATGCAATTCATCTTTATTTCTCAACTTTCTTAAATTCAAAGTTTTTGAAAAAAATTATTCTACTGTGCCTAAATAAGGTCTGAAATTTACTTCAAACACAATTTCTACTTCTGACTTAAATATGAGCAATTGAGCTCCTACTAATTTTAATTTACATATCCTACATGGGTTGTTCTACTTCCTACCACCCCATATGTATATCAAGAGCTTTTGTAGTCAATTGAAATTCAATCTAAGTTGCAGTTGCTTATGAAATTGTGTAAAGTGGATGTTGAATTTATTGTTTTCAACTAATTAAAAGTTAAATTTCTACAATTTGATTTTTAAAGAACTAAACTATTTCACATTGCATATTGCACTTTGGACCCCTTCTTGGCTTGTATGCCTTGGGGCACAAAAGAAGGAGTGAGGCCCTAGTTTCTAAAACTACCCTCCAAATCAACATTTGGTGCCGTCATGCAAAACACTAAGCAACAAAGTATGTAGAATTTTTCGTATTGTAAACTGTAGGCCAATTCTGACATTGTTTAGGGGTTAATCCTCATGGATCTAAAATGGTTTATATAAAATTTTAGTCTCGTTTTTGTGTGGTGTGAGCGCTGTGTGGTGTAACCGTTTATTTACCCACCCTTAGAAATACATGAGTACAACTAGGTCCTTGTGTTTATGGTTGATTTTGTCCTAATGGATGCTTAGCATTGGTCCATTGTGCCTTCCAAACAATAAATCTTCTCTTATTCCTAAACATACACCAACTTGCAAGATAACCAAGAAAACTAATCCAAATTGCAAGAATTACCTTAATTGGTTCAAACTTATTATGCCGCTGTGATTTTGAGTGGAAGTAATGACAGTGTAAATTTAGCATCCTAAAGTGATAGAGAAATTCATTCCATTTCAAAAACATAACATAAAAAACAATCCGACCTTCCTAGCAAAAGATATAGACGGATGATGTTTAGCCTTTAAGAAGCTATCCAAACTTCATCAACCTTTCTAGACACTTTTCCTATTTCAATTGACTTTTAAATTTGGACCTATCTTCATAACATTCAGTAGTCTTCATAGAAGTTGCCTTTTCCTCTCCGAATTTCTCATCCACGAGATTCATCCTAACATCATTAATGCGAGCACACTTATGGTGCGCTTCATTTTTTTTACTAATTCTAAAATCATACTTGCAAAATTAACAAATAATTGTATAGGTGAAAGATGGTTTCACAAAACTCCAAATAATACATTTGAGTTATGTACCAATGCAATCTATCCAACTACCACCAATATCTTCCTTTGAGTTATCATTTTAGAAGAGAAGCTATTTATATAGTCATGGGGTGGTAGGAGGTAGAACAAATCATGTGGGATAAGTAAATTAGAATTTGTAGTTTCTCAACCACTCATAGTTAAGTCAAAAGTAGGAATTCTGTTTAAAATAGAAATTGAGACCTCACTTAGGCATAGTAGATTAACTTTTTTCAAAAAACTTTGAACTAAGAAAAGTTGTTAAATTAGATTAAGTTTCATCTCCAAAAATCCGTTTGAGATTTAAAGCCTCCAATCAAAAGTTATGGACAAAATTTAGAGAGGATTTTTAAAAATGTCAAAAAAAAAAATCCATTCCAAACTCTCTAAATTTTTTTGCTCAATGTTTTATAGCTGTACTTTAAAGCTTAGGTATTTACTCTAATAAAATTGGAAGCACCACGGTGTTGAACTTGCTAATCAAGCTCACTACTGACAAGTCTCGTGGATTGACACCTGTCTTTAGGTACTGATTATGGTGTCCAATATATCACACCATTTTATTAGGGAGGAGGCAGTAGTCAATGGGACTACTGAATGTTTTGTTGAAGTTTCTATCTTCTATTTGCATTAAAAGTTTGGACTTAGATGGATGATTTTTCAATTGACTTCATCCATTTTTAATCCTAAAATTCATCCATCTATATTTTCCTAAATTTAACTTTAAATTCTATATATCTTATATTTTTAGAAGCCCCTAGACCTACTCTACAAGCTTTAAAACATAAAATTTGGATAAATTAATTTTAACACTCTGACTTGGACTTATAATTTGGCTAAGAGTTAAAAATGGCTAATCAAAGAAATTAAAAGAAGTTTAAGAAATTAGTAACTTACCTTGGTTTGGACTTTGCCTATGAGGTGGTCGAATATGACTTCAAATTCCCTGACATTTGTCATGTTTGTTTTTGTCTTGTATTTTCTTAGCTACTTAAAGTTGTGCAATTAATACAAGTTGGGAAGCTTTAACTTCCACTACTTCCCTTCTTTTCCTTCCCCTTCTATCTTTTCTTTTGCTACTATTCTATACCATTATTTTATTCTAGTAGTTGACTTGGGATGGAATAGAATGTTGACTACAAGTTTCAAAATAATAATTGACAATTGCAACCTTCTATCTTCCTATCCAAGTCAATTATTGTTCAAGCCAAATTCGAATGGTCTAAATTGCCTTCCTAAAATTTCTACCAAATCTTCACCCATTGCTAACCTTTCAACTTCAAATTATTTCTTCCTTCTTCTAAATCCTATTTCTTCAACTTCCTCTCTATCTCCAACTCTAAGTGTTTTTTGCAATTTGAATTTAAGTTTGATAAAGGCAACCTTCTAATCAAGCCCTTTGTCCTCTAATTGACTACTACTATCACCTCAAAAGAAGTAGTATTGCATGTACTATATGAATGTCTTCAAGTTAGGGCCATAATAAAAATGCTATTTTGCCAAGTCACTTGAGAAGAATCTCATCTTTATCAAGTTCTAATAAATGACTAGTTTCACTTTGAATGTTTTCTAAGACTGAAACATCAAAGTCTCTATATTCTTGAAAATTTCCATTAAATTGTGTTTTCCATAACATTTAGAAACACAATTTTTTGTGACGTTTTAGTAATTTTTTATATTTTATTTTATTTCTTCAAAAAAAATGAAATTGAAATTCTTTCTTCCAAATGAAATAAGAATCAACAAGTGTTTCATGCTCTCACCAGTGACAAAATTCAATTTTTTTGAAAAGTTGTGCATTATAATATTAAATAACCAAGTATGGGCCATTTGCAAAAAAGTATGGGCCTAAACAAAATAAAGTCTACAATGCCTTATAGTTGTTGATATAGTCAATCCACGGATCACCCTTGCCATGGTAGTGTATTTGGTCCATTTCTTGCTATTTATTCTTGATGTAAAATATAGCCATAAAAATAATGTTTTTTTGAATGTGAGTCCAAAAAATGAAATGAAGCGTATCAAGTGCAATTTTTATTCTATTTGAAAATAAATTATAAATTTATAAATTTCAATATTTTATAGCAATATGAGTTTTTGGGCCACAACCATGTTTTGTTGATTTTCTAATTTTAGAGTGATATGGTAACTTTGATTAATACTATGATGTTGTATACAATAATATACATCTATAGTGAAAATTTCACATTTTCGAGTATATTATGGATTTCATATAGATTTCTTCATGTTCTTCCTTCAAAAATTCATAATAATTACAAATTATTCCCAAAATCTTTGAAAGTTTCATGACTTGTAGTAGACATATGAATTTCTCTTTGAAAAAGAAATGTTAAATTTTTCATTCATATCTAGTTGCAAAATGGAAGAAAACCAAGTGATGGACATTGAGGCTTGAAATTTGTGGCTATGGGCTTGTCCTTCTAAAGTTAAGGTAGTTTATTTTTAAAAGGTTGTTTTAAGAGGGGAAGCTAAACTCCTTGAAACTGTTTTTTCATTAAATTTAGTAGGTTTGAGCTTTGCCGGCCCTTGGTTTACAATTCTTTTAATTCTTTTTTGGTGGGCCCTTGCAAGAAAAAAAGACCTTTTGCAGGCTTTCCAAGAAGGTGTAGCTTTGTCTTCTCTGAAAGTTGAACAATGCAGGTTGTGTCCAGCAAGTTTGTGTCTGTTTTTATTTTTGTTTTTTTAAGTTGCTGTACATGTGGTTCTAAAGGGTTTAGGGTACAGTGATTTTTGCTTGCTTTTCCTTTCAAGCGACAGTTTAGGCTTCCGCAAGCATGGGGGGAGGAGGTTTAGAGAGGTTGCTTCTGACAAATACTCCTTCTGTTGTGCTTGGTGAAACTTCTTCTCAAATTCCTCTTGTTTCTTGTACTCCTTCAGTTCCACCTTCACATTGGAGCAATGCCACCGTGAAGTTTTTGCTATCACAGTGTAAGGAGCATATGGAGGCTAGCAACACAATCACGATGCGACAACATCAATGGGTGAGAATCCACAGGCTCCTGATTGCACAATTCCATGCAGAATATGGAAGGAAGGTGAAGTCCTTGTCCGATAAGTGGGAAAAGTTGCGGAGTGCATATTCTATGATGAAGAAACTACGCAATCAAACGGGTGGCGGAGCACAAGACGATGCTTGCAAATTCATTTGGTATGATGACATCAACGAAATCCTTAGCCTCAAGGCTAAGGCCAACGGAGTTCCGAGAGCAATGGATCAAGGCGTGCCAATGGCGAGAACGGGGACCTCAATTGCACCGGTGGATCTTGGTGACAAAAAAGATGGAGATGGTGAGGCGTCTCAATTTCAATCACCACCGCGCTCAACTCCTCCTCCATCCAGTGCAACCGGTTATGAGAGCATTGCAAGTAGCCCACGTACACGGGTTGCGAACTTATCCGGTTGTCGTGGCAAAGGTACAACCCTGAAACCACCTAAGAAGGCCAGGATTGATACGAATATGATGGATGTCCTAGATAGGTTGTCAGATTCAACTACAAAATTTGAAAAGCTTAGGATTGAGGCCGTCATGACTGTGCACAAAGGCAATTCGATCAAGCGTTAGGAGAATAGGAAATTAGAGCTCGAATTGTTTCAACTATAGCAGGCAAGTAGTGAGCGCATGGCCGCCCTATTCGCAGATGTAGTAAAAAAGAATGCATAGTAGGTGTGATGATATTTCTACTTCATGACATTGTCTTCCTTTTATTTTATTATATGTTGTTTCATTTTAATGTTTCATTATTGCATGCTCAGTTCATTATGCAATGGCTTATTCTATTGAATGGTTAATGTAGTACCCAATGTTTATCTTCATTATGGTATATTTATATTTTTTTTCCTGGTTTGAAAGGTGTTTTGTACTATAGCTTGAAATGCACTTACGGAAATTAGGGTTGACTCTTGCTTCTAGATCATTTTTTGTTAGTCGATCACATTTTTTGTTTGTTGATCTAGGTTCAAAAGTTCTATGTTTTTGTTGTGCAAATGTAAGGAAATTCATGTCTTTTTTTAAAACAAGTTAGTCCTAGGAAATATTGTTCTTACATTGTTATTTTAAGTTTTTAATAGCTAGATGAAGGTACATTTTTTTAATGACCATTTTTTATTTATTGAATGATCATTACTTAGCTAGCTGCCTTCTCATGACTTCTCAACTGCATGGAATTTTTGGGGTATATTTTTGTGGAAAATCAAATGGAATTAACATATGACCCAAGTGGCTTCATATTTTTTGGACCTTCATAGAATTACTTATGAATTTTTGAAGTTGGAAAAAAGCTTTATTTTAAAATTTTGAAGTCAACATCTGCAATGGAAATCTTCACACTTCAAATTTGAATAGAAGTATCATAATCATTCATATTTGGATTTCAATTTTTGATGGCAAGAGTAGGCTTTGAAAATGATTCATAAAAATAGCAAAATTACTCTAAAAAAGTACACACTAACACATACGTCACAGTGGCTTACATTGTATCCCCAAAGCAAACAAGACGTCCCTCATGGCCTCTCTTGCTACTTTTGTAGCTAAACCATGCTCTACACTCCCTAATGCATGACATACAATCATAGTGTACTTGCAAATATTAGATTCAACACATCCATATAAATTATGCATAATAGCACAACTTACATTGTGTGCTAATCGATATAAAACAAGTTTCACTTGTTTTCTAATTGGGATGGGGGCTCTTACAAATGTAGCAGCAGTGGGATGCATGAAAGGCGTTAATAAATCAACCAAAGCCTCTAAAGCTAAAAAATCCATTCTATAAGTTTACCAATACCTCATATTTAGCATTTGGGGAGATGTATGCCACACATAAGCTTCTACAACGTTATAGTGGATGTATTGGCGTGGCTCAACCTACCACATGCGACGAGGAAAACATTGCTCCCAAATTATGAAAGTAATTATAAGAATCAAACGTCAAATTGAGTGAGCTCCTGGAATTTCAATTGGACAAAATGGCGTTGTACGCGACATCTACAACCTGAGAAGGTTAGGAGTACAACTAAAAAAGCAAAAAAAATGATTACAATGTGGTTGGCCATCTTCCAAATGTAGTGTCTACAATCTTGAACTCTCAAACAAAAAACAAAATAATCCTTCAAGAGAGGAGGGTCATATAGAAAAGAAATGCCCACAAAAACTATAAACCCTCTCCAACTGCTCTCCAAAATTAAAAAAAAAATTCAGGCCCCTAAACACTGACAAGGTCCTGGAATTTCAACTGCGAGGGTGGGGTGGATCCACCCGGCTTTTACAAGCTGGCCAATGGCGCCCTGCCACGTGGCCAGACAAATGGCACCCAATGGAGCGTTGCTAGGGCATGTGCACCCGACCAATGCCACTTAACCAAGATTTTGGCTAGACTGCTCCATCAGAGATTTATAATTCTAATTTATTTATTTATTTTTAGAATGATGGTAACCTTCAATTAAAAATGCAAGGTGCAAAACACATGGTACGGGAGCAATCTGGGACTTGGACAAGCCTGGAAAGTTTAGCTCTATTTCAAATTTAGTTAAGGACTATAAATTGCAATTTTCATTGATGAAACTAAGGCCCGGTTACACCAAATCAAGAGGTGGGGAATTGGCCAAATTTTTAAAGGTTTTCCAATGTTTAAAATTGAGAAGGCTTTGAAAAATGGTTTTACACTTTAAAATGAGAAGTCACGGGTCTCTAAGAAGACACAATAACATGAGGCAATTTTTTTCTTATATGTCAACAAAAGTCTTTATTAAACAACATTATTATTTTTTTAATTCCATCTCTTAGCTTCTAGACGTTTCACACCAATCCAAAGGTCATGACTTCCAAAGGAGGACTTCTCAATGGCAAACAAAGGGGCTATGAGAGGGAGACTTTTCAATTTTTTGACCCCCTAGTATATAGTGTAAATTAGGCCTAAAGTAGGATGATTCATTGTTATCCCTTGATCATTGCATATAAGTAAACTGATTAAATTCATCATTTTTTTGGTATGATAGAATGGTACAACTAAGTTTTGAGCCAAAAAAAAATATATTATTAGTGGTCAAAAACAAAAATATATAGCTTCTCATTGATGTCTCTAGGTAAAGATTATTCTTGTTCATTTGAATTCTAATGTGGTTATATTAACTTCCTAAATGGTTGCAATGGTAATCCAAAAGCATCCCTCAAGATTGTGGAATGAATCAAACTTTTACTATGTGTAGAAACTATATAGTGTTGTTCACTGAAGTTAGAAAATGGTGGCTAGTCAACTCAATTCCAATTTTTTTCAATCCCAAATCCACATTGAAGTTGTCATAATGCCAATCATTTATAGTTTTGACTACATTAAGATGCCAAAGGACATAGTAGGGACCAAAAGTAGGAAACACAATCGAGATAGGGACGATTTTGGATCTACATACCTTACTTATATTCATCATCGTAGATGAAACATACACATTATGGATAAATATAATTTCTTCATCCAAAACATATCTATTCATTCAAAATGTTGGGATATTTTCTCAAGAATAGGTTGCATTTATTCATTTTATATATCCACTTTAAAATAGAGATTTATCACCAAATAATCTTTAAGTTTCTAAAAAAACTCTAACAATGTAGGGCATTAAAATGTTGCCAAAAAAAAAGTATACTTAATGGTCCATTTGTATGGTTGAATGAAGAGTTCTATTAATTGAAGTTTCAATGGCACAAATTATTTAAGATAGATATCTCTATATTGCGATTAAATATTATCAATTGCCTCTTAAAGTAAATTTCAAAATATCTATCCTATAAAATTTGGGTTGACGACACTTTCACACTGAATGAACCTTTGCCACCAAGCTTTAAATAATCTATTTAGATTTTTCTCCACACTTAATGTAGAAAATGTTGCTTAAAATGACATCATGATAAGCCTAGAAGAATATTTGGATAACATGGATACTCTAGCATAAATGGGATTACTACCGAGTGAAACCTTGAAGAAAGTAAATTCTACTAAATTGTGCTCCAAAGAAATGAAGGTACTTACCTCTAAAACCAACCTTAACCCCTAAAGCCCCAAGGCCTTTTCTCCATCAAAACACACTCAAAACTGCCACTTCTGTTGCAAAGAGCAAAAAACTATAAAAATTGTTTTTTTTTGCATATCTAACCGTAGGATCTTATACTAGACTAGTATGAGAATGTGTGCAAGAAATTTCAGAAACTTTGACCAAATAGATTGCAAGATATTTGCATTCAAAGTGAAGAAAACAAGTTTTTTTGCACCTTGCTTGACTAGATTTTGGGGCTTTGAACCTATTTAGTTTAAATTTTTTGTACTGTTGATATTGATTTTCTAAGTTTGTATATTGAATACTTCAGTTGAGAATCTAGGAAAAAAAATTCAAGAAAAAAACACTAAATTTTTACTCATTAAAAAATTGTTAAGTAGAAGTAGATTCAAGATTGAAGGAATAACTAAATCGTTAATAGCTCTAAGACAAAATTGAAATACCATAATCCCAACGGTGAGATTGTTCTAGCAAGCAAATCCAACCTTGTCTAACAATTTTTTTCTGAAAATTGTAAAAATTGCATTCAAAAATGAATCCTAAAAGTTATTTTTTCAAGAAGATGCTTAGATTGCCTGAAAAACTAAGATTGTCCATAACTTTTTCATTATTAGTCCAAATAGAATGAATCAAAGCTTCAAAATGTACACAAAAAGACATAGATTTTGAAAAAAATATTTAAGAAATTTGTTTTGACTTTCTGTGATTTTTTTTTGTGCTGCCCGCCAAACTCTATTTTGGGGGTCTTGCCTCCGGCCTCCGCATCAATTGGCAGAAAAGCCTGGCTTACTGGCTTTCCCCCGACCCAGCCCCACCTTGGTTAGCTCAAATTGAGTGTCCCTGGGCTGTTGAGCGACAACTATCAAAGCTACTTGGGACCCCGTTTGGTATTGACCTACAAACACCAGACATCGATGAGTTTCTCGAATCCAAAATACGCAAGAAATTAGATTACTGGACAAGTATCCACCTATCACTGGCCGGTCGTGTGGTGATTGTCAACTCAGTTTTACTTAGTACTCTGTGGTATTTCATTTGTATTTGGGGAGGATCACTTGGGAGCATCAGGAAGATTAGAGCATCTCTCCGGGACTTTTTGTGGTCAGGATCCACTCACCAAAGCAGGGCGAGAATAAGCTGGAATGATTGTTGTGCGTCACTATTGGCGGGAGGACTCAACCTTATCGATCCTGAAGAAGCTCTCCATGCACTAGCGGCCAAGTGGATCTTAAAAGCAATGACCCCCGGATCCTCGAATCTGCAGCTTTTACTAAGGTTTAGGATTCTCCAAGTCAGGCCACAAGCTCGGGGAACATAGCCCGCCAAACCACACTGGATTTTACTCCACAAGTTCAGAGCTACTCGCGGATCTTGTGCATGGGATCGAATCATTCGATCCTGGAGGATGCTTGTTTGTCATGTTTCAGCTTCTCCCCCAATCAATCGTGACGAAGTTCTTACCACTCCACTGTGGTGGACCACACACTTCATCGGAGGATCCCACGGCTTTTCTACAGACAGGGTGGCTTTACTTATGAAAAATGGCCTCAATCAAATCTCACACATCTGGGAAGATGAATCCCGCACGTTCATGCAATGGGACAAAGCAAGGGAGACTTTTGGGCTACTGCTCAATGAAGCCCAAGCTTATCACCGGTTGATAAACTCGATTCCACAGAAGTGGATTTCCCTTATGACGGACAATCGCGAAGTCACATGGCCCCAAGAATACTTGGGCATCTTCATCAACAAAGAGGACACCATCCCATTCCTGGTATGCGCATCCAATCCTCACTTCAGACCCCGTGTAAGAGACAATCAACAACTGGTTGAAATCCCTCCAGGTCTTACGTATTACACTATTGGTGCTGTTTCATCATCAGTAAGGGTATATCGGTTCCCGGAGCCGTCAGAGGAGCTGCTCACTAATGGTTGGATCCGGAGGGTCAGGGTGATTCATCCAAAAATCAGCCCACCCATGTACATCGGTGTGGTAGCAGACCTCCTATTCGATCCTGGCAGATGGATTCGGGGCGAGTCAGACCCCCTTCACTCTTACACTACTAAGATGGGACGCAAATTCATATCTTCTCGTCAAGCTCTTTCGAAGCCAATCTCAGAGAAGTGGCATGGAGACCTGGTGACCCGATATTGTCCCAATTGGAACGAGGTTTGGAACAAGAATCGCCCTCAAAAAGATGCTAGTTTCATTTGGTCGGTGCTCCATTGCGCTGTTGCCGTTCACTGCTGGCGGAAGGTAGCAGCTCCCAACATTTCCACTACGTGCAACAGTTGCCAAATGGGAATAGATGAGACGATTCTTCATCGGTTCCATAATTGCGAGAAAACAAGACATGCGTGGGATTTTGCTTTGACAGTTCTTTACAGGGCGCTTGAGATTCCGACGGGCAATGGCAAGTGGCACTCGCTTACCTAGCAACAGTGTGTGCTTGGATCCAAGTTACCCAGGCGCTTGAGGAAGGGGTCCACAATGTGGTCACTGTTTAGAGGATCGGTTTTGTGGGTTTCTTGGCTGGATCGCAACTCATGCTGCTTCAACAATTCACCGTGGCCGGCCCAAAAACTCGAACAGACCTTGTGGGAGGCCCTTCTCGACCATGCCAGATCTGCCTGGCTTAAGGTTACGAACCTCTGCGAACTCTATCCGGACAAGGTCGATACTTTCCTCTGAAGGTTCGACAATGTGTGGCTACAAACTAGCTTCTTCGGGATCAGACGGCAACAAGTCATCACCTGGAAATTCGATCGGCCAAAGCTTGGATCCTTTGACTGAGAGGCGTACTGTCTCCCTTTCTGCTCGGGCTCTGGCTTTGAGTTTCTGTTTGGTGGTTGCTGCGCAGTTTGGTTCTGATCGTTTTAAAAAAAAATATAGACACATACTTGAAAATAGTTATAGCGAAGGGCTCTTGTGTGTGAAAGTTGTAGAAAAGGAAAAAATTTCGCCGTGGGCTGTGCCTGCTAGTTCATTGTTCTGTTTCCGTGATTAATGGAAATTGTCCATGTTCAAAAAAAAAAAAACCCCTCTATTTTTGGCATAACTTTTTCTCTCGGGCACCAATTGAAATAAAAACTATATATCCACAAAGCTCTCGCAGAACCGTAGAACCTCAAAAAATACCAAAAAAATTCTCTACAGATTGAGATCACAGGAACCTACTCGGACCCAAATTGTCCCCCGAGGGGACAAATGGGGCTTTAGGGGTTAATAGTAACGAAGACTATTGTGAATTGGCTAATGCTTATTGTAAATCAATATTCAAGCATGGTCGTAAATTTTAGAGGCATAATAAATTAGTTGTAGATTCTAAAAGGTAGAGGTTGTAGGAATCTATAACTATAACCTAGTGAATCCAAAGTTTGTCTAATGCATATGAAAAATTACATCTATACAATATAAAAACATCCCTAGTAAGAGGTTAAATTCAAAAAAGTAATAATTTCTTTTCTACTTTAGTATGTTGTTGCTTCCAGAATACTATAAAAGGACTCATTTAATACTCAAAAAGTCCAATTCTATAATATTCTTATCATTATACTACTCACAATTCTAGATACCTATACTCTACTTCTTCATTTTCCATCCAAAGTAGGAATCAACATTCTTTAGGGATAAATTTTTAAACGTAGTTATCATTATTATTGCACCAATTGGTGGTTTGCATGTATATATAGTCGTGGATCATACATAATCCCCTCAGTCTCTTTGGATTCTACTAGCCCTTCTTAAAAACCCCAATACTAATGTACTTTTTATTTTTATTTTTGTCAATGAATACCAACTATTAGCTAAACAAGCAATTGATCACAAGTATCTATATAAAAAAAACTATGCATTATTTTGCAATTATTTTTTTATATGATATTTAATACAATCTTGTATTGATATTAATTAATTGAAAGTATTAAAATCACTATTTGACAATATTAGAATGCTAATATCCATACCAATTAATATATCTACTCGTCAAAGTTCTACTAGACATTAAAAAATGAACTTTTAAACCCCTAAAGCCCCAAGGGTGTTTTCTGCCAAAAACCACTCAAAACTACCACTTTCGCTGTATTCACTTGAGGAAAATCATTTTTTTGGTTTCTATAGAATTTAACCATAGGATCTTGTACTTAACTTGTCGGAGATCACGTAGTAAAAATTTCATCAAATTTCACCATACGGATTGGAAGATATTAGCATTCAAAGTTGAACAAAAAGTTTTTTTTCAAGAAGATGCTTAAATTACCCCAAAAAATAAGACTGTCCATAACTTTCTCATCCCTAGTCCAAATAGAATGAATCAAATCTTCACGTATAGGTAAAAACATTATATTTTAGGAAAAATTTCAAAAAAAAATATTTTGACTTTTTGTAATTTTTTTTGGGCTGCCCGCCAATCTCCATTTCTTGCTCATTGTGCCATAACTTTTTCATCCGGCATTTGATTGAAACAAAATTTATATTTCCACAAAGCTCTTGCAAAGCTACACAACCTCAAAAAATCTCAAAAAATTCACTTCAAATTGAGACAATAGGAACCTACCCGGACCCAAATTGTCCTCGAGGGGACAAGCGGGGCTTTAGGGGTTAAAATGATGGGCCCCATCATGTCACTATTGCTTTGAACACGTGTTTACTTCATTTGCTTACATAATTTTTGTACTTTTGAACCATTGTACACCATTGTAGTATATCTTTGACTTGTACTATCCATCAACCTACTTTATGTTGTTCTCATCCATTTCGAAGTTGGAGGTCTTATACTAGGGTGATTCCAAGAAACACATGATGATTTTGTTGCGTTTTCAAATTTCTCATGATTTTTTTCTAGATTACTTTAAAATTAAAAAAAATCTAATGTACAAATCCTTATTCCTTAAGAAAACTTTACCCTGAAAAAAAAAAGCATAGAAAAATTCTCTAAGCAGGAGAACTAAAAAAGTGCAAAATCTTTAAAAAATATATACATTGACATTTTTATTTGTGGAAAATAGGAATTAAAAAATCAAATAAAAAAATTCCATTTGTAATAACTCTATAAAGATTTTCATTCACCAAAAGAACCACCCAAATAATATTTTACATGTTTCAAAATGCAAGTAGAAAGAAGCTCACTTTGTGGACTTCCATACAATATAGAATTAACTATTTTAAAAGTTCGTTTGACCAATAGTTTCCAGCATATTAAAAGACCATCATTTCCAAATTTTAGCTCAAAATTCATTTTTCATGAATAAAAATAGTACTATAAATCCTCAAATTGACAAGTGTGCCATAAAATTGGGCCCGCATATTTTAGATTTTTTTTAAAATAAATAAAAAATAGACAAGGCGTATAATAATCATGAATGTTGTAATTATGAATCTTGAGTCTTTAGGTGTCATAAAAACAAATCACCATGCAACAAAAATAGTACAAGTTTTTCTTGCAATTGTTCAATGGATCTTGTATAAAGTACACATAACAATATTCATCGAGGCCAAAGGTTTCTTAACCCCTACTAGTACTATATAAGTGTAGCATGGGTCCCTATATATAACAATGCAACATTGTTGAAGCATCCAAGGCTATAGGCTTAAAGAAATGAATCATCATCTTACTGTGAATTAACCCCTCAGTTTTTAGAGAGACCTCTTTTAAAATCACCTCAATATACTTATATACCACTTTTAAGAATTAATTTTCTTTTCTTAAAGTCATTTTTTGAAATACCTCATAGTAGGATTTTATTCTTTACTATCAAATTTGTAATCTTCCTAGTTTTCAAAGAACTTGTCCTTACAAATTTTCAGATATTTGCAATGAAAGCTCAATTTTTGAATTTTTTTTCTCGAGTAGAATGACATCTTAAAATTTTCACAAATTAAAAGTGTTATTTATTTATCAACGCAATAATGAATAGTCTTGGAGGGCATTGGATGTTAGTTTTAATTATGTACATGAGTTCAAACATAGAATATTTTGAAATAACTTGAGATAAAAATTGAATTCTTTTATTTCCAACAAAGAGGGTTTGGGAAGGAATTATAGAGTTATAACAAACATAGGGTGTAGTAATCATCCACTTTCTTAGATTGAATGTAGAGTGCTTTATGTAAATAAAATAGGCCCAACATTGTATTGGATTCCTTATGTATTTATTGAAGCAAATCTTGTCCAAAAAGAAGTCTATCTTTAGTGTAAAATATGTAGAACGTAGGAAGTTTTTATTGCTTACTATTACAAAATTAGTTCCAATTTTGGTATGTTAATTGTTGGCTTTTAGTTAATTGGTTGTGCAAAAATTTGACAAAAGAATATTTTTAGTGGATCAAATGGGAATTGGTGCATTGTACGTTGATAAGTTACCCAATAGGAATCGCATGGTTGGATTTTATAAGGTGTATGAATTATGCCAAATAAAAATTGCAACGGTGTTCATAAAGGTATTTAGTTTCCTCCCATCTTGGTTTTCCAACATCCCCATTGTTGAGATGTCCAGTGTGAGTCTAATCCAGTTGGTTGTTTTTGCTTGTATTTTTGTTTGTGATTAACCCCTAAAGGACCAAACACCGTTTTTTTGACAAAATAGCATTTTTGGGCAGCTCACCCCGAATGGAATTTTTATTTTTTTTCTTTGAAATTTTTACACAAGATGTGCCCGAGGAGTAGCTTTAGGGCCCAACAATTTTCATAACTTTTGACCACATGGTTAAAAAGTTATGGTATGATATGTAGTTTTCATTGTTCGGCGGGCAGTACGGGCAGCAAAAAAAACTTCTTTAAAAATCATTTTCTAGAGAAATAAAAATTTGAAATTGGTTCTCTAGATTTATGTGCACAAGGAAAGCTTTGAATCATTCCACTTTGATTTATGAGATGAAAGTTATGAGGAATTTTAGTTGTGGGTAGTTTGCAGGTAGTTATGGAATCTCTACTCTAAAATAAAATTTGAAGTCCTTTATTTAACTCAATTTTCAATATTTTTGGAAAAAAATATAAACACAAGGTGTAGGTTGTTTATTACAACATTCCAATTGTTTGGATTGGCATTTTTCAATTCCATAATTAAATCCTTAACAATTTAGTGTTTTGAATCATTTTCTACTTCTTTCTACTTACTATTTTTTTCCTATATGTTGTACATTTTCAAATGATCTGAAAATTTTCAAGAATGTATCTAACTTGCTTTGAAGAATGAATCCAAAGAGTTACAACCATTTTGGACATTTTTGCATACAAATGTGACCATGTGAAGTGCAGCTGCCCGGTTTTCGCAGGGACAAAAAAAGGGTTTTTGTCACTTCAAATGCTAATATCTTGCAATCTACACGGTGAAAATTTCTGAAATTTTTTCCACATCTTCTCAAACTAGTTTACTAAAAGATCATATGGTTATATGTGTCCAAAAATGTTTTTTTTCCAAAATTTGGTACTTGTACTAGAAATGGCAGTTTGGGAGCGTTTTTTGTGAAAACATAGTCAAAAACCTTTAGGGGTTAAGATAATTGGAGTTCAGTTGCCTAATCGGAGTATGTGTATTAATTCTTATGTGTCTTGTGAGTGCTTATGTCTCCTTTGTTGTGTACTATATTGTATGTGATGAATTGCGTTGTGTTGTAATGCATGTTATGAAATTCTATTGTGCTACAATTGGTGTGAATATTAATTGCAATTGTGTTGTAAAGCCAAGTTAAAAATTGTGTATATGGTGTATGTCTATTCCAAGTCGGAGTGTTTGTGATTACAAGAGTTGATTGGTTTGTGTTGTGGTTGTGGTTGTAGTCCAATTGATCAAGTGATAGAGATCCAAATTGTAATAAGATTGTGAAAAAGTGATGAGATATATGCAAAGGCTGAGTTGTAAACCGAGCGGGGATTTATAGAATCCATTGCTAAGTTGTGATAAGTTGTGATAAGCAGGTGAGTGTAGAGATTGAGTGAGAAGTTTCAGAGTGTAATACCAATTTGGAAGTAAAAATGTGTACCTACTAAGTATAACAAGAATAACAGAGCAAATCACAAGTTGGTAAAGATTTGATTCAAGCCTATTGTCAAGAAGATATGTCAATTTAGTTATTGTTATTGTGAAGACATAAAGCCAAGTTAGAAGTTGAAGCATCTCTAAAATGTCGAACATGGATCAAGCCAATTGGTGAAAAGAGTACAAGTTGGAATTAAGAAGGAAAGTAAAAAGAGTCAGATTTGAGATGATGTCATCTAATCATTTGTGGTCATTCAAAGTAGAGAGTGCAATTAGGCCAAATTGGTCAGGATTTGAACTTAAGATTTATAAGTTGTGGTTACCTAGTGGGTTTAGAAATGGTTGTTTCATAGATGTCCCTATTTGAATTTTCCTATGGAACGAACTCTTTATACTATAGGCTATTTTCCAAATTGATAATTAATCTGAATCTACAAGACCAAAGAGTCTAAGTGTCCAAAAAGTTTTAGTTGCAACTTTTGATGAAAGTAGAAATAATTTTTGGTGACTTATCATTTCTTGATCTAGTTTGAATACCACAACTTTTAGGGAACCAAGAGTTAGCCTTTCTGAAAAGTTTGATGGCTCATGATCAAAGTTTCAAGGATTTGTCAATCAAGTTCAACTCATCACCTTTGTTCAACCTCAACAATATCCAATGGATGAGTCATGAGTCGAACTAGTTGGCACTTTACTTGTTGGACAAACATTATCTTGGTTTGCTTTTTTGTTTGAAAAAAGATCTTCAATTTTAACCAACTTCGACATGTTTTTTGCTACTTTTGAAAAAAAATTAGGAGAACATGCCAAGATCCGTTGGGCAACAAACCAGATCCGCTCTTTACAACAAGGATCCCATTCTACCTCCCTATATGCATCAGACTTTAGACAACTAGCTTGCGATATTAATTGGGAGGAAGCAACACTTACAAGTCAATTTCATTAGGGATTGTAGGATGGTGTCAAAGACTTATTATTGTCATTGCATGATCCATAAACACTCAATGAAGCAATAAGTCAAGTTGTGAAATGTGACAACAGATTATTTCAACGATGTTAAGATCAACGTTCTTAGACTTCACCAAAACAACATACCTCTCAAGCAAATCCGTCAACAAATACATTAAGCTTACAATCAGGCCAAGAAAAATATGCAAATTGATTCAATTTGATTCAATTCTTTAACTGAGCAAGTGCAAGAAATATAACAAAAGCAAAAGGCTAGAATATATAAAGTAAGAAATGAGATTTTAAGAGACTTGTTGTCAAGACTAAGGATCTCTTCACTCTTGACATCCTTATATAATATTATCTACTTCTATTTTTAGTCTAAAAATTTATATTTTTAATTCAAAAAGTTATATTTTTAATCTAGGAAGCTTTTTTAGAAGATCCCTTTTACTATATGTTCCTAACATTGTGCATGCCTTATCCCAAGGCTAAGGACAAAATGCTCACAAACTTCAAGTATATAAAAATGTAGTTCTACATTATAAAAACTTGTAGAATTTTTTTTTGGTTCATTTTAATCAATGGATTGCAAAATTTTAACATTTGAAGTTAGAAAAAAAAAGTTATTTGGGACCTTGCTATTAGTCTATTGAAGTGACAACCTTGAAACTTTAGAATCAAGATTTGTGCTCTATTCACAATTAAGCCTCTACATCGTTGAAACCTTTATATGATGACATTCACAAATACAAAATTTAGTTTACTCTGGTCACTCTACAACATGACAAATTCAAATAAACCATAAATAAACAAACTATTTTTAGATGACTTCTTATAGGAAAAAAGAATTTATTTTTCAAATCCAATCATGGAAAATGTGTTGAAACTTTTACCTCTAATTTTAGATTGAAAGATTATAGCATTTGAAATTTCATGAGGGTGGGAGAATCCTTGATCCTACTTGACAAAATTAGGAGACTTAAAATTCTTATGGAATGAATTTTTGCACTAGACACTAGTACAAAAGCACCTCTTCTATTTATATTAGATGTATTAAAAAAAATTGGATTTTATTTTTGTCTTTTATTTTCTTAATTTTGCTAAAATTTGTTAATGCTTGTTAAAACTTGTTAAATATAACAATTTTTAATAAGAAAAATTAGCTAACTTATTTTTAGGAGGTTTAAGCATTACAATCTCACAATTGGTTGGGTATTTTTGCTTAAATTTTGATAAAGACATCCATCAAAAAGTTAGCTAGAAGATCTAATACTTGAATCTACAACAAGACGTGTGGGCCCTAGGGAATCACCTACAAAATGATCTAGGTAATCCTAATATCTGAGATATATAAATCTACAAAACCATCAAGGAGAAATGCCATTCAACTATTTGCCATCAAAAAACTTGATGGCTCATAGTAGGATAAACTTCATCGGCATTTGGTGTGAAGATAGGGTAGAGAGGTTGATTATATAACAAAATTCATTGTCCATCGTGAATCTTCAAAAGATATAGGAAATGAGAGTTTGACCACTCATAATTAAGATAAAAGTAGGAATTATGTTTGAAGTAGAATTTCAGACTTCATTTAAGCATAGTAAAATAATTTTTTCTAAGAAACTTTGAATTAAGAAAAGTTGGTAAATGAATATAAATTTCATCTCCAAAAATTCATTTGAGAATTCAATATTTCTATCAAAAGTTATGGACAAAATTCAAAGAGAATGTTTGAAAATGTCAAAAAAAAATCCCTTCTGACCCCTCTCAAATTTGTTCATAACTTTTGATTGGGGGACAAGTGTGGAAAATAAAAAAATGTCAGTAAAGGGTCAATTCACCCTGGTCGACTACACCTCGTTACCCAAAGTAAACCTCAAAGTTTAATCTTGATTCAAAAGAAATTATGAGTTTATGATCATGGTGTCCAAAGAATAATCAAGTTTGTCTGCAACTATATTCAAAGCTAAGATCAAACTATTACCTTGGAGATTGGAAGAAAAGATGCTTTGGTGCACAGATGCTCAAAGTAAGCCCCAGCCTCTAGTCAATCAATCAAAGAGTACCAACCTTGAAGCGTCCATGTTCATCTAGTATCACATTTGATGATTTCAAGTCACAGTAAATTAACTCTACAAAATCAAACCAAGCGTGAAAACAACCAGCTAACGTACATTCGATGCATCCGTTCTAATTCTCTAGTTAATCACGATAATCACGAATCATGTGACAAACTTAAATGCAACCGACTGCCTGACTACTACAAGATCCTGCAGAAGTGCTTTTCTGTTCTTGCCAAAACCAGGTGCCTCAATAGCCTAAACCTGTCTCCACACAAAGTAGCACCTCAAACATCAATCCAATCTGCAAAATTTCCATCAAGCAAAAGTACAAAGGGATAACGCACATGCATAAAAATTGAATGAGATAATGCCACTAATAATGTTCACAATTAGCGTGACGGGGCCATTTGGTTCACCTGGACAACCCCAACAAATTGCAATTACATAACCTAATCAGACCATCTTAACCCCAAGAGGGTGGGTTGAAGCAGGTCCTTTATTGTCGGTTCTGTGGAATTTTTGTATCAAAGCAATTCTAGAGCTCTTGCATAAAACACAAACTGATCCCTCTCTCAAGCTACAGTAGCACATGATTTTGTGATTAATAAGGTCAGAAAGTGAGTCTCAATTTGTGATCCTTCTGTGAATGCATTTTGTTCTTAAGCATTGGAATACTTGACACCTAAAGGTAAGGAAGTCTACGATTGTCCTTGCTCTAAAGTAAAACTAAGGTTGAATGAAAATTTTCAATGCGCAGCAGAGACATGTTTAAAGGTGGGGAGGCTGTATGTAGGAAGATGATGACTTCCAATAGTAATGAAATCATAACTACTGGTATAAGCACCTTGTCGATACTACTTATTGGAAGTATGTTTTACCTCTCTCAACACAATTACTCAAACACATTTGAACCAAGAAATCAGGAAGGAGCTTTGTGACAGGTTTATAGCATCCAACCTCAAATATTGGCAGAGATTGTAGGACCATAAACTAACCTCAAAAGGTTTCACTAATTGAAAAATCTTGTATGGCAGGGCTAAATTAATTCATAGTGATGGTTTCGTGTTTGGTGAATTGCAGGTGCCCCAATCAGAATTGTCGTTCCTTTCATGGGGGACTCGGTGTCAAATGGCAAATTTGCTTTAATATTGAAGGGTAAGTGTAACAGCCATAGCTGTTATCTTAGTGTTTGGGCTTGCCATTGCATGCGACTGATATAAGTGAATCTTTTGTGCAGAATTGTGAGTTTGTTTGGCTTCTGTGACGATAACAAAAATCATAAGTTTTGGAGTGGTGTGTTTTGCTGTTTTTCTTGCGCTTCTGGAGTTTTGTGAAGCTCATGTCGAATCAGTTCCAAATTCACAATCGACCCCATTGTGCAACGATTTGAACATACTAGGCTGTGGTTTCACCTCCGATTGGTGAGAGAGAAAGATTGGTTGTATCGCTGGAAATCTATCCACGGCGCATGATGTTGCGCAATACTAGTAGCTGGAAAATTGTCGCCGCAAAAAATTCTCCGTTTGCATGAATCATTCAGTTTTCCACACTTGGTCTAGATTACAGCTAATGGATTGCAGCCAAGTGCCTATAAATTCGAGTTATCAGAAATTCAAGGCATATATTACACTTGTAATCCGTCTCCTTACATAATGTTTGTAGTAGCGTTACAGGGTTAAAGTTCTAAACAGTGTAGAGGTTGCTAGGTGGCGCAGAGGCTTAATAAATACTCCCTTTGTCTCAAAATAAGACCATTGTTTCTTTTGTAAAATACAAAGGAAATATATGTCTTATTTTGAAATAAAGCAAATACCAAATTATGAAACTAATAACAACAAATTCAGGTTGTAGTATCACAAATCAAAATTGAAGCTTGAGTAAACTAAATAGAAGTAAGAAAACGACAAGCAAGAAAATAGAAGTAGGGTTCTAGGCGGACTATCCAAGCACTTTAAGGAAGTCCAAGCCCTTCAATGCCCCATCCTAAAGCCATATCCACCTTATCCAATAACATATTTGCCTCCAACAACAATTGAGCATTAGCCTTGAATGCCACATTTAACTATTTATGGACTTTCAAAGGATTTAGAATTAATAATAGAAAAAAAATGGTCATTTGGAAATAATACAAAACATCAAGAGATCTATGTAAAACATTAGGAGATCATTACAAAACATCTAAAGATCTATACAAACATCTGGTCCAGATGTTATTATCTAGAGATTTTTTAATATTTTGTACAGAATTCACGTAAAAGTCCCAAAATAGTTAAATGTGACATTTGATTTCTAAATTGCAAATAACTAAAAATTTGACAATTTTATAGAAGCAACCATTACATATATATATATATATATATATATATATATATATATATATATACACTTTTTATTTTTGTACACCAATTGATTGCAAGTCCGACTAATTTTTATTTATTTTTTAATTCCTTTGTTTTCACACTTTAATTGATTACTTTTCCAAAGTCACCATCTAATTAGGGATTTTTTTGGCTCTTTGGTGCCATATTGCACTAGGCAAAATAATTTGGCTAAAAATTGGCAAAAAAGTGTGAAGTTTTTTGCCAGAAAACTTTGAATTAAAAAAATATCTTAGATAAAATTGTCAGATTGTGGATGAAAATAGAATTATAAACATGTAATATGTGCTAATGTGATATTTTCTATCCAATATGTGGATGAATGCAAAAATTTGGAGCACCACTAAAAACTTTGACACTTCTTAAAAAATGAAAAAAAAAAAAAAGCCTTGATGCTAACAATGAACTAATTGGAGGTTCTCTCCAAAAATTGAATGGGACGGTCTCATTGGGATTGCTTTTAACCCATAAATGACGTGGAGGATGTTTTTCGGCCAATGAATGACAAAGAATCTCTCTGTGCAAGACAAGAGTGCAACTATTCATCCTCCAAATTTTGTGTGAAAAGGAAAGATCTTCTACAACAACTTAACTTCCAATGAGCGCTTTTGCATTTTTTTAAGCTAACAATTCACACAGTACCAAAACAGATGATTTTCACGGTGACGGGCCCGTCGTTTAAGGGTTAAATCATCTCCTAGGGTCCTACTGGCACAATGCCGTTACTGTAGGTCAGTAAAGGCTCTTGAGAGGGCACTGTACAGTGCAGCAGCCAACGGTAGTAAGCGACGCATGTCACCGTGTCACGGTGAAGGGCTTCTACCGCAGCCCACGGGACCAAGTCTCCTCGAGATCGCCCTTGCTACCGGAATGGGCATGTTTTGAAATTTATGTTTTAGGGTTCCGATCATCAATGCTCCTCCTCGTCACTCAATGTCTTCACAATTTTAATGCACAATCTTCTCACAGCATACCGTAGTGCTCTCTCGCTCTCTAGTTTCCCAATCTCTTCCATCGACGTACAGGAGCAGCATAGGTAGTTTTTTTTTGTGAATTCTCTCTCTTCCAGAAAGCTTTTGGAGTTATCAATATTCGAGTGGAGATTTTGGGATATGGCCATGGCGGAATCCCCGGTGACCGTGTTCGGTCCTACTTTGGAGTTGATGAAGAGCGTCAAATCGACCGACGGGCAGATGCTGACTAAGCCTTTCCTTGATGTCTGTCGCAATGTGCTTCCGGTGATCGGTAGGTTTCGCTCGGATCTTCTAGCTCGTCCTCAATTTTGTTTAGGGCTCTTGTGCTTTGTTTTGAATCTTGGTATTTATAAAATAATTTAAGTGCTTATAATTTACACTCGGATGGTCAGATTTGGTTCAAAGGTTTTGTGGAGGGAGATCTGACGATGGGATGTGTGGATTTGCAGATAAGTTTGGGAGCTCTATGGCGTTGGTGAAATCTGACGTTGGCGGCAACATTTCGGTAATGTCGTGTTGCGTCAATTTTATTTCACCGTTTGCTGGGCGACGCACTAGTCGTTTTATATCGTGTCTTGTTTACTAGAATTGGATTATTTTGAAATTCTTAGTGACTAATGGGTGAAGTAGAGAGTTTTGGCGTCCTCCAATAGTGATTGAAAATTTATAAATAATTTTTTTTTCTAATAGAGAAATTAAATATAATGCGATTAGTATGCCTTCAATCAATTGAAAGAACCAGTATTGTTGGCAAATACCACGTCATTGAGGCCCTATTTGGAGATAGATTGGTCTTTGGATTCTCAATTTGCTATGGGTCTAATCGTCTTGCAGGGCTGAGACTTCTGTGTTCTTTTTTGCAGAGACTGGATGATAAGTACGCAAGTGATCCTGCTGCGAACAACTTGCTTTATGACATTGTTCGTGCTGAAGTTGCGGCCAAGACTGCCAAGGGTTCATCAAGCTGCACCAATGGTATGCTATGGTTGACCAGGTAACGTTATATCCTAAATCATCAAGGATTCGTGGTTTTTAAATAACCATTTTGATTGATCATATTGTGAAAGTATAGGTTAGATACTAAGGATTTCACTTCAGTTTGCAACCCTAACGTCCGTTGTACCTGCATTTTCATCCGAAAGGCAATCGAGCTCGAATACCATCGTGCTTTCTTCGTGATGCTTGATTGTCAGCTCTCCAAACGCGAAGAGCTCCTGCTTCTGCAAATCGCTGAGAATAATTTCCTGTCTTGCTTTCAACGGGGATACTGAGGACTTTCTTTATAGAAAGCTTCATGCTGATATTTATGGTTTGTGCGTGTCTGAGCCCATTATTCAAGTCAATGGCCTTCCTAAAAAATTTCTTGTCATCTTATTTGTTCCTTTAATAGTTGTCGTCTGGCGGTATCCCTCCTCCTATTGGTTCTGTCTGGTTTTCTTTTCCTCTCGGCTCAGCTGAGTGGAGTCTTTTGGGTACTTTCGAACATTTTACATTAGTAGCTTCCACATTTTCTGATTCTGACATTAGAATCCTTGGTGATTTAGCAAGCGTTAAGTTCATGATGAACTCTCGAACTCGTTAGAGTCTGTCTCCATATCTTGTAAGATTCGTGATGGTTATTATACTGCAATTTTAACTAGTTACATGTTCTGAAATTGTTGATCAGCTTCGGCACCTCTTGGAAGTTGCGTCACCGGAGCCGGCGCGGTATGTTATAGGAGCAGTGATTATGATGGCTGGCTCAACGACGGCTCAACAACAGTTTCCTGCTACGAACAAGCCCCGATATCTCCCCGGCGTTCCCTCCGTTCCCCGATCTCCCCGTTCCCCTCCCTGCGCCGCAATTCGCCCCGTTGGGAGCGTCTGCGTTTCCAACGGGGCCCATAAAAAATTAAAACAAATTAAAAACAAATAGATCTTTGCATTGTATATAGATCAGGTTTTGTAAAATTTTAGAGTCAATAGGTAAAAATCTAACCAATTTTTTTTTTTTTTCATCCTTTAGAAGATATAAAATGTACAGGGTTAGCAAATGTTCAAAAAAACTTTATTACTAACTACTGTGCCATTGCCACAATAAAAAATAAAAATAAAAAAATTCTATTTTTTAACTCATAAATTTTTGGAATTGAATATTTTTTTGTCGTAGATCCAAACATCACAAAACAAAGCTTGTACACCCCTCCTTGCAAAGAGCTTTCCGATGGTATCAAGCACACAATTGGAGGATGCATAGTTCAAAAGATCTCACTGTAATAAAAAAAACAAAACACACTACCTTACTTGAGGTATAGATAGCTATAACAATGAATGAGATTACATGAATTCCAATTGCGAAAATATTCATCGACATATAAATTTAATTAAGCTTTCATAAATAAATGAGAAGATTGAGATCAAAATTAATCTTAGATGGATTTTTTCCACATAACTATCTTCAAAACAAAATCTTTTGTATCTTTTGCCTCATTTGCAATAATTATTATGGAATAAATCAATATTTCACTTGCATTTAAAGATCTATCTTATGCATAATGAAGTACAAAGATAAAAAAATTTAAACCACTATTCATTTTTGTCCACGAAACAAATAAATCATTCAAATCTTCATAAGTTTCCAAGAATCATCAAGATTTTATGAAATATTATGTCATACAGAATCTATATTAAAATTTTCAAAAAAATAAATTAGAAGTGTGAAGTTACTAGGACCAACCGAAAGTGAACAAAAGCCGGTACAAAAGCCCAATCCTCAAAAGCCTTTAAGGATAGATACAAAACATGTCAAACTTTATATATTTAGAATAAATCAATTACCAGAATTAAAATTTTGAAAGCTACAATCACGGAATTAAATGAAGGTGCATCTAAATTTTTGATGTGAGGATCTTTAGGGATTAAAATTCTTTATTTCTTCAAAACTTTGGACACTCTTATATCTAAAGACACTTTCTTTGCAAATGCCCCATGTAATTTGTCCATAAGACTCATTTAGAAGTTAAAGTGGGAATCAATTGAAAGATGCTAATTGCTAAATTATGAATCCAATGGTGTATGTTATGCTATATTTTAGCACATAATTAGTATCATAAGTGTCAAATATGGTACTGTAAATTAGGCAACCCCTAAATTGCCACTTTTTGCTACTGCACCAAGCTACTATTATTGGATTGGTCAAAGAATTTATATTGTCTTATTGGTAAATAAAAGGAAGTTCCAACGCACCAAAGAAAGCAACTTAGTTAGATTTCGAGTGCGAAGTTTATGGAGAGTCAAAGTGTTTTTCCACATAGGTATATATTGATTTTGAGATACACATGGAGTGATGATGGCAATTTCAGGCAAGGTGCGATTTGGAGTATAGCCACTTTATATATATTTTTTCCCACCGATCTTAAGGAATTAAGATCTATACCTTATTGAATGAGGTTGGTTGTTTTGTTGTTATAGTGAGATCTTTTGGACTCTGCATCCCCCAGCTGCGTTCTTAATAACGTTTAACCCCTAAAGTTCCGTTGTCTTGTCAATGGACAAAATTGATTTCGGGTAGGCTCCTACGATCTAAATATTTTTGTGATTTTCTGAATTCTTTTTGAAGATAGAGAATCACATTAGCTTTCCGAAAATATAATTTTGATTTCAATCGGTGCCTGGGAGCAAAAGTTATTGCACAAAAACCTCAAATTTTAGTTTGGCGGGCAGAAAAAATCCTCAAAAAAATTTAAATTTTAAATTTAAAAATTTGTTTCATATAGATTTTATATTTATTTACATGGGAAGCTTTGATTCGTTCCATTTGGATTTTTTATGCAAAAGTTATGGTCAATCTTATTTTTTGGGCAATTAGAGCATCTTTTTGAAAAAATAACTTATAGGATTCATTTTTGAACTCAATTTTAACAATTTAAAAATAAAAAAAAGGTTCACAAGGTCAAGACTTTTTGCTAGAAGAATCTCACCGTTGAGATTAGTATATTTCAATTCTATCTTAGAGCTATTAATGATTTGATTTTTTTTTCAATCTTGAACCTACTTCTACTTAACAAATTTTTAATGAGTGAAAACTAAGCATTTCTTCTTAAATTTTATTTTATAGATTCTCAACTCAATTCTTCTTCATATGAAATTAGAAATTCAAAATCATTTGAGCAAAAAATTTAAGTTAAAAAGGTTCAAAGCCCCAAAATCTAGTTGAGCAAGGTGCAAAAAATTAGATTCCTTCACTTTAAATGGAAATATCTTGCAATCTACACGGTCAAAATTTATGAAATTTCTTCCACACATTCTTACACTATTCTAGTACAAGATCCTACGGTTAAATATGGAAGGAAAAAAAACATTAAATTTTATATTTTGCTCTTTGCTCTAGAAATGACAATTTTGAGTGGGTTTTGATGAAAAAATGGCCATGGGACTTTAGGGGTTAAAAGCTCTCTATGAAAAGAGCGGCATGGGCTTTGTTTTGTGACCTTTGGACCTGCGGTGTGAAAGTTATTGAGTTTCAAAAAATTATGAATTAAAAATTTACATTTACTTTTATTTTGGCTGTAGCTACAGCAGCTGGCACACTTGTCTAAATTAATGAAAATCTTAGGTTGTCTGAAAAGCTAAAAATCTCCGCCGAGGCTTTGTGCTTCTGGTTCGCTGTACTGTTTCCCTTATCAATGGAGATCGTCCATGTGTTTCGAAAAAAAAAAAAAAAGTGAATGAAAATCACATTTGGGAACATTGGTAGTTTGGTACCCGTCAAGCCAAAGTACCTGAGCACTGTCCAGGTGGAGACAATAAATTTAACTTCTCACTTCCTAGGGTGTCATGATCTCAGTCAGGACTGGTGCCGTGGGGGGGACTGAGCCTTTGGATTGTTTTTGGAACTTTAGAAGAGAGTCATGATAAGGTATGAATAAGTTAAAGGGGGGCAGAGGAAAGCTAACGACTATTAAAACCTGAATAATGTGGGCGGACAAGCCGTAAGTTACCTTATTGAGGGTGTAAAATCAATCATCATAATTTATATTAAGTTAAGGTTCGAAGAGCCCAACCCTGGCCTCACCTGGATCTCAATATTTTGGTTGCACGAGATAATTCAGGAGGTGGGCCCTTTGCCTTCTCAAATTTCTGGCTTTCTCATTTTAGGGGTCCGGAGGCTTTTTTTTTTAATTTTTTTTGGCAAATTTGGGGCCTGCGGCCCCAATTTACTCTAGGAGGTCCCCTTCTACTTTAAAAAAACCAAAAAAAACAGGGGCAGGTTTTACCCCACCCCCCCCTCCTGAAATATCTCGTGCAACCAATTTATCGAGATCCGCCTCACCTTGAAAGCTGCAACAACAGTAATTTGAGTTTTCATAAATATTAGGGTGTCACGTGGGGTTGCCGCAACCATGAAGGTAAACCAGCCTAAGTTTATGACAAGACAAGCAGGATGATTGGTTTGCCATGCTGGTATTGTTGAAACTTGAAAATAAAATAAAAATTCTTCATAAAGACAAATGGGAGGACTCAGAGCAATTGAAATTATATTTAACCCCTAACCCCTAAAGGACCCAGGGTTGGTTTACCTTAGTAAGGTGGGTACACCCAAAACCGCCACTTTTTGCTACTGAGCCTAGTTACTACTATTAGACTGGTCAAATTTTCATATATTCTTGTTGGCAAGTGAAAGGAGGTTCCAACGCACCAGAGAACGTGGCATTTGGACATCGTATGCAAAAGTTATTAAGGGTCAAAGTTTGTTTCTGAAAGCGCTCCATCCAAATAGGTACTTAACTGATTTTGGAAATGTACACAACCTGTAGATGGCACTTTAAGGTCAGGTGCCATTTTGGGGGTGCCTACCTTATGTCATTTGGAATTGCCACAAAAGTGATGGCCAATCCCTACTTAAATCTCCTCTCATACCCAATTCTTCAATTTTTTATCCTATAGAGGACCAAACAACATTTTTTGGCACCATAACAATTTTTGGCAACTTACTACCAACACAAGAATTCACTATATTTTTTTCAGTGTTATTTAGATGTGGGGATGAAGAATACCTTGCTACTCCACCAATTTTTTTCATTTGAATTTGTCCATGAGTAGTTATAGAGGAAAATGTCATTTTCAATGGATAGAGGCAACAAGGGTGGGGGGTGTACACTAGAGAAAAAATTGCAATTCTATGCCCAAAAGAGCTTGTGTAGGGACATAGGAAAGTTTCAACTCAGATTTAGGCCAAGTACTTCATTGACATTTTTTTGAACTATAAATTTGTCACAAATACTAGGACATGGTGGCAAAGAAGAAAGTGCTCTATGGCTTCCTTTGGCCTAATGTGGCAGTTACTCCTAACTAGCACATTTGAAAATTAAGAAATTGAAACACCAAAAAATCCATTGAGCCAATAACAAATATTCCATTTGACAAACTACCATCCAAAATGATTTGATGGCTAAATAGAGCAAATGCTTCATTAACATTCAAAGGAATGAAAGGTGGAGAGGTCATTTTAAAAATCAAATCCATTGTCCATGATGAATCTTTAAAGGACATGGAATAATTTGAAGATGAGAGCTTGACTGCTCATTGTCAAAATGTAGGAATGAAGCCTCATTTTGGCAATCTATAGTAGAATAACTTTATCTTAAAATTTTGAACTAAAAAAATAGGAAATCAAGCTAAATTTCATCTCCAAAAATACATTTGTGATTTTAAGATTCCAAAAAAAATCATAGACAAATTTAGAGGGGATGTTAGAAAATGTCAAAAAAAATGTCCCTTTCAACCCCTCTCTAAAATTTGTCCATAACTGTTGATTGGATATTTGAAATGTCAAACAGGTTTTGGAAGATAATAATTAACTTGATTTTCCAACCTTCTTTAACTCAAATTTTCTTTGAAAAAATTATTGTACTATGCCCAAATGTGTCTTGAAATTATAATTTGAACACAATTCCTAGTTTTATGGAGAATTTCATTAAAATGGCGCCATTCCGCAATTTTGGCATTTTTTACGGTTTAGACTATGTAGCCTAAAATGCACATGTGTCTTAGATGTCTGAAATCTACACCGGTCCTAAAAAGCACTTTTGAATTTTAGAGCATGTGGTTTGAAATCTATCCTAGTCCTAGATGTTTGAAATCTATATCAATTCAAGATATCTGAAATTTATACCAATCCTAGATGGCACTTTTATGGTTTAGATGCCGCAATAAAAAAATGGCATATGAAATATGCCATTTTAATGAAATTCCTTATTTTTTACTTAACTATGAGCGGTTGAGTTCCTAGTAATTCTAATTTATATATCCATCATGGGTTGTTTTACCTCATATCACTCCACTTATACAAAGAGTTTCTTTACTCATCTCAATGCATTAAAAAAAGTGGATTAGAAGCTATGTGGTACTACTACCATATATTTTGAATTCCTTTAAATATAATGCCGAATATCATAATATTACAGTTCATAAAGCATGAATCCTTTTTAAAATCAAGGGAAAGGGGAACATCTTCTAAATCAAGGAGAACGTGATCTAGTGTCAATGATCAAGATAATTTGGACTTTCCTAACCCAACCTGACTCAACCTCCTTCCATGCCAAGCCCAATAACCCTTTCTTTCAACTTGAATATAAGGTAAACAAGCCTATTAGCACCTTGATTTGCAATTTGACTATCTTGGGGCCAATTCCAAGAGGGTCACATATTTTTCAGAGGTGTATGCTTGTTTCATGAATCAAATCCCAGTGAAATTATAATTTTTCGATCAAAATTGTAATTTTTGTAAATTTTTGAAGTGTTCAACCTTGAAATTACAAAACACCTATAGAGTGGAGTTATAAACGTCCTATTAACATTCCATGACCACCTCTTTATGTATCTATTAGTACTTTGGTATTCACCAATCATGTATTGATATGCTACCCTTAATGATATTATTGCACTGATTTTGTCAGATTTCTAGACAAATTTGACTAATTTATGGACAAATTTGGATGTTTGAATAGATGAAATTTGGGCCAAATGTAAGGTGCAAAACTGAATTGTGATGGAATTGGGCTAAATCTACCTTAGATTGATTAAGCTTGCCAAAGTTTGATATTTTGGCTGATTTTTTTTCTTCTTCTAAATCTAATTGAACTCTAGAACTCCATCATTCACATTTTCAAGAAATTATTGGATAAGGAAGTCATAAATTGTTGAAAAAAGGGCTCTGTATGAGATTTTTCTTGAAGCTAGTTCCCTATTGGAATTTTGGGATACACGTTCCCCAATTTGAAATGTTATGAATTTTTTTGAACATATGGCCAACTTTGTTACAAAAGAGAGCAAAACTAATTCAAGCATAAAAGTGAAATTAACTTGTGCAAAAAATTGCCCAAATTGGAATTTGGATGCCCCTCCAAAAAAAAAAATTGAACTTCAAACGCTATAATTTTGCAATCTTAAAACCTTCCATTTTTTTACTACAACTATAATGAAGTAGTCTACCACTAGATCTTGACGGTGAGATGCAACAAGATTTCATTTGTCATTTATTAGGGACCTTTTCCATCTTAAAAGGCCCATTTTAAAAGTTTTTGGGTGAAATATAGTTAAAAAGTTTTAGGGGTTAACCTCTAAAAGTTCATACCTAACTATATTCTTTCAAAAGACACTCCAAAAATGTCATTTCTAGTGTAAAGAACTACAATGAATTTTTAATTTTTTGGCATATTCAACCATAGTATCTTCCATAAGACTTGTGTGACAATGTGTGGAAATTTTTTCAAGTTTTTTGACTATGTAGATTGCAAAATATTAGCATTCAAAGTCAAAAACATGAGTTTTAAGAAAAATTTAACAATCTTAAGTTTTCATACTTTAAATCCTTTAACCCCTCAAGGCCCAATAACTTTTTGCTCAACTTTTTGATAATGGAGGTTTTCAATGGATGTGCGTGAAATTTTTAATTTTAAAAATAAAAAAGTAAAGACTACTATGCATGGAATTAATTGTGGAAAATTTTGACCATTGTATTTTTAGATTATTATAATTTTGGATGATCAACTTTATAGACAAAAAATGCAGCTTGGGGGGAAGAAAAATTATTAGAAAATGAATAGTGTTTTTTTATCCCCTCCAAAAAAATTACATTATAATTCAAGGCCAATGTAATATTTTTTAATTAAAAAATTTGAGAAATAAAAATATATCTCAAATTTTCAAAATAAGCAGTAGAAAGTCAAAATTGACCAAATTGGATCCTACAAAATTAAAAAAAATAATGTATGTGTCAGTTTTTGAAATTTAACAACTGATGTTATTAGCATATTATTTGGAATATCTATAAAAATTGGAATCATTCTAATTATTTGTGTTCTTAATCACACCATATTGAACCTTTTATTTTTAAATTATTAAAAGTACAAATTTGAAAAGAGTTCTCCAAACCCAATTTTTTGTGCAAAACAAAGATTAGAAATGTTTGAGAAAATGATTTTATCCATCCCTACTATTCCTTTCATTGGAAATACATTATATTTGCTCTTTTTTTCTATTAGATTATATTTTATAAATTAAAGTTAAAATACTTCTCACATTTAAATTTTGAAAGTCGGGAAATGCAACAAGTATGTAAACTTTTTATTCTACAAGATTCTAGCTTACAAAATATTGAGATTTGTTTCATCCTACCAAGAATTTGTCATTGAAAACTTGAAGAGGACAAATTGTATGCTATTGGTCCTTGGAGGTTTTACTTAGATTTTTTGCACTACATAGTTTTGAGGTTTAATCTCTATGGTGAAAAATTGAGTTGAGAATTCAAGTTTTTTTTGGAAAAAAAGAAGTTGATTTTCACCTTTAAAAAATTGTTGAGTAGAATTAAATACAAGATAGAAAATTAAATTAAATCAAGAATAGGTCTACTATGGAATTGAAACATGTCCATCCTAATGAAACATTGAGATTGTTTTAGCAAATAATCTATATGCAATGGAACTTCATGTTTTGAAAATTTGTGAAAATTGAATCCAAAAGCAAAATTTTAATGATATTCTTTTTAGAAAGATGCATTGATTGCATGCAAAATAAGTCTCTTTATAACAATCACTTGCCTAATGTAAATTGAATAAAGCAAAGATTTTTAAGTAGATATGAATATAATTTTTAATTTAAAAATTAATTATTTTTAGAATTTTTGAAATATTTCTTGTTGCTCGAAATCAAGTATTTGAGCATTTGAGGGAATTGTTTTACTAGGTAGATATTGAAATACAAATTATATTTGTATAAAAGAAATGCATTTTCTTACCTCCAAAAGAAATTTCAAATTTTTTTTGTAGAAATTGATACCACATGAACTTTTCCAAAATTCTTAAATATCCATTCTAGGACTTTGAACCTTTAGGGATTAAATTATCGATAGCAATAATGTTTTATAGCGTGAGTGATATCACTATTTTTAGAAGACGCAGACGCTCTGCTAACTTGGGAACTTTGGGGATATTGTAGGAATATGGGAACAAGCTTGAGACAACACTTAAGAACCTCGGAACCTCTGTGTGGTTGACTATTGTCACCCATTCAAGAGATCGACACTTGATTGTTGTAAATTGTTAGCATTTGTTCGATTGGCAACAATCAAACTAAAGTTATGAGCATTGTTGAGCTCCTTTGGCATATCTAAAGACGCCATAAGGAGTGTCAAATCCCTAGCGTTGCGTTTGCTTTGAACTCTGTGTGCAAATCTTGTTATGAGCAGGGCTCTTTAAAAGGCGATTCATGTTCTTCATAGCGTAGACAATGGCTTATGGTTTTCTGCAAGAGATAGACGTTTCCCTACAACCGATAACCTGGACAATTGGAGTCTACAAAAGCCGTTTGTCAAACTTTTTGCCAAACTAGTAGTAGGCGCTAGGTGGAATTAAGGGTTTAAGATCCTCAAGAATACATCTCTGAGTCTGATGTTGGATGGGTTGGAAGTGCAAAATCACTCTACACCTATTCACTCCCCCCAATTGTGTTTTTTCCAATGTAAGCAACAATATTCACAGAACTGGCTAAAATTCTCTCAATTGCTACTTAAATTTCATGTAGCTAAATGTACATTGGAGAAAATCCTTGAAAAAAATAGATTTTAGCCAAGACTACAACAAACAATAGAATTTGATAGTCACATCAAAATTAGAAGCTATTTAGTCAGTTTTGTGTTATAATACTCCTATTAATCCTTTGCAACTTGCAAAATATTTTTATTTTTATTTTTTTATATATTATTCACTCTCAATATAGCCAAAATTGTTGCATGTTTGTTTTGAAGATAGCATGTTGCACTGAATTTTGTAAAACTAGGTAACATACTGCATTAAATTCCATAAACTAGTTTTGAGATCATTGGTAAGCAACACTTCTAATTGACCCTTCTATCCACCTTTACTTGTACAAGAATCTCCAAGTAGATCTAAGTAGAATCTCATGTTGTGTACCTGGTATTTAAAGTCTTGAATGCACAAGCTCCTTGGATTCGTTCATAAATTGTTTTGCAATGTTGAACCAATTGGTATGGGAGGATCTAGGCCTATCCACGTGATCGTATGTATGCGCACCAAAGTAGTCTTGTTGTGCTTGCACAAGATTAGCATGCAGACGACCCCTTCGGTAAGTATCAAAATATGCAAGTGAAGCAGTCGTGCCAAGAGTGGAAATGCCGACCTCAATTGCTAAGCTCACCACTCTCTGCCAAGCAAATTGATGCTCAAACATCTCCTCAGTAAACTCATAATCAATCAGAAGGGAAGCCAACTTTGGGGTACGATTATAAGCTTGTTTGATTTGGTTGAGAAATTTTGCTAAGATGATACAACTTCTTTTCCACATGCGAGTCAGCTCATCCAAATCGAGGTTCCAATCTTGCTCAATGCTCTTGGCGTGAATCAGAATTAACCTTGCGTGTAGCTGCAAATCTTTGATGCGTAGAGCGCTTTGCAAACGTTGTCGACCAATTGCTTCTTGTCCAAATCCTTCACAACTAGGATGTCCTCAACACCACCTTATTTGAAGATCCTGGCAGCTTCCAGAAGCTCTTCTTTCAAGCTTGAAAAGAACGTGAATAAAGAGAGGCTGCGATGGTGGAGGCAACAATTGAAAGCTCCGTGGGTTGCTGGACTATCCATTTCCCAATTCCTTTCATACCTGTCCAATATCAACACAAATTGCGGCCTTAATTCCACATTCAAGCTTTTTCAAGTCTAACGTAAAGAAAATATGACTTTGGCAACTACTAGTTATAAGGGGGAATTCTACCATTGGTTCTCTTTTTGGCTAGATATCACTAGAGTTTTGACAAATTTTTGGTCTAACTACAAGCTTGTAGGAAATGGAAAGAGGAGATGCAAATTTTGAACCAAATTCAGCATAAGTTTTTATAAATTGCTAGAATTTCTATATTGTAACAAACAACATAACAAACCTAGTTTGCAAGATTTACCAAAATTGGTAGCCTTCAACGAAATTTTTAGAGTTAAACAAAAATTGAGCAATTAAATGTTGGTCATGAGGGGTATACATACTTGATGAGGATCTTGTCAACGAGAAACCCGTCATCGTTATTATCCTTGACGTAGAAGATGTCATGAGTGATCTCAATTAAGAAACTCTCAAGCTCACCCTTGTTCCACTCAACAAATGTTGTGTACAATTCTTCATTTATTAAGCCTCATTCCAAAGCATCATTGGAGGTTCATTGTAAGCCTCTTCTTTCTCTCCTAACACCTCCATTCCAAGCTAAAACAATCTCTGCTCTACAACCTGCTTGGCTTGCCTTTTTGTATTCTTGTACCATTTGTTTCCCCCTTCAATGATGTAGTAGCTAGGCTGTATGTATTGCGAGAGCATTTGGATTGTTTGATCGATGAGGGTGCAACCTTTCACAAGGATGATGATGGAGTAGGGCTTTTGGATGGGATGGACAAAATCTTTGGAGCTGTAATAGCCAGTGACAGGCAAATTGCCTTCTTCCTTTGCATGTTCCATGGTCTCGTCTATTTTGGCGTTAGTGTGGTTGTAGTCAAAGATCAACAAACCTTTCACTGTGCTGTTGCAAGCGAGGTTTTGGCCCATCTTGGCTAGGCCAACCAAGTCGATTCTTGACACTACTTCTGCCATTGTGGTCTGAAATGACGATCTTTATAAGATCACAAAGCACACATCATCTTTGTTAATACAAAACAACCAGAATTGTGACCAATCTCCAAATCCTTGCAAAATTGGTGTCCACATTTGCATCTCTACAATAGCAATAAAAACTCAACACCCACAAACACCACTAATTATAAAACATAATCTTTGTCATAACACTATATTTGTCAATATCAAAAAATCCATAACTAGGACCTCCAACTCTTGCAAAATTGCTTGCATCCCTACAATAGCAATCAAAAACTCAATAACCATAAACACTGCCAACAAAAAAATATAACCTTTGTCACACCACTATATATCTTTCAACATAGAAATAACCATAACTAAACCCCAAACCCTTGCAAATCCTTTTTCCACCATCAAAATCCAAAACCAGTCCCCAAAGCTCCCAAACCCTTCTACATTTGCATTCCTTGCAACAACAATGACACAAAGAAAGCGAAACCACAACAACCACAAGCACATTCAACAAACAACAAATGCCAATGACGGTGCGATTAATCAAAACATTAATAAATCAAAAGGACATATGTAATGCAATAACCATAACCAATTCCCATAACCTTGCAATTCCCTATCCAATTTCAAAGCCTAGAACGAGCTACATGTCAAATCTATAATTGAGGTCATTGAAACATTGAGGTTAGAGGACATGACATGTATAACCACAATCAATTTACGTCTTCTCAAAATCTATTATACAATTTTTTTAAATGACTTTCAAATGTAATTTTTCTCAAAGATTTTGTTTATTTAATATTGATTTTTGTAGGTGATTCTCTAGGACCCACACGTCTTATTTTTATTAGTACTACTTTAAAATTTATTTAACATACTAAAATAGTATGCCAAACAAATATTAAGTGTATAAATTAAAAATTAAAAATAAATTAAATTAAAAATTAAATTAAATTAAAAATTAAATTAAATTAAAAATTAAATTAAATTAAAAATTAAATTAATAACAAAAATAAAAGTAAAAACAAAACTATTAACAAAATATTGTGGTGGCCAAATTGTTCTATAGCTCATCAACCTATAGACCCTTGAAGTGTATTTGAAGTAGACCTCAATTACACCTCAAGCATACTTTTATTTTTTTCATTGCATTTGAATCAAAATTAAAAAAAAATTGTGTTGAAAAATTGTATTCAAATTTTAAAAAAAATCAAAGTGTGCTTGAGGTGTGTTTGAGGTGTGCTTGAGATCTATCTAAGAGCAATGGGACTATATGCAACAAATATCTTTCAGCTTTATTCCAACTAGCCATACCTCCAACATAACAATTAACTAATCTAAAACTTGCAAGATGTAGAGAGAGAGAGGGTTCAACACTTGTATCTCACAATAGTGCTTTGATGTTCAAAATAAGAACTGCCAACATTGCAATTCTTTCCCCTGAAGTTGTTGTTGCCGCCACAAAGTAGTTGCCTCCCTATACCTTGTCTCCAGTTACCATCAATAAGCACTCTGTCTACAAAGGGCTCCATACAATTTCCCTCAAGGTCAACATTGTCTTCCCTGAATCCCTAGCTGCCGCCAAAGTATCCCTGCTCCGGCTCTTCCCTTTCATCTACAACAAACTATGTTGCTGGTACAATGTACTCTTCATCAAACTTGTCTTCTTGTTCATCATATAGATGTTCATACTCATCATTCTCGTTATCGATGAAGGCAACTTGTCTTTTTGCCATCTAGCTAGCGGTTTCAATGTAGTCCCTTTCTTAAATTGCTGCAATTTCTTCAATTGCCTTTATTTCTGCTCTTTGATTGACCTCATTCTCTACCATTCTTTGGGCCCTTTGCAATTTTTCTTCCGCCCTACACTCTAGAAGCTTCTCTTAACTCCTCTTCTTGCCTAATTTGCATAAATTATTGTGTAACTAGACTGGTGACTTGTGAATCTAGTGTTGTCATGAAGATTAATAGGTCTGCTCTGCAAAGAGTATCATCCAAAGAGTGGAGAAAACTCAAGATGGACCAATGGAAGGCATCTACAACCAGAGTACGGTGTTTTGAGGTGGAAATCACGCTAGGAGTCTAACAACAAATTGGTTTGCCAAGATTCCTTTCTGTATGAAAGATTTTCTATTCACCGAAAATTAAAGGAGATAGTAGGATTTGATTCTCCTTCTTTGCATGTGCAAAATGAGAATATGAACTTGCACATCTTTTGTGGAATTCTATTAGAGGTTCTAAAATTTTCATAAAGCCCATACATGTGCAAATCCCATAACATCCTATGTAGCCATGTTCTGGCACATTGACACCATTTGGGTTCATTTAGTTTGATTTTTGGCCATTTAGAGCCAAGTTGACAAACGTATGTGTTTTAGGAGCATTTTAAGCTCTATTGTTGTTGTTTTGACAAGCTTCGTAAGACATTGGGGTCCCTTCAAATCTTAACCCCATCTTGAGTTTGTGGAGTTGTTTCTACTAACCGTGTTGCAGTTTGTTGGAGTTTCTTAGATTTTTTAAAATTTTGTTGTACTAATTCTAAAGCAGCCTCCATTGTACCTTGGCGATGCCATTTTGGAGGGCCTTAGTGTGGAGTCTTGAGTATTTTTATACTAATAAGTGTTAAATTAACTTGTGTGTATTTTGAATTCTAATAACAAGTGTTTGTACTAATCCAAACTATACTAATTTGTGTGTGTATTCCAAATTTTGTTGAGTACTAACCTTGTTCAAAGTCTTATAGTTGTCATGGTAGTTGTTTAAAACATGGCAAATTTTTGACCTCCTTAGTTCTAGAGTCTTATACTTTGGTGTAAAATCCAAACCAACAGCAAAGCTTTGACCATTTCTGATTTTAGAGTCTAAGAGTTTCTGTAAATTCCAAACCAATGGCGAAGCTTTGAGCCTCTCTTGTGTTTTAATCCAAAGTTTAGTTTCCAAAATGTGGTTGGAAACATCCAAAGTTTAGAATCCAAAAGTAACTTAACAATTGATTATCTACTTAGCATAGAACATGACCAAGAGTCATCTTGAATCCATGAGTGATATTTGCATTCTCTAGAACTAGAATTTGCAAAAGAGAACCCCCCCATTGCCAAATACCCCCCCATTTGCCCTTGAAAATCCTAGTTTGCCAAAGAAATCCCCCAGTTGCCCAAAGAACCCCCCATTTGCCAAACCTTGCAGGTGCTGAGAACGCCCAAATCAATATATAGGGGCCAAGGCTAGGCCAAGGGTTGCAAAGATTGGGCTGGTGGTCACAAACTCGCAGAAGTTGAGCCACAAAGGCCTGTTGAGCCAATGTCGGTGCTCCAGGCCTTCGAGCCACTCTAGAGACTTTGGACTCAAATTTAAATTTATTAATAAGGAACTAGTTAGTGAAATAAAGGCAAATTAGCAAGCTAAATCAAGTAGAGGAGAGGAAGGACTACACCAAAGATGATATTTAGTGTTGAGTGACATTTAGTGTTTTTACCCCCCTACTAGCTACAACACTAAATCTGAACTTGTCCACAATTAGTGTTAGACTTGAATGTGCCGGCTGCAAACTTCAGAGCCTTGTAACTTTTGCAAAAATTCTTCAAATAAGGAAAATGAGATGTTTTTCGGCATCTACAAAAACTTTAGATGCCGAAAAACATCTCATTTTCCTGATTTGAAGAATTTTTGCAAAAGTTACAAGGCTCTGAAGTTTGCAGCCGCCTAGCCTTAATCGGTCCGATTCTGTCCGTGAACAGTGATATTCCGTCTGATATGACAACTCTGGTTCACATTTAGTGTTTGAATTGACATTTAATGTTACTTACTTTCATAGGGTAATTGGCTTTTAGTGTATGCCTTCGTATTTAGTGTACAAGACACTAAATATCATCTTTTGTGTAGTTGGTGATAAAGAAACAAGGAGATAGGAGGAAGCTCAAGTAAGTGGTGAAGGAAGAAGAGTAGATTATCTCAAGCTCAAATTGCAATAAGAGTTAGAAGGAAGTGAAGAAACAAGTGTTGATAGGAAATAGAGAAGTCAAGATAGTGAGAACTTTGTGCTTGAAGGGATGAAGTGATGGTATAGAAGTTGAGGAGTTGGAGAAAATTAGGATTAGGTGGAGATCTCCAAGAATTCCATTTAGTCATTCAAACAAGATTAGAAAACAATTGAGGTGAATAGGAATCAAGAACTTAGTCATTTCTAGTAATTTTCTTGAAACTGGAGAAAGTATTTTATTGCTTTGCAAGTCAACTATTAGAATATGGATTATTGAAGCAGAATATTGTAGAAGAGAAAATAGAAGTGAAGAAGGAAAAGAAGGAAGATGAAATAGAAGTTGTGTAGAATTGCCAAAAACTTTATTATTGGAAAAAACTTATAAAAATTAGCGATGAGCATAATTTTTGAACAAAGATAAGATGCAACAAAAGATTGAATTTGAAGGCATATTTGACCACCTAATTGATGCAGCAAGGTCTGAGGTATATCACTAAACTCTATACTTTTCTTTAATTTGTCTTAATTAACAAGATTTGAACATAGTCAAAAGTGAAGTTAAAAGTTAGTTTGGAGTTTATGTAAATAGCAGATGAATTTTGAAGTATTGTTTTAGATAGATAAAATCAAACTCTTTAAGAAATAAGTATAAAATATTTAAAAATAATAACTAACTTGAAGTTATTCAATGCCTTTAATAACAAAGAAGTAGCAAATTAATCCAACTTGAGCTTTATTAAGGAAGAATTTAGGCTTAAACTTGGATAGGAAGAATTCAAGAAAGTCCAAAACTAATTCATTCTTAGGAAGATACTTGAAACCCTAAAAGATAATGATGGATGAAGTTTAGACTAAAAAATAGATGAAGTTAGTTATACATTGTCCATCCAGGTCCAAACTTAAAATTTGATTAGAAGTTTTTAACCTAATAGTAGAATCCAAATTTCAAATTCAATTGAAATTAGAAGTGTGTTAAAAAAATGGATGAAGTTTAATCAACCATTTCAATATTTAAACTTCATTTGGCCATAATTTTTTGTATTAGTGTCCAATTTCTATGAATCTTGTGTTCTTAGAAATGACATCATTTGATCTTGCACTTAGAATGGTTCAATTTATATTGTAAAAATTTTAACCAAAATCCATAGCGGCCTTAGTTAATTAAGTCATTTGGTTCAATTTTAGCAGAACTTGTATCTATCAGCTTCAACCTCTTAATTGGTAAGTGGGTAGAAATGAACTTCTCAACATCATGTTTTATTTGGCCCCATTTACTTTCTAATAGATGTAAAGGTCTTTCATCAAAAGGCCTGTTTGCATTGAAATGTGTCCAAATGCGTTGCCATAATGCAATGTTTTTTTGTTGGTTGCCTGAAATTTGGTCCTAGCTCATAGCAAACACACTCCTTGTGAGCCATTGTTTCCCTTCCACCACAAAAGTCCTCCCTTTCGTGGCAAGAAATCCACCACTTTGCCTTGCTATAGTTGCACGCTTTGACCTTGCTACAAACCTTTGCCTACACCCCTGAATCCCTAGCGATACTACAATCTCTTTCTAGGAGCTTGAATCTCTGGCTCTGGAACTGCAGTACTCACCTTCAGAATAGGGTGACTCCTCCTTTAGATCATTTCTATAGTTGCTTTGGTCATCATTGCACATACTCTTTCTATTGTTGTGCCCTTATCAAATTATAGAGTTGTTCTCACCATGGCCATGGACACGATGGTTGCGCCTAGTACTATGCTGCCCTCTGTTGTTACTGCACTATGTTCTAGATCATTGGCCTCCTTGATCGCGTTATCAATCTTCTACCCTCCACTCCCTTTTGTTGATACCCCCTCCCCTCCACCACGCCCTCCCCTTGCTTCTGATGGCATGGCATGCCTTGTCCCTACAAGCTTTCTTTCTTTCTAAACCCTAACCTTGAATCACTATTGTTGCCAAAACCTAGCAATGTGAAAACAAACCCTTCCCTGCATTGTTCACGACTCTTTTCTTCATATTGTACTCTCTCGCTTCCTACCATTGTACCCATAAGCCATCAAGATTTAACAACAATGGAGTTCAACAAAATGTATCCACAGAGAAAACTGTATGTAGTCAACAACCATGGTGGGGATGGGGTCCTACAATTTCTGGAGCCATGTGTGCTGTGATCAGGCTCTTTTTGCCCTTGGCTTGGTTCGTGGTGGACTACTTTTTCCTCATTGGCCACGCCCAAGCCCGGGCTAAGGAGCTTCCTAGTGAATGGATGTATCTATATAAATTCAAACTAAACATGTTAAGCTTACAATTGACATGGGAAAAGAAAACACAACAATGTCACTTATGGATTGAAAGATTGTCATTTAGGGGTTAATACAAAGTTGCAACAAAATTAGATCATTCCATCAACTTTTAGTCTTTTACACAACATCAAAAGATAAAATTTTCTATAATTCATAGGAAGGCCTTTCAATTGAGTGATCAATATGATAAGAGGAAGTCTTCCTTGTGAAATCATGCAGAATAATTTCTCTAGTAATGGTGACTATCTATAGTAAAAGTTCATGAAATACTCTAATTTGTACTAATTTCTAATTTAATTGTTCCTTTTGTGAATAGACTTATTAGTGGGGTAATTATATTTTGTGATTTTGCCTTTGGTTTGGGTTCCCAAGTTTGTAGAGAAGATTTGTTATGGTAGCTCTTGCAAGGATTAATCCTTAAGCGCTCCAACATCCAATTTTTGGACAATGAATAGATTCATATTCTTGTTTCTTGTTGCTACTTGGATGAAAGTCATTCTAATTTGTGACTATATATATATATAGCATCCGTATCCAATGTCCATATTTTGTATCCTAAAGCGCCAAACCCTAATCTTCTCAACAACCAAGATTGTCTCTCACGATGGCGCAATCAACAGTGATTGTGTACTTTTATTTATTTACTGGAGATCAACGGTGTTGGAGTGTTTTGTAATAGGAATTTCTCCTTGATTCAGAATAGAAACCTTTGAATGTGAACAATTTGCACCATCTTGAAGTTCGACAGGAGGTGGTTCTCCTCTTCAGCGCAATATATGGGAAATAATACTTTTCGCAAGGCAATGCTTTCAGTGTACATGTTGGTAGAGCTGCTGAGCTAAGTATAAAAGAGAGTCCACTGAGTGAATAAATTCCTCCCTTCATCCTCAAATCACAACAGCACGTGGACCAGCGCAAGGATTACCTTGATGCCATCAAGCTGTTCTTGCTAATGAATCCCACGATGGCGCAAATTTTTGCCCCTTAGTCGCAACATTTCAAGTTGAAAAAAGGAACTATATATGTTTTCCTGTCTGAAGATGCTACAACGGGAGGTTGATGCAAATAATCTTGACATGAGCTTGGGCGATGAATTCGTGGCCTCCCATGGTCAGGGTTTTGATACCTAGCTTCCTGCCCGTACTTCTAAAATTCCACCCAATATAGCATCTTTAGGTACCCAATCAAAGTAGTACAACACACCACACACCCCAATCAGTTTTAGAAAACCTTACCACGTTACACAGTTTGAACGGAGTTTGAGTTAGAAACTACCTTAAATGGCGATTAGGGTTTAGGATTTACAGTTAAATGCATTGATTTCAAAGGCGGCAAATGAAAGCCCTACAAAAGCCATGAGGTTACTTGGATAAGTATCCAGCAGATTCTCAAACTAGTAATCTTTCATTGCTTCTACGGCTTCTTCCACATTTTCCCAACGTCCTTTCTGCACATCGAGCAACAAACCATAAAGTTCTTTGAGGAATTGGCTAATATCTCTTCATCCTCCCCTGATAATGCACACAAGAGAATCAAACAGTGCTCCATTGATTACACAGCAGTCTTTCATCGAATCGAGTGGTCTTCAAATAAGCCATACAGCAAAAACAAGGATGAACAGTATCTTCTTATTTGCAGCATTATGACTGCAGCTGCGTTTTGGTAAAATGTAGATTGTTTAAGGGACATTTCGATAGCACCATAAAGAGAATCTACTTCATGATTCACGGGGAGGTCTCTCTATGATCATACAAAGGCCTCCATGTAAGTTAATCACGATGACCACTGGGAGACTTCCCATTGACTTATGGGGAAGATGCTCCTCACGATGCTGCCTACAAGTTCTTAGAAACAGTCTAGTCTTACTAATGACTCTAGTCTACAGTGACAACCCACTCGAAACACAAACGTACGAGAGCTTCGAAGTTCTGAAGAACCTTGCCTCAATTACCATGACCAAAAAAGTCACTGGACAAAAGAAATATATCTGAACTTACAGATGCTTTACTCCGTTTGTCTTTGCTCGAAGTCCCATCTTCTTGGCTACTGCGACAACCCAACCCTGTTCCCGTACCGCTACAATTGACGGCATCAAGACAGGAAAAACTGAAGACAGGAAAAAACTAGACAATCTGTTTCAGGTGACAATCTGACAGCTTCAGATTCATCTGTTGGTACGTTAGCTTTCAACCACAAAGTGCAGAACTGAATCCAATGTATCTCACCGAGCACCCATTAAGAAAAACAAGTCATCTTACAAGCTTTGATCACGCATAAATTATCGGATCTCGGATTCGAGGTCCTTCACTTCACGCCGTCCAATAATTATGCGACCTAGTTGCTGAGCAACCTCCTTGTAACCTCCATGCATCATTATCTGCCACATATAACAAGCCCAATTGTGTCAAGTTCTTACACCCAAGAGCTTTCGATTCCAAATGGTCTGCTCTAGGGAAACACAATACCATGCTTCACCCCAGTACTCCATTGCATAAGCAACAGACAAACATTGAGGTATGTACAACGCATACCGCATTATGAAGATCAAATCGGCCCATTTTCCTCAAAGTAACTGGCGCTGGGCATCACAAGCGTTTCCATAGTCATTCCAATCTCGATTCACAGGTGTGGGATCCATAATACGTGCAGAAGGAAGCTTCTCACTAACCACCTCACTAGTTATGAGATTGACGTACTAGTGCGTCTTCCCTGCTCGTTTCACACACAGATCCGGGCACAAAACACCTCAATTACATTAATCCTGTCGCTCTCGAGTTAGAACAGCAGATGTCAAAGGATCCCAGCAATTTTTAAATGCTGAAGATACCCTATCATCTTCAAACGATCAAAATACTAGTCTTTCAAAGTAGAAATTTTGTTCAATGATCTAGTTCCAGTCTTAACCCCTAAATTCCCATTTGAACTGCGGATTGTTTTTTTGGCAACATAGTGATTTTGGGCAGCTCACCACGAATGGAGTTTTCTTTTTTTCTTTGAAATGTGACCTTGTGAAGGATTCAAAAGAAGTACCAGCATTTTGGACACTTTTTCATACAAATGTGACCTTGTGAAGTGCAGCTGCGCAATTTTTTGCAAGGCCCAAAAAAAGATTTTTGTCACTTCAAACACTAATAACTTGCAATTTACATGGTGGAAATTTCTGAAATTTTTTCCATATCTCTTCAATCCAGAATACTAGAAGATCCTATGGTTACATGTATCTAAAATTTTTTTTTTTTCCTAAAATTTGATACCTGTCCTAGAAATGGCAGTTTTGAAGCGTTTTTGTTGAAAACATATAGTCAAAATCATTTAGGGGTTAAAAGCAATAGGAAAAGACATACCTGTGTCCGGGATTAGTCTCTTCTCTCCAGCACTTCCCCAAAAATATTTCAATTTCTGAATCAACATTTTGCAGATCTTCCCTACGAGTCGTACGAGACATGAAAATCGGTGAGGGGAAGAGCACAGAAGGTGGACCATGATATTCACATATCCTCTTAGACACATTGTAAATAAGCATTGCTAGAGCCACAAGAATAGCAACTGATCTTCCCTCATCCAAAGGTTTACAATCCATGACCACTCACCTAGCTCAACTACGAGTTCTGGCTTCTGTCCATTCTCCAGCAACGACGACAAGACCGACAAAGAAATCACAATTTACCAAAACCCCGGCACTGATCGACGACGCTTTGTACGGAATCTAAGATCCTGAGCAACTGATGAAAATGAAGCCTCCAGCAGCCTAGACAACAACAGAATTCCAGAAGCTTTAGAAGTCATTCAACACGTAGCCACAGTTTGGACCTTCCATTCTCCGTAAAATTAAAGCTTCGTGCATTACCCTGACTTAACACACTAGAAGTGACAGAAAAGCAATCACAAAGTGCGAAGTTGTTTGAAGCAAGCGAGTTATCAAGGAAATATGTACCTCGATCATCTCGACCAACTTCTGTTCTCCTGCTGCCTGCAATTGACGCCGTGTTAGCATATGCGGTTCCCTCTGGCCTGCTCATGCAACCAAGTCAGTAAGGCTGGCTGTTGCAAATCATAGATTTTCAATCCTCCACCTTTCAGCAAGACCATGTTCTGCATAATTCATATGTCAGGTAGAAGACACTGTAACCGTTAGAGACCTAATCCTGTCTCCTGTACCAACTGCAGGTACCAACACCAACTTATCTCTTCTCAGTACACACTTTGGTTGCCCTTCAATTAGCAAGTTCGGTGTAAGCATCACTGGACTAAATGTTTATGGTCATTGAAGGGAAATGGGTTTGTCTACTACCCCTGCAACAGGGGTAGTCCACCTTCTCTGAAAACAAAATGACTATGAAGAATGCAGAGAGAAAAGAGGAGCCAATTAGGAGCCAAAATCATAAAGGTGTGACATTCCTTTTCTGCTTTTTGGAGAACTAGTCAGAGTGGAGAATTGGAAAACGACTTTTTGACATGGAATGCAGGATGAAGGCGTAGAACTCAAACATCAGCACAAAATGACATTGGAAACGCGCCAAGTAGAAGAACAAAAGAACATACTTAAATGAAGAAATCTTCTTCACAGCTATTATTCACCTCTAGAGGAGAATAATGGACGTGGAGAAGATTTTTGTAGAAGAATAATATTTTGCTAGCGGGAAGCCAATGGGGAGCCACAACGTCCCCATTCTCTGAAGAATGGGGGTGCAATGACAAAGGTGTGTGACTACCCCTGTAGGAGAACAAGCGTCTCCAGAGCTATTCGAATCTTCCGTAGGAGTTTGAGTCTATTTCACAAGGCCTTCCGGTGGCTACAAACATAAGTAACGCAGAATCTCAGTCGCACTACAAACCTGCTCAACATCAAAGTGAGTGAGGTATAATGGGAGGCATCACCACTCGGGCAATTCAGCCTGTAACGGCACCTGCTCGAGGGCGGGAGCCCGAGGTCGAGGGCAGGTGCCGTTACAGGCTGAAATGCCCGAGTGGCGATGCCTCCCGCTGCGTTAAGCAGTTGGGCAGCCCGACCCTACCCGAATAAACCCCGCTCTGCCCGCTTGAATTTATCATGCCATGCACTGATTACAGCACTTGGCACTGGTTACAGTGCCTGGCATTATAACCGGTGCCAGGTGCTGTAATCAGTGTCTGGCACTGTTAAGGAAGCATTACGCCTCATAATATGGTTCGATTCACTATAGAAAGGGGCTCCAGAGTGCTTAACAAAGGAAGGAATTTCTAATTACTGCAATGAGGATACACTGGGCTTTGGCGTCCACTTCCTTCACAATATCCTCCACCCATGGGATGAGATACTCAATGCCCGGAGAATTGCTGTCAAATACTTTGAGCAAGCATTACCTCCAAATAAGGAATCAAAATTTGAGGCAAGGCTCATCACCTCTTCCACATAGCCCACTACTTCAATCCCCTGAGTGTAATGTCAATGCAAGAAAGTTTTGTCATTGTGGCATGCCTCAATTGGTTAAGGAGAGGTAGATTAAGATTGGTAATGTTCATTGCTTGCCTTGTGCAAATTTTCAACATGGTGGTTATGAAGTAGAAATCTCATTGGTTGGGCAGTGAGAGAAATCTGAGAGAAATCTCTACTACTACCAACTAGTATTAACTTAGCAAGTGCGGATCCACCTAGCATAATTTAAATGCAAAAGACTTTCACCATTGTGATATGTTTTGATTGGTTAAGCAATCAAAGAAGTCAAATGGCTCAACTCTCCTACATTGACATTATGTCCGGCAATTGCAAAGTAGGCCAAGTCATCAAGAATAATTGCAGGTCAGTACCAACCTCGTTGCCCATGGCTTGGTAGGTCCTAACCGGTGACTATTCTTGATAACTTGGCTTGCTTTGCAATTACCGGACATAATGACAATGTAGGAGAGTTGAGCCGTTTTGGCTTCTTTGATTGCTTAACCAATCAAAGCATGCCACAATATCATTGTCGATCCAAAACATGTAACCTTTAATCCCAATAAGGCCATTCTGAACTTTCTAACTCACAAAATCTGAAATTTGTAGAATTCAATAACAATCCTAGCCAAATGGGACTCCTATCAGAAAGCTCATATTCATCTACCTAAGTGCATGAGGGTCCAACCAATTTTGTTTTTTCAAAATGCAAACTATGTCTAACGCATGCATGTTGCCATATTATGTAAAGTATAAAATTAATTTTGAATTTGATCAAACTATTGAAATTTCATTAACCCCTAAATGCCCAAGGTATCAAAATGTGGTGTCGAAGAAACTTTGAAGTTAAATAAAACCTTATTAAATTACTATTTAAATTAGTAGTTTATATTTTTGAAAGATTATTTTTGAAGTTTAGTTTTAGCATCAAAAATCCAATCATCAAAATGATTGATTACAATTTTTCTATTCAAGATGTTGTGCAAGGGTGTCCATTGCAATCTTGACTTTTTGTAGTATTGAGGGCTCTTGGAAATGAGCCTCAAATACACTAGATCTTGGAGAAAAAATCACATTAAAAATTCATTTAAAAAAATTGTAGATTAGATTTTGAGAAGCCATTAATTGATTGGGGTTATGCATGTTAGGCCCTTTGTCTTCATATTTTCTTGGTGACCAACTTTTTAGATTGACATGTGAAAAGAGGATTGAAAGACTTCAAATCACTTTTGCAATTTTAACACCCTCATGATCGAATGTTATTATCTTTCAATTTATAAGTGATATTGTTGTGTTTTCTTTTCCTATGTGATCTCTAGCATGTCTAGTTTGGATTTGTATGGTTACAATCCAAAAAATTGATACAACTTATTGAAAAGTTGACTTTTTGTTCAAACTAGAGCAAATTCCTAGACGTTCAAAAAAGGCCTTGGGTATTTAGGAGTTAAAACCAAAAATTAGATGATAAAGCGGTATTTAATAATCTACATTAGAATTATTGATGATTGTTCAATGCAAAAATATTACAATTTTAGGTACTATATATTCTAATGTTTCCTTTTCCTTACAAGTCTCTCCAAATATATCAAATTAATCTTAGAAGGGCCTGAAAGTCCTTTGTGGCCGTATAATATATTGTAAGTATGGTGGTATTTCACCAGAAAAATATTGACCAAATATTGTTCAATACAAAGTAAATTAACGATCATGGTTGTATGTAAATAACAATGTATCACAATTCATGTAGCAAAACACAATTGAAGAGCTATAAGGCCAAATACATGTCGTATAGAGGGACCCAAGGGCCTTTCAAGGGTTAAGGAGTCAAAAATGATATTCAAAATTGAAGAACCCCTAGCAATATTTAACCACCAGTCAATTCATAGTAAATATTTGGTCAAGTGAAATTGAATAAAAGCTTCTACCAAAAAATGCACCAAAAAATTATAGCATTCAAGATACTAAATCTTACATTGGGCACCTCAAGGTTAGAAGAATAAAGAGCTTATCAAACAAAATAAAAACCAAATGACAAAGAGAATGCAACATGTAAGTTTAGACAATTGTGCAAATGATATAACCTAGTAATGCACTAAATTTATATTTTTTAAATGGTGCCTTAGAATTGCGCATTGGCTAGAAGAGAGCCGCAAGTGCACCATAGCCGTGCTCCTTTGTGCAAAATCCTTAAACCCTAAACCGTCATCCGGAGCTAAGAATTGAGGATGATAGCAATTTAACTTGCAAACAAGAGTAATTGAGATTAGACAAAAAAAAACATGCACAATGAATTGCTCAAGCAATTGAACTTAGGATATTTTCAACTTTTTGCTGAATCAAAAAAGTGCAAACCCTTATGCTTGGCAAGCCAAATTATAGAGATGCATATTTTGTCGCTTCTTGTTGTGGTATTTTTTTTACTCTAAAAAATGTAAAATTATTACAAAATATATCCATCTAAACTAGTTTCCTACATTTAAACACCACAATTTACTCCAAACATATACTTGCATGAGTACAAATAGATGTCTAAAACAAATATTTGTAAGTTCAACAAGCACATTGCTTCTTAAACTACAAAATAATATAATTAAATCACAAAACAATCCATTCAAATAATGTATCTTTGCAGTACATCACCAAAAGTCAAAACCCTACAATAAATCCAATCATCTAATCCTTCAAAAACAAAAAGCTACCTAGATGTGGTCAAAGCCATGGATGGCTTGGCACTCCATAGAAAGCAATTTGTACAAGTCCAAGATGCCACACAAGGTATTGCTAAAAGTGTTGTTCACATGTGTTTAAAGCTCCAACATCTTGGAAGTGCATTCTCTTCCAATTGTAGGAATCAACACAATATCTAGCCATGACTACAAAGTCAAATGGGATCATGTGAAGACTCTAAAAAACGCATTGTTTTCACTAGAAGAAAACGGACTTTTTCAAAATGTCCAAAACAACGCGATTATGCGTTGTGTGTGACACAAAAATGATCAACGTTGACGTCTCCTAAAATCCGTTTGATTAGACGGGGTAAAAACATGTGAAAATCTAGAAGAACGCATCACTTTTGTACTCGTTTTTCCAAAAACGTGGGTGACAACAATGTCTACTAAGGTCCTCAGAGGTTGACACGTGGAGGGCTCCTGAGTGCCACGGAGGCGCCACTTGGATGGGCACTGCCACGTAATCTTTTTTTTTACTTGACCGCATCTGACGTGGTGGATGACGTGGAGGTCAGAGAATCTAATGTTTTTCATCCAACCTATTTTTTCATCCATCCATTTCTTTTCATCCCACCTATTTTTTCATCCATCCCATTCTTTTCATCCAATCCATTTTTTCAAAAAATAATTAATTAACATAAATTAAAAAATAAAAGTAAGCAACAAAAAAAATGTAGAATTCACCAAGAAGTAAACAAACTTACTATTTCCATCAATTTTATTTTGATGGAAATATTACATAAAATGAACATTTTAAGGGTCATATTTATACCCATTCTCTGTCCATGGTGCGACAAACGATATGGGATAAATAGCCTACGTTGTTTGAGACATCTAGCCCGACATCCAACACGTTGTTTCAGACTTCCAACCTGACGTCCATGCATCCATCATTTCTTTTTTTTCCAAAATAGGCCACGTGGCTGCCCTTTGCTAAAAATTTTGTCCATTATGAAACAAACAATATGGAATAATTAGCCTACGTTGTTTGAGATGTCCAGCTCAAAGTCCAACTCGACGTCCATCCATCCATCCATTTATTTTTTTCCAAAATATGCCACGTGGCTGCCCTTCTCTAAATCTACTTGCTGACATGGCAGTTTATGTTGTATGCGACGTTTTATAAAAACATGGCCATGTCGCAGTTGACATTGTCACAAACATAGCCGTCCACAGTGACATGGTCGCATTTTTTGCAAAACATGTACACGTTTTCTAGAAAATACGTACATGTTTTTTGGAACATCTAACATTTGAAAAAACACGATGCGTTTGTTGCTAAACGCCAGCAAAAACGTGCTTTTCTTCTAGTGTTTTGCAATGAGCCTTCTCACCCTATCTACGCTAGGTGTTGATTGTAGACTGTGGGTGCTTCCTCGCAAAATGAAAAATCTCCTTGGCCAAAATATCCTCATCAACCATAGCTATCAATCATTGATGGTCAACTACCAATCGCTAAAGATCCTCTTAGTCAATCACTGACAGTCCTTTGTCAATTGCTCTATCAATTTGTTGAAGAAGGATAATGACCAAATCGGAAATTACCCTATTAGTATAATAAGTTTATTCCAAGGGAGACGGTCAAGTAGGAAATCAATGCTAATGGGACTAATACCTAAAAATAGATAATACAATCCCAAAATAGAAGACTATGACCCAGTTTAAAAAATCAATAATCATTCAATCTACAACGACATTGCATATATAATTCACTCACACATAGTTTGACTAACACCATCATATTCCATTCTCAAATAATTCCATAATACATATGTGCACATTAAATCATTCATCAAATCATACACAACAAAGACACCCAATTTAGCTTGAACATGTTTCTTATTTCTGAATTGGTGAATACATCACTGTTTAACATTTATCATAGTTTAATCTCACACAAACTTATAATTTGTTATCTTCACTCCGAATAGTATTCCGGAATTATCTACTCAATCACCATCACAACAACTAACTCTCCAACTTATACTTTATAGATTTAACTTTCTACTCCAATTGGGAACTTCTACTACATCTCACATATTCTCGTTATCACTCATTAACACCGATTCCTTCTTTATAAATTTCACTCCTAATCAAACACACTCTTGGATTCCATCTCTCCAAAGTGAATCAACCACAAATTCCTTAGCCACACACAACATCACACATCCAATTAGGGACTCAATAGCTCAATCAACACACTCAAATTCACATTCATAGACACACAATCAAATTAAAACCAATTACGCAGCACAACTTGTCTGGGACTCACAGTGGACACTCTTTGACACTGGGTCCCTTCCAAATCAAGAGGGACAACCTAATAGGCACCCAATAGCGGTTACCAAACCGCTCAAACTTCAAACTTAACCGCAAAAGAAACTACCAAATTGGAACCACAAATCATAACTTCCATTACACTCCAGGCAACTAGGACACAAATACCCTTATTCTCCGACTTGGAATACTACTGCATCACTCCAACTTGGAAACTTATTCAATCAATACTTAACTTCCAACTCGGCTCACTCCAAACACAATTTGACACAACAACAGTGTATTCTTATTTGGACTAGACATCTCAAAAATTAACTCCAAAAATCACATTCCAAATTGATAAAAATATACACAAAAATACCAAATTGAAATACAAATCACCAACAAAATACAAATTACACAAAAAAAACTTCAAAAATACCCACATAAAGGTAAACAATTAAGTCCAAACAGTCTATCTACACAATCAGTGATGGTCTTTTGTCGATTGCTCACAATACGCCCTCAAAGCAATCAATTCCTCCTTCATGTTTGTGACTTCATGGCTCAAAGAGGAACTCATGTTGTCAACCCTCGTGATCTAATCAAGAGAAAAGATGCAGGGAATCAAAATTAGAGAAACCAAAGACAATGCAGACAAACATTTTTTTTCATGAAGGCACAATTAGGATTCCAAAGGACAAACACACCTTGAACAATGAGTCCAAGAAGCAATTGCAAATGAATTGAGGAGGGTAGCCAAACAAGTCGAAGGTCGAAAGGTGCAACAAGCATGATTATCTTGAACGGAACTGTGATGGAAGATGCAACAAAATGAATAAAAGAGATTAATTAAATTATTGTTATACCCAACATTGAAGAATATTAGTAGAAATTTCCAAAATTACCAAACAAAAATATAGCTAGTTACAACAAACCAATGAACAAGACAAAATCAACTATCAATAAATATTAACAAATTTAAAATAATACATTGAATTTGTACATTGTAAACTTAATAAATTTTAATTAATCATCATAATTTTTCAATTATATTTTAATTTTTGCTGATAGTTAATTATTTCTAATATTTTATGTATATGTATAAAATTCAAATGAATTGAAGACCAATTTAACAAATTAGTGACAAATTTAAATTAATATCTACATGTAGTTAATTTAACAAATTTAGTATAATACATTGAATTTTTGCATTGTATATTTAATAAATTTTTATTATTCATTCTTCAATTATATTTTGATAGTTGATGATAGTTAATAATTTATACTATTTTATATTTATGTATAAAATTGAAATGCAATGCAAATCGAGATAAACATTGTTTATTTTGATTATAAATTATATTTTTAGATAAGGTGTATGAATCCCTTGGTTATTTATATTAATAACATCATTATTATAATATTAAATTATAATGATCAATATACATATATTTAATATAAATATGGAATAAATGCATCTAATCTATAGTGGTATATTTAAATAACATTTTTATTTTTAATTCACACAACAAGCTCAACTGAAAGTGAAATTATTACCTTCCATGCAACTACCCTAGTAGCAACAATCATATCACATCATGAATAAGATGAGGAGGTCATATAAGTTGAGACATTCAATTCTAAAAAGATGAAATATTAATAATTATTTACTTGAGTGTTGCTTCCACGTTTGACATTTGCAACAAGATTTAAAAATAATCAAATTCTTAAAAACACCATATAAGAACATAAACAACTAAACTAGAAGTCTCAATGATGAGGAAGGCCTTCAAGAAAGTATGAAAATTTATGAAAGAACTTGTAACCACCAAAGAACATGAGGATTCAAGGATGCAACAAATGAAATACGTAATTGCATCTTATAGACTAAATTATGAAAAAAACTTCAAATTTAATCTAAAATATATTTTTTGTCTCCACTTTGTTGTGGTATTGATCCAATATCAATCTTTGATGACACTTTGGTGGCAGCTATATATTTGCAATACATTCAACACGAGGTCAAGTGAAACTATATAAAAACCTCTAGCAAAAAATTGAACCAATTTTGAATTGACTAGTTTTAATAAGAACAAAAATGAAATACCATTTCAAAATCAACTTACTTGCATGTAAATAGAGCTTGGGGTTGGTTCCAAACTTGCGCAACGTCCACCTAGCTAGCCATGCTCACATGGAAGCTGGACCTTAGGGTTGGACAAGTACTATTAGTTTTGAAAAAAAAGAAACTCTATTATGACTAGGTCTATCCTTGTAGCATTTACACACTATCTAGTGCGATAGCTCTTCAAAATTCCTTATATGTACCTTTAGTTGATGAAAAGATTTCTCTCATGTGGTTTAAGAGCCAATAAACAAAGCAAAGATTTTTTGTACTAACTTAAGTTAGAAATGTAATAGAGAGAACCAAAACAAAGAAGCACCAAACAAAATATGTAATTGCATTGTAATGGACTAGAAATAATGAAGAAAATTTCAGAATTAAAAAATACCTTTTTAGTCTCCACTCTGTTGTGGTACTAACCAAATATCAATCTTTGATGGCACTATGATGAAAGTTATGTATTTGCAACACAATCCACATTCAATAAAGTGAAACTGTATAAAAGCCTCTTGAAATGAAATAAAATCAAACGACAAAGCAAATGTAACCTATAGGCCCAGACAATTGCACAAATGATGTTAACTTTGTAGTGAAATAAAAAAAATAAAATCTCCTACATATAAACATACCAAACCACATGTCTATGTTCCTTACTACAAAATTAACCTAAAGACAAGGTGCATTCACAGGTGAATTTCACAAGAGCTTTCCAATGACACTCTCAAAAAAACACAAAAAGTATCCAATTCAAGAAAACAAAAACCAACACAAGAAAAGAGCAAGCGTACCAAGGTTATACTCTAAAGTTTTGATAGAAAATTCCATGATTGATGGTGCAACTGATGTCGCTATGACAATTGTACGTAGTGAGTTTTAAGTGATATGAAAATATCACGAGCAAAAACACACTTTAGATTTACAAGCGAACGGGAGATTCAAAAGTCCTAGATCCTTCAACAAAAGGATAGCCTCCAAGCTTCATCTCTTCAAAAACGTTTTGAAGCTCTACCGCAATAACATGCAATATTCCTACAAGGTAGAACAAGCAACATAAATAAAGTGAGAGACTAACTTAGAAAAGATGAGCAATAGCATTGCTGCAATGAGGTGGCCGAGTAATCAAAGGAAAAACTTGGAAGACCTAGTACTCCTTGTCATTGCCAATATCCGCATAGTTCTAAGTATGAGAGCCCCATTCTAGACTTTACTTTTCATCCATGTGTCTGGAACGTGGCACAAGTGTCATGGATGATTCTCATGGTCATGTACGTATCTCCAAGACAATTTTTCACACTTTGGAGAGTGTATTTTCATTCCGCTTTTGAAATGGTAGACACCTAATAAACTAGTAAATTATGATTGGTGAATTATGTAAATTACTAAATTGCTAGGTTATTTTTTTCATTTTTAACGAAGTGCCAAAGTGGCAATATTCAATGTTATAGTGGTGCTCCAAATTTCAACATTCATCCACATACTGGATAGAAAATATCATATTAGCACATATCATATATCCATAATTCAATTTTCATCCATAATCTGGCAATTTCATTCAAGATTTTTTTTTAATTTGAAAGTTTTTGGCAATATTCTACCTTTTCAGTACCATTTTTTCCTATAGGCATAGCGCTAGGCTATAAAATTTGGTGCAATTTTGCACCAAATTGCAAAAAAAAAATCCACTGCTAAATTGAAGATGAATGACAAACTTAATAGAATTCTTTATACAAAACAACTATTGATGAATCTAGTACGAATAATGAAACAAGGTGAGTAACTTAGGTTTGCTATACACCTAAGAGCCATGTCAATTCCTCTTGAGGTTGGTTGCTCAAAATCTTAGCCCCTTTTTGGCTGAAGGCCGTTCTCATTTACCCATTAAAATAAGATTATAACAGGGACAATGTCCCTCATATGTAAAAGGCCTTGAGGCCAAGAAGCCGGGCCAATTCAATAAACCCCTGAAAAATAGGGTGGCTAAAATTTTTAGAGGCGTTTTATAATTAGAGGCTGGGCCAATTTTCCTTAAGGCCAATTGCACAAAATCCAATGGATTTGATTTGTTGAAAAAGTTCATATTTTATTTTAAAAAATTAATTGAATTTGACAATGACCCCGAAGTCAAGAATTGGCCTCCCATTTTTTGTGTACCCAATTTAGCAAGTTGGTGCCATGTTTGATCATGTCTTTTTGAATAAAAAAAAATCATTCTACCAAATTGGCCCAGCCTCTAGGTGTATAGGATTTGTAACTAATTTCAACATTTGTCCAATCATTAGTGAGGATTTTTGGTCTCTACCATAGCAAATTGGTCCGGCCTCCAAATGTAAAGCAACCCTTAATGTGCAATATAAACTACAAATAGTATAGCCCGGTGTTGTTGGTCTAAAGTGAAAGATAATTCAATTCAATTTATAATTAAAAAATAACTCAATAAATCTTAACATTCATGTTGTAGGTCCAAATGTCACAAAACAAAGTCAATACACCGTTTTTACAAAGAGCTTTTCAACAATACCAAGAATGCAACAAGGGGAAGCACGGTTCCAAATATTTCACCATAACAAATAAAGACAAGAACAATATGATTGTAAGAAAAACAGCATTCTAGGTAAATAACAATATTAATTTAGTGACGGAGATAGTGGGCAAATAGAATGAAGGCTGTGGCACCCGATAAAACATGACAGCTTTCACACATTTCTTTGAATTCCTTTGACACTGACTCCATTCCGAAACCTACTCTCACTCTCCATTCGTATCCCCAGAAACGTCACACTCCACATTCTAAAACGAAGGCAGACAGTTCAGTCCAACGGGGACGACCGGCATCCAAACAAGATGAGATTCCAAAAGGACATTACTGCTCTTGGGACAACTGACACGTAGCCTGGTAGGGGCGAAGAAGAAACCAGGAAAGACGGAAGAGAACGCGAGAAATGCAGAGCGCTAACAACCTTAACCGGCTAAGATGACCGGTTGACTGTCTGTGTCCGGTCGCTCTGTTGCGCGGCCTTTCTTCACGGCCGCGTCGTCGCTGCTGCGGAGGAGCTCCTCGCCATAGCCCATTTGTACCCCTCTTCGCCCGTCTTTGCCTCACTCTCTCGCTCCCTTCTCGCCTTGTTTCCATCCCTTTCGCCTCGGCCGTCGCGTGGCCTCTCCAACGAGCTCTCGGGGAGTTTTTTTGGTGCGGTTTCGGTGCCATTGTGCGGTCTGGTGCGTGGACGTCGAGGTACGAGGTTCGTGCCGTGCTTCTTCGCCGTCGTCTTCGCATTGGCGTGCGTTCGTGGCGTGAGGAGGTCGTTTCGACGAGCCGCTGAAAGCATAGTCCATCTTGCGGGGCCATTTTTTCCTGCGGTGCCGGAGTTTCGGCGTGTGGCGTCTGGTCTCCGGGGGTTTGTTATTTCTGTAGGAGTCTTTATTGCGTTCGCGTTCTTCGTGATTTCGCGGTGTTTCCAAACGGGTTCCTGGATTCAGTGTCGCACAGGTGTGGTCAGCCGTGTACTTGTTAAGGCTTGGTAGGTGGCTGGAGCGTTGGCTTCTTGAGCAGACGGTTCCGGCGGTTGCTGCCGTTGTCTAGGTGTACGCAGCCGGGAGGAGGCTTAGGGTTCAGGGTGACTTCCTCTCGGTTCGATGTGAAACTCGAGACTAAAATATTTTTGAGGCCAGGACCGGCTCCATTGAGTTCTGTGAAATTCCCAGTATGGTTGAGAAAAGGTTCGAGAAGGTTAGGGACGGTTTTTTCATGCACTGAACAGGCTCGGAACACCCAGTATGTAGGTTTTGGTGCAGCACACACTCTAGTGCGTCCAGTTTCTTCGAAGTTTTCCGTCTCCGTGGCTATGGCGAGGTTACTCTGCACGAGCGGAGCGTAGGGTTTATTCTGGAGGTGGAAGTGTGGATACTCTTGGATCGCGGAGGCAGGGAGCAGCAAGCGAGCAGCACTCTTACCTGGCAAAAAATGAAGAAGAAACTGGATACACGCTTTCCGGCTGTAAGTGCACAAACCCTAGCACTTTGAAAGAAAATATTGCTTTTTCGGCTTTGAGATGACGAAATGTTGAACTGAAAAGCGAACCTTCGGCAGCAGATGGATGAGAGTGACAGAGAGGCAAGCATCATGTGGTGATGATGTCTTTGTTTTATGGAAACCGGCACTAGAGTTTGGCTTTGGGCTGTTGTCGCAAGAGTGTATGTTTATATGTAAACGCCTTTAAAGGTTTGATATGGCATACGAGTGATGATTGAAGGAGATGGACCTTTTTTCCAGCTTCTGTTCTACCACCGACGGCCGGAAGAGAGAGCTCCTGTTTTCTTTGTCGAAGTAGGTGTAGTACGGGTCTTGCCGAAAGATGCCTGTGCAGCCGCTCGAGTGAGGAAGTTTCTATTGAACCGATAGAATGTCAGGGACTTGACTAGCTTTTTATTTTAGTCGTAAATTTTCGGAAATGAAACTGTAAGTTGAGTCATGATTGCGGGAGAGAAACCTCAAAGAATGATTCTGGGGTTGTGCTGGGACGGGTTTGGTCTGGTAGACATTTTCCCGGTGATCTGTCACGAGCTTTGGAAGTAGGAGGCCGATGTGTGATTTTTCGGGAAGTTATGTTTGCAGGGTGGGGCGGGGTTTTAGGATAGACGATTCGATGTTTTATATAGTGAGCTGCGCGTATTTTTTTGGTTACTACATTAGTCGTCGAACACGAAGTTTATTTCTTACGTGGAATGGAGAAGCACATTTCTTGCTGCACCGCACGTAATCCGTCTTTGGGAGGAGAGATGTAGCGCTTCTAAGTTATCATCCAAGTAACAGCGACATTGAGTAACCTCCTTTCCTCTGTCTCAGGCACGGATAAAAAAGATTATGCAAGCCGATGAAGAGGTGGGGAAGATCGCTATGGCGACACCGGTGTTGATCTGTATGTTCCTCTAAGCCTTATCTCTCTTCGTAAACTCTCCTGCGTGGCCGATCTGGAAGGCGCTTGGTGCTTACAAGGATGTTGGGCTTGATGGTTGAAGCTAGTGGAACATGCTCCTGCCATTTTGCTTCTCTTGAGGTGTGGTAGGAAGTGAATAGCGTTTTGCCCGTTTCGTTTTATGCATCCACAACGGGGAGCTGATGAAGTCAGTGGGCAGTGGTGGCAGGTTGTCACTGCCGTACATTGTGTTTCCAGGCGTCATGCACGGTCCGAGACTTTGTGACTGAATAGTCATAAGGTCAAGACTGCACTCCAAGTCCTCGTGCTAGCAATAACTGTACGTAGCTGATGAAAAGTTGTTTAGCTTGTAAATGAGTCTTCCGGCTGTTTTACGGTATTCCAGAGTTGACCCGGAGTTTCGCTTTTTTGGTGCAGCTAAAGCCTTGGAGCTGTTTCTCCAGAACCTCTGCGACAAAACTTATGAGATCACTCTTCGGAGGGGCGCAAAGACGATGAGTTCGATCCACTTGTAAGTGACGGCGCGTCTGTCTTTGCTTGTCAGGGGGGTGTAGAACGATGTTTAACGTCGTCGAAGCCACCATTTGTTTCGTTTCCATTTGGAAAGTGGTACCTGAACTCCTTTCATGTAGACCTGACGGTCTACTCGTTTCAGGAGAACTATTGTTTCTCTCGTCGTAAGTGAGTTCGTCGACAAATTAGAGTACGCTGATCCTGATTTATTTTTTTCCCGTGTTGACCACGCAGGAAACAGTGTGTTCAGACGAACAGTGTGTTTGACTTTCTTCAAGAGATTGTTTCGAAGGTTCCCGATATCGGGCCCGAATCTTACCATGATGAGAGGAATCCTGGAAGGAGGAGGTATGTGGTGTTCAAGTTCCATCTCTTTGTACGCGTTGGAGTCAGTACCTCACATGTGAATCTTTTTGTGGTATCTGATCCTGTCGTCTTGTATTTGCGCAAACGTACCTGCCGTGTGTGCCGTGTGGGTTGACAGCGGGCTCGAGCTATTTGACTTCCTTTGTTGTTGATGTTCACATCCGGGAATGTTTGCAGTAGGTTTGTTGGAGCCAAATGTGTCCGCCTTTGATGAGTCATATAATAACCTGTTGTGGGCTGTTTGTCTTTGTGCAGAAAGCAGTCCGATGGGGATGACAGCGAGGAGGAGGAGGTGGTGAAACGGCCGAAAGCGGTATGTGGTTTCTTCGCTCTGCCTGTATTTTTTCCGAGTACTGGCACTCGTGCATGCACATCACTTTTTGTGAACGTGCTTTGCGCTTCTGCGTTTCTATGATTTTGGCGGTATCTGTGAGATGTCTTCAGGGATCGTACTCCAGCCTTGAACAGCGAGATATCCGCATGGGTTGGAAGGTCTGCAATTTGCGAGACGCTTATGGAGTTGACCTGTGTGTGCAGGAGGTTCAGTCCACTTCAGGTCGAGGTCGAGGACGAGGCCGGGGTAGAGGCCGAGGAAGAGGAAGAGGTTCCAACGGGACTGCAAGTACGCGCACAAACGGGGTTGAGAAAGCGGAAGATTCTGAAGATGCAGAAATGGATACGGGCTCACCGTCCTCTGACCAAGCGGCCGATGTAATTTTAGACCCTATAGATCATAAACGCAAACCGGAGGCCGTCAGCGCGGATGCTACTCCCACTTCGTCCGGCCCTTCATCTAGGTCTCCGAAAGTCCTTGCATTTGATTTGAACATGGACTTGGACGAGAATGGCGAAATAGCTCCCGAAGCACCTGCGAAAGAGGAGGAGCAAGAGTTGGACGGACCTCCCAAAGATTCGGATGTAGATAGTGAGAATGTCTTAGGGGTCACACTGCCTTTACAAGGGAGCGAAGGTCGCCCCTCCGTGCATCCCGATGAGGACGATTACGACTGCGAAGATGAAGAAGATGGTTAGTTAGGTCGTTGTGCTTTCGTGACTGCCATGTGTGATTCTCGTGGCTTTTGCTTTACTGACTACACTGACCGCTTGTATGGAACACTCTTGGGGTTGATTCATCCCCTGCGACAACATTTTACAAATGTAAATACAATCCTTCTTCACAGCGTCGGGTCGTTGTGCTTTTGCTCTGGTGGGGGGTCGATCTGAAATAGTTTGTTATATTGCAGCAGGTGGGGAGCTTTTTACGTTAGATGGTGTTCATATTTAAGAGTTCTGGCCTCCTGGGTGTGTAAATCGCTGACGGAATTGATGACCCTTTTTAGTGCTGTGGCCAGAAGATGGAAGTGATCCTTCGGAAAGCTGCAAGCCCAGTGTGGTGACAGCGAACTGCAGCTTTAGTCTCGTGTTTTTGTTTTTGTTTTTTATGTTTTTCTTGGTTGTTTTTCGTTTACGGTAGAACCACCGATGCCCGATCATTTAAGCGGTTTCAGGTCAGATGAGGAGCAGTGCGAGGCAATGGACATTTTTCTCGTGTAGAGAGAAAAGAAATATTGGGACTGTGAATTTTTCGTAAATTTATTCAGAAATTTGAAATTACTATGATTTTTGGAAGCTGAAAAGTGTTATGAAATAGCCATTGTGGAGAGTCTTTCATTTCTGATCAATCAAGAGACTACTTTCTTAATCAGTAATTCTGACCCATTCTATGACACTTTGGGACATGTGCCATGACCTTATTAGTCCTAACCTAGTAATGTTAAAAAATAGCATGAGGTTAGGGTTGTAAATTTATTTCTAGCATTGGTTGAAATTAGCTTCACCCTAATAGGTGGGTATGGATCTCTCGCTAGGAAAGGGTGGTTTGAGTGTACTGTGTGTGAGATGTGGGCAAAGTCTATACGTGGGATTTTTGCAGAAAAAAACTTATTAGTTCTTCTATCTTGGAATAAATCCTAGGTTTCCTAGAAATTGCTAGATTGGTGTGTGACTACCTCTTATTTTCAGAGGATTGTAGAGTTACTATAGCTTCTACTAAACCCCACTAGGTGTGAAAGATTGAAAGTGAAACAACGCATATTGAAAACAAGTAACAAAAGTGACTAATGTTTGCCCTTTATGGAACTGCTCCAACAGTATTAATTTTAATTGCTTTTTGAGCAATGATGTGCAGTGATGTCCATTAACGTCTTCTTTATTCAATTCTGACAATCTTGTGATTCAAATCTAGGAAATTCTTGACAAGAGATTTGTTAGTAGCAATTTTTGTATAGTTGTGGGTTGAATTCTTTGCCTTTGGTTGGTTAGAGGTTGTGTTTCAATTCCCTTTGTGGAGATTGAATTGTTGTATAGTCTCTAGAGCATGGTATCTATGAATTTTTTTGCTTTAGGGTGTTTAAACTAATTTCAATTGTTGTCCTTCAAGTTGTGGAGAGCTAAGTTCTAACTTAATTTGAGACAAGTATATTTGGAAATGTTAGATTTATTTTGAGATAGAGGAAGTAGAACACAATGCAACTCAATACAAGATATGAAATGAATAGTACTCTATAATGATATTTAGTATTAATCCTACACCAATTGGTTATAAAAGACATTGATTTTTATTCTCAATGAATACTTTTACCAACTATGCTTATAGAAATCTTCTTCTTTGAATAATGATGATATGAATGTTCTTATAGCATTTTGAGCCCTAAAGTACCAAGGAGCCCACTTTGGGACTTTTTAATATTTTAGCAAGCTCTATCAACTTTATAATTTGGAATTTTTGCATGGATTTTTCAGCGTGGTTGCTAGTCATTATAATATATGTGTGAAGCTTTGTTTTATGTCATTATGATAAATATTGTAAAAGTTAAGAGTTTTTTATTTTATTTTTAATTTCAATGTTAAATTTGGCAACAAATAATATATTCTAAGAAAATATTAATTATTTTTTGGAGATTTCATAGACTGATACCTACTCAAAAACATTTGAGCCACTGAATTTTGAATAATGAAGTAGGAATAATGAGGTAAAAGTTACAAGGAGTTTTATTTTGTGGGCAATGAAGGTAGAAAAAACATATGAAGTTGTCTTTTGCTCTTGATTTGAAAATTTTCAAATCAAAATCCTAATAAAGGATGTAAATTTTTTACTATAACATTCTCACCATTGGAATTAACAATTATCAAATTTTTCCAAAATTTATTAGCATATTATTTTTTGTCTTTCATTCAGTATTACCTTCCACTTTATAATTTTTTTTAAATGAATATGAAAGTGTTTTTGGTTAAATTATATCCATATATTTTCAAGACTTTTTCCAACTTATTGACTAAAATTCTATAGAACGTATGTTCTTTTATCTTAAAATGTTGCAAGTCAAAAGCCTACAACTAGTAAAACCTACATTTTGAAGTTTAGGCACATTGAACTTGTAGTTGGTAGAAATTATCACTCTAAAATTTTGGGATAATGAACTTCAACAAGTTAAGTAAATGATTCTACGGTTGGATTAGTTAAAAAATAAATTTTGATAAACTTTTTTATTTACTTTGCTTTGGAGATGAGTATTTTGAAGGAGCTTTAGACTTCTCAACATGAAAGAATTTTAGGGATATAAATTAGTTAGTATGGGTAGTATTAAATATCATTAATAGTAAAGTAATGTTTATTGATGTTGTAGTATTTTTTTAAAAATAGTTTAAGCCAAATAGAGGCAAAACTAAATTAGTTCATAAACAAAAATGTTAAATTTTTATTTATTAAAAAACTAAAAAAAAAATTAGATTTGTTTGTCAAGCTAACATTTTTGAACTTTAGGTAGAGACCCTTTGCTTTCTATGAATCAAGACTCTTTTCACTATGAATGCAAGTTTGTCCATATATTGCGGGCCACTATTACAAGCCCCCAAACCTCTACCAACAACTACTTAACCCTAGAAGGCATGGAAGGCCAAAAAATAGCTTTTGGAGGACATTTTAGTACCTCTAGAAGACAAGAAAAATTAATTTTTTCATCCAATTTTTTTGAGAGATTTGGTTGCATAATTCTGATGGAGGTGTTTGAAATCCTCTCTTTGCGGTATTATTGAATTTTCTACATAGAGAGGGAATTTCATTAAAATAACATATTATTTACACCATTTTTAGACTACATGGTCTAAACTATAAAAGTGACATCTAGGACAAGTATACATTATAGATTACATGGTCTAAACTGTAAAAGTGACATATAAGACATGTATAGATTTCAGACTGCGTGTTTTTAACAATAAAAATGCCAAAGTTGAGGAATAGTGCCAAAGTTGCGGAATGGCACCATTTTAACCCCTAAAGAACCTAAGTCTTTTTTTGCAAAAAAACACTCAAAACTGCCATTTTTATAGCAAAGAGTAAAAAAAGTTGAAAATTGTTTTTGTGCACATCTAATCGTAGGATCTTACACCTAACTAGTATGAGATGTGTAGAAAAAATTTCAGAATTTTTGACCATACAAATTGCAAGATACCTGCGTTTAAAGTAGAAAAAACAAGTTTTTTGAGCTTTAAATCTTTTATAGTAGAGAATTGAGTTGAGAGTCTAAGAAAAATAAATAAATAAATAAAAACTTAATTTTCATTCTTCAAAAAATAATTAAGTAGAAGTAGATACGAGATAGAAGGAAAATCTAAAATATTAATATCTTTTAAATGGAATTAAAATGCACTAATCCCAACGGTGAGATTATTCTAGAAAGCAAACTAAACCATGTGGAACTTTTGTTTTTGAAAAATTGAAAAAATTGCATTTAGAAATGAATCCAACAATTTATTTTTTTCAAAAAAATGCTTTAATTGTCCCAAAAATAAGTTTGTCCATAACTTTCTCATAACAAATCCAAATGAATTGAATCAAATCTTATCCGATAGACAAAAATATAATCTATGAGGAAATAAAAAAAATTTAATTCAAATTTTTGTAAATTATTTTTTGTTGCCTGCTCTCCCTTGTTTTGAGCTTATTTGGGCATAAATTTTGTTCCCAAGCACTCATTGGAAAAAAAAATTACATTCCCTCAAAGCTAATCAATTCTTCTATCTTCATGAATCATTTAAAATTATACAACAATTTGGATTCATTTTATACACTATCTACCATTTCATAGAGAACAATCAAAGATTTTTTGCATTTGGGTGAAGAGCAAGTAAGAAATCATACAAGCAATTCAAGTAGTATAAGAATATGTATCTCTAAAGCAACTATGAAGATTCATTTCTTATATGTACCATTGAATACAAGTAGTAATTTTCACAAATGTTGGCAACACTAGATAGCACATATAACATGTGGATGTCACAAAAAATATGTCAAGAAAAACATGGGATTCTTCTAGTGATAGTATATAGAAAACATCAAACTCTTTGTATGATTTTCAATTAGATATGTGTATTTGTAACGATGATATAGTAGACTTCACTGTAATCCAATGCAATTCAAAATTCCATTCATTTTTTAGTGCATAGGGGCCTCCCAAAGTTCTCCTAATCTCAGGAAGATCCAAAAATTTGTAAATGAATTGTAGGGCATTGTATTCTATCAATACATTGAAGAAAGAAAATGTCCTACTATGTTAGTAGTCATTTCTAGAGGAAGGTCACTTTTAGATCATTCTAATGTAGAGCAAAATATTTAGCCAAAGGGGCTCAAAGTCTATCTACCTTGTTTTGTAGGAATGAATTTTTTTTTCTCACTTCAAATGTTATAACCTTTCAATCCACGCATTCAAATGCATTGAAAAATTTTCCACATACATTGCTTGTTTAATACACTATTGTATGGTTGAATTTATTTTTCTTAAAATTAATTAATTTTGACAATGCATCAAAAATTGGCATAGTAAAAAATGGATTCAATATATAACCTTCCTCAAAAATTGCTATGATTGCCTGCAAAGTAAGATGCTCCATGACTTTTAAAATACTAATCCAAATGAAATGAGTCAATCTTTTTTTATATAGAAAATAATATAATCTACAAGAAATAAAATTAAAAATTTATTATTTCAAGTTTTCGTGATTTTTTTGAGCTTAAACAAGACTATTTTGAACTTTGTGTGGCATAAATTTTTCTCCTAAGCATTGATTTAAATAAAAATTATATTTATAAAAAGCTTATTTGGTTTCTTATCTCAAGAATGAGTTTCAAAAAAGCAAGTTAGAAATTGAAATCATAGGAATTGAACCAAACCTTCAATTGTCCCCGAAGGAGATACTTAGAATTACAATTTATAGGGTTAATCAAAGTAGAATGAATCAAAGGTTTTTGAACAAACATCAATTCATTTAATAAAAGAGAAAAACTAAAAAAATCACTTAAATTAATTTACTGAGATGGAAATTGAAAGAGTTATATTATGGCTTTTGCAAAATTTCCTTTTGAATGCCTTATTTAAAACTATGAAGAAACTATTGCACATGACATAAAATTTTGTGGAAAAAACAAAATTTAACCTTCAACGACGATCACTTCTAATGCTACTTTATCCATTAGCCTATATGACCATTGTGGCTTTTGTTTTGTGCTTTATTTGGATTTATCATTCCACTATATGTTTGTTTCCCACATGATAGCAACCTCTTTTAGTGACCACTCTTCTAGATCCCCACATTCATGTGCGGTGAATTTTTGCTACGAAGGTCTCTTAAGAGTAGGAAATAGATTGTTGAAACCTTCAATCTTTAATGGGTGTCATTGATAGCACAAAGAGTAGTAGATTCCTAGTATTTATATGAATAGGTCATCATATCATTTGTTAAAAAAGTTGAAAATTGAAAGACTGTTTTTTTAATAGGTTAAATGAGGCATTTATTAAAAGACTACAGTCAGACCTCGATAAGTGTTAAAACTCTATATGTGTTATGGAGATTTTCGCTCCCTTAAAATTAAGACTAGTAAGTGTTATGTGTTAAGTGTTATGCAATGTCGCGCTCCCAAATTTGTTAATTTTACCTTGGCAAGTGATAAGTTTCCAAAAAAAGGCTTTTCGTAAGAGCCATCGCTTGGGGGGAGATAATTTTGAGGTAAAGTAATAGTTTCTAGTTGCAAAGTAACTCTAGATGTCCATTCTAGAAACAAACTGATAGGTAGAAAATGAAGTCCTTCAAGAGCAGCAAAGGAAAGAGGTAGAGGAGGTTGCTGCTGTATTGGAACAACTAAGTTTGATATTCTCTGAGACTGAGATCCCTAACATGAATGTTCAAGAGTATTTAAATTATCAGCTCGAGTTTGATTTGAATAACCCTTATCAGCCCACTGATGAAGAAATTATTGAAATGCTTCCATCTCAACAACAAGGTAGTGAACACAAAGATAGTGATCCTGATGAAGTTAATCCTCACGATATATTAGAAGAGGTTGTAGGCTTTAAAGATGTAGGTAGTGCTCTTCAAGCTTTGAAAAAGTTTTTTGAGCAAAGACCTAATGACACCATGTTATCTATTAGGAATATTGAAGCACTAGAAAAGGAAGTAGAATCTTGGCATGTAGCAGAAACTCGCCAAAGTACTATTGATTCATTCTTTCGATGGACTTAGATGAATAATGAATCAATATTTTGTAATTTCATCCATTTTTTCTATAAATGTTATGTATTTACCTTTTTAATTCTTCTAAGTGTTATTTTTTATAAGTGTTACAAATCATCAGCATCACCCTCTATAAATGTTATGTGTTACTAGTGTCTAAGTGTTAACTAAAAGTATGCTCCAAACTCCTAACACTTATCGAGGTCTGACTGTAGTGCATTGTCATACAACTTCAAAAGACTCCAAAATTTAAAAAAACTTTGAAGAAAATAATTTGTAAATAGAATAGAATATTAGCTCTAAATTTTTTTGAAATAAAAATATATGAAATGACATCAGCAAATATTATATTTTTGTTTTTAGATTGTTAGATATTTTTGTATTCATACTTTTATTGAATCTTTCCTTGTGTTATTATTTCTTTATTAATTTAAATTATTGAATAAAAATCTTTAAGTGGAATTTATCATGAAATTCCAAATTCCAAATTAAAATTGGACCCTTTTTACCTCAAAGAATTGGAATTATTTAAATAAATTATTATTAAATGAGAGGTTCAGCATAATTTGTTTTAGTATTCATAAAATTTTAATTTGATCCTTTAAATTTTGTAAAAATGCAATACTAAATATTTCTCAAGTGATATATTTAACGCCTAAAGGACCAAAGTATGAATTTTGACAGCATAGCAATTTTGGGCAATTCACTACAAATGAAATTTTTATTTTTTTTCTTTGAAATATTAACACATGTGAAAGTAGTTTTTGTTTAACAACCACCAATTTTCTTAACTTTTGACTACATGGTTAAAAATTACAGTAGATATGCAGTTCTTTTCCTCGGCCAACCAAACTAGGCACATAAAAAATAATCATTTTCTTCAAGAATAAAAACCTGAATTTAAAAAACAACGAAACATTTGAATAAAACAATTTCGATTAATGACTTAAAAGTTAAGAGTTTTACTTTACAGATGGTTGTGGATTTCCTTCTCCAAAAAACACATTGAAGACCTCTATTTAATTCAACTCCCAATACTGTTGAGAATAAATTTACGAAAAATTCACAGTCCCAATATTTCTTTTCTCTCTACACGAGAAAAATGTCCATTGCCTCGCACTGCTCCTCATCTGACCTGAAACCGCTTAAATGATCGGGCATCGGTGGTTCTACCGTAAACGAAAAACAACCAAGAAAAACATAAAAAACAAAAACAAAAACACGAGACTAAAGCTGCAGTTCGCTGTCACCACACTGGGCTTGCAGCTTTCCGAAGGATCACTTCCATCTTCTGGCCACAGCACTAAAAAGGGTCATCAATTCCGTCAGCGATTTACACACCCAGGAGGCCAGAACTCTTAAATATGAACACCATCTAACGTAAAAAGCTCCCCACCTGCTGCAATATAACAAACTATTTCAGATCGACCCCCCACCAGAGCAAAAGCACAACGACCCGACGCTGTGAAGAAGGATTGTATTTACATTTGTAAAATGTTGTCGCAGGGGATGAATCAACCCCAAGAGTGTTCCATACAAGCGGTCAGTGTAGTCAGTAAAGCAAAAGCCACGAGAATCACACATGGCAGTCACGAAAGCACAACGACCTAACTAACCATCTTCTTCATCTTCGCAGTCGTAATCGTCCTCATCGGGATGCACGGAGGGGCGACCTTCGCTCCCTTGTAAAGGCAGTGTGACCCCTAAGACATTCTCACTATCTACATCCGAATCTTTGGGAGGTCCGTCCAACTCTTGCTCCTCCTCTTTCGCAGGTGCTTCGGGAGCTATTTCGCCATTCTCGTCCAAGTCCATGTTCAAATCAAATGCAAGGACTTTCGGAGACCTAGATGAAGGGCCGGACGAAGTGGGAGTAGCATCCGCGCTGACGGCCTCCGGTTTGCGTTTATGATCTATAGGGTCTAAAATTACATCGGCCGCTTGGTCAGAGGACGGTGAGCCCGTATCCATTTCTGCATCTTCAGAATCTTCCGCTTTCTCAACCCCGTTTGTGCGCGTACTTGCAGTCCCGTTGGAACCTCTTCCTCTTCCTCGGCCTCTACCCCGGCCTCGTCCTCGACCTCGACCTGAAGTGGACTGAACCTCCTGCACACACAGGTCAACTCCATAAGCGTCTCGCAAATTGCAGACCTTCCAACCCATGCGGATATCTCGCTGTTCAAGGCTGGAGTACGATCCCTGAAGACATCTCACAGATACCGCCAAAATCATAGAAACGCAGAAGCGCAAAGCACGTTCACAAAAAGTGATGTGCATGCACGAGTGCCAGTACTCGGAAAAAATACAGGCAGAGCGAAGAAACCACATACCGCTTTCGGCCGTTTCACCACCTCCTCCTCCTCGCTGTCATCCCCATCGGACTGCTTTCTGCACAAAGACAAACAGCCCACAACAGGTTATTATATGACTCATCAAAGGCGGACACATTTGGCTCCAACAAACCTACTGCAAACATTCCCGGATGTGAACATCAACAACAAAGGAAGTCAAATAGCTCGAGCCCGCTGTCAACCCACACGGCACACACGGCAGGTACGTTTGCGCAAATACAAGACGACAGGATCAGATACCACAAAAAGATTCACATGTGAGGTACTGACTCCAACGCGTACAAAGAGATGGAACTTGAACACCACATACCTCCTCCTTCCAGGATTCCTCTCATCATGGTAAGATTCGGGCCCGATATCGGGAACCTTCGAAACAATCTCTTGAAGAAAGTCAAACACACTGTTCGTCTGAACACACTGTTTCCTGCGTGGTCAACACGGGAAAAAAATAAATCAGGATCAGCGTACTCTAATTTGTCGACGAACTCACTTACGACGAGAGAAACAATAGTTCTCCTGAAACGAGTAGACCGTCAGGTCTACATGAAAGGAGTTCAGGTACCACTTTCCAAATGGAAACGAAACAAATGGTGGCTTCGACGACGTTAAACATCGTTCTACACCCCCCTGACAAGCAAAGACAGACGCGCCGTCACTTACAAGTGGATCGAACTCATCGTCTTTGCGCCCCTCCGAAGAGTGATCTCATAAGTTTTGTCGCAGAGGTTCTGGAGAAACAGCTCCAAGGCTTTAGCTGCACCAAAAAAGCGAAACTCCGGGTCAACTCTGGAATACCGTAAAACAGCCGGAAGACTCATTTACAAGCTAAACAACTTTTCATCAGCTACGTACAGTTATTGCTAGCACGAGGACTTGGAGTGCAGTCTTGACCTTATGACTATTCAGTCACAAAGTCTCGGACCGTGCATGACGCCTGGAAACACAATGTACGGCAGTGACAACCTGCCACCACTGCCCACTGACTTCATCAGCTCCCCGTTGTGGATGCATAAAACGAAACGGGCAAAACGCTATTCACTTCCTACCACACCTCAAGAGAAGCAAAATGGCAGGAGCATGTTCCACTAGCTTCAACCATCAAGCCCAACATCCTTGTAAGCACCAAGCGCCTTCCAGATCGGCCACGCAGGAGAGTTTACGAAGAGAGATAAGGCTTAGAGGAACATACAGATCAACACCGGTGTCGCCATAGCGATCTTCCCCACCTCTTCATCGGCTTGCATAATCTTTTTTATCCGTGCCTGAGACAGAGGAAAGGAGGTTACTCAATGTCGCTGTTACTTGGATGATAACTTAGAAGCGCTACATCTCTCCTCCCAAAGACGGATTACGTGCGGTGCAGCAAGAAATGTGCTTCTCCATTCCACGTAAGAAATAAACTTCGTGTTCGACGACTAATGTAGTAACCAAAAAAATACGCGCAGCTCACTATATAAAACATCGAATCGTCTATCCTAAAACCCCGCCCCACCCTGCAAACATAACTTCCCGAAAAATCACACATCGGCCTCCTACTTCCAAAGCTCGTGACAGATCACCGGGAAAATGTCTACCAGACCAAACCCGTCCCAGCACAACCCCAGAATCATTCTTTGAGGTTTCTCTCCCGCAATCATGACTCAACTTACAGTTTCATTTCCGAAAATTTACGACTAAAATAAAAAGCTAGTCAAGTCCCTGACATTCTATCGGTTCAATAGAAACTTCCTCACTCGAGCGGCTGCACAGGCATCTTTCGGCAAGACCCGTACTACACCTACTTCGACAAAGAAAACAGGAGCTCTCTCTTCCGGCCGTCGGTGGTAGAACAGAAGCTGGAAAAAAGGTCCATCTCCTTCAATCATCACTCGTATGCCATATCAAACCTTTAAAGGCGTTTACATATAAACATACACTCTTGCGACAACAGCCCAAAGCCAAACTCTAGTGCCGGTTTCCATAAAACAAAGACATCATCACCACATGATGCTTGCCTCTCTGTCACTCTCATCCATCTGCTGCCGAAGGTTCGCTTTTCAGTTCAACATTTCGTCATCTCAAAGCCGAAAAAGCAATATTTTCTTTCAAAGTGCTAGGGTTTGTGCACTTACAGCCGGAAAGCGTGTATCCAGTTTCTTCTTCATTTTTTGCCAGGTAAGAGTGCTGCTCGCTTGCTGCTCCCTGCCTCCGCGATCCAAGAGTATCCACACTTCCACCTCCAGAATAAACCCTACGCTCCGCTCGTGCAGAGTAACCTCGCCATAGCCACGGAGACGGAAAACTTCGAAGAAACTGGACGCACTAGAGTGTGTGCTGCACCAAAACCTACATACTGGGTGTTCCGAGCCTGTTCAGTGCATGAAAAAACCGTCCCTAACCTTCTCGAACCTTTTCTCAACCATACTGGGAATTTCACAGAACTCAATGGAGCCGGTCCTGGCCTCAAAAATATTTTAGTCTCGAGTTTCACATCGAACCGAGAGGAAGTCACCCTGAACCCTAAGCCTCCTCCCGGCTGCGTACACCTAGACAACGGCAGCAACCGCCGGAACCGTCTGCTCAAGAAGCCAACGCTCCAGCCACCTACCAAGCCTTAACAAGTACACGGCTGACCACACCTGTGCGACACTGAATCCAGGAACCCGTTTGGAAACACCGCGAAATCACGAAGAACGCGAACGCAATAAAGACTCCTACAGAAATAACAAACCCCCGGAGACCAGACGCCACACGCCGAAACTCCGGCACCGCAGGAAAAAATGGCCCCGCAAGATGGACTATGCTTTCAGCGGCTCGTCGAAACGACCTCCTCACGCCACGAACGCACGCCAATGCGAAGACGACGGCGAAGAAGCACGGCACGAACCTCGTACCTCGACGTCCACGCACCAGACCGCACAATGGCACCGAAACCGCACCAAAAAAACTCCCCGAGAGCTCGTTGGAGAGGCCACGCGACGGCCGAGGCGAAGGGGATGGAAACAAGGCGAGAAGGGAGCGAGAGAGTGAGGCAAAGACGGGCGAAGAGGGGTACAAATGGGCTATGGCGAGGAGCTCCTCCGCAGCAGCGACGACGCGGCCGTGAAGAAAGGCCGCGCAACAGAGCGACCGGACACAGACAGTCAACCGGTCATTTTTTCTATTTTTTTCTATCTTAAGAGTTTGGATAAATTTGTATAAATTGGTTAGTGAATACTGAGAAGTGTGAGTGCCTAGGAAAGCTACTCAGAGTGTTTTTTAATACTTCATTCTTTGTGAGTCTTTTATTTTACTTTTGCACTTGTTTTTACATATTTTTCTGTGAGTATATTATTTACTTCAATATCATCAAATTGGTCACAAAGAAAGGTCAATCATTGTTTAACCCCTAAAGGACCAAGGCCATTTTTCTGCCCCAAAACACTCAAAACTGTCATTTCTATAGCAAAGAGTAAAAAAAATTGAAATTTTTTTTTCTCTCCACATATAACCGTAGGATCTTATACCGAACTAGTATGAAAATGTGTGGAAAAAATTTCAGAATTTTTGACCGCACAGATTGCAAGATATTTGCGTTTAAAGTGAAAAAAACAAGTTTTTCAGCACATTGCGGGACTAGATTTTATGACTTTGAACATTTTTAACTTAAATGTTTTGCACTACAGAGTTTTGAGCTGTTAACCTTTATAGTGGAGAATTGAGTTGAGAGTCTAGGGAGGAAAAAAAAAATCCAAAAAATCTTAATTTTCATTATTAAAAAAATTGTTAAGTAAAAGTAGGTACAAGATAGAGAGAAAATCTAAAATATTAATATCTTTTATATGAAATTAAAAAGCACTAATCCCAATGGTGAGATTGTTCTAGCAAAAAAACTAAACCTTGTGAAACTATTTTTTTTGAAAAATTATAAAAATTGCATTCAGAAATGAATCCTACAAGTTATTTTTTCAGGAAGATGCTCTAAGTGCCCGAAAAACAAGATTGTCCATAACTTTCTCATAACAAATCCAAATGAAATAAATCAAAGCTTTCCAGATAGACAAAAATATAATCTATAAGAAAAAAAATTAGAAAAAGAAAAAGAAAAAAATTGCAAATTTTTTTTTGCTGCCCCCCGACCCCTATTTTGAGCTTATTTGGTCATAACTTTTGTTCCCGGGCACCGATTGTGAAAAATGTTATATTCCCAGAAAACTAATCAATTTTTCTGTCTTCAAAAAAAAATTCAAAAAATCATGATAAAATTTCAGCCTGCAGGTACCTGCCCAAAATCCCATTTGTCCCCCGAAGGGACAATGGTCCTTTAGGGGTTAAAGAATCAAGTTTTATTTGGATTAATGTAGAGATAATTAGATAAAACATTGAATTGAAGCATTGTCTTCAATATCTATAATATGGATTTTAGGAATAAGCGTATCATGACGATTATAATATATTTTGACATAAATGATACACTAATTGATGTATCTAGGTATATCAAAACTTTGTTAGTGTATTGAGGTACATTTATTGGCACTTTGCACTCCCAATGTGAATTATAATTGCATCTTCTACATATATGGAAAGCTACATAATGGTCATATATTCCACAAATATGATATTGTATTTGAGCTTAATAAGATTTGGATGTTAAGATGACTTTTACGTGAAAGATGTTCTTTGTTGAATTTTCAATCTAATGGTGGGTTTTTTTGCTATATTTCAATACATTATTGATTTTCTAGTAGTTCAATACAATAATATCATTTTTGTAATTTTTCACTTCCCTTTTTGGATTAATGTCTGTTCTAGATTAAAGATTATGTAGATTAAGATATTTTTTATTCTAAAAACGTAGGATTAGTTAAAAAATTGTTTGATATCTAATAAATACAAATTTATTGTCTTTCTTGTCATTAATTAATAAGATATACATGCTTGACTCCTAGAGGACCATTCTTTCCTTGAAGGACAAAATCGATTTTGGGCAAAGTTTCTACAATCTCAATTTTTGTCATGATTTTTTTAAATTTTTTTGTAACATAGAAAAACACATTTGATTTTGAGGAATATAATTTTTATTTGAATTGGTGCTTGGGAGCAAAAGTTATTCCACAATAAGGGGAGTCCAATCAACAAAAAAATCCATAAAAAATAGAAATTATATTTTTATTAAATTTTTTTCTTATAAACTATATTTTTGTCAACATGAAAAACTTTGATTCATTCCATTTGGATTAGTGGTATGAAAGGTATAGAGCATCTTATTTTGGAGGCAATTTCAACATCTTTTTGAGAGAATATCATATTGGATTTAGTTTTGAACTCAATTTTTACAATTTAAAAAGAAAGCTCTACAAGGTTTTATTTTCTTGCTAGAACAAATTCATGGTTGGAATTAGTGTGTTTCAATTTTATCTTAGAGAAATTAACAATTTAGATTTTTGTTCTACTTTGTACCTACCTTTTATCAACAATTTTTTTAGGAATGAAAATTAAGTGTTTTTTATTTTAATTTTTGCTCTTAGACTCTCAAATCAATTTTCCACTGTAAAAATTTAAATCTCAAAATTTTACAATGCAAAATTTTTATGTCAAGAAGGTTCAAAGTCAAATAATCTTGTCATCTATGGTCAAAAGAACTTGTTTTCTTCACTTTAATCACATATATTTTGCAATCCATTGAATCAAAGTTTCTGAAATTTCTTCCACACATCTTTATACTAATGTAGTACAAGATCCTACAACTAGATATGCAAGAAAGATCTCAAAATTGTTTGCTCTTTGCAATAAAAATGGCAACTTTTAGTGTTTTTAGACAAAAAAAAAGACCTAGGTCCTTTAGGGATTGAAAGTACTAAAAGAAAATTTATAAATGATATAAATTTCATCCTATTTTTAATTATATCTTTCTCAATAGTTGATAGTCCCATATCATTGAATCCATATTAAATTTCTACATTCTTTCAAATAAATATGTACTAAATTTTACAAAGTTATATATGGAAATATTAGTATCATATTTACGTCAATGTTTTTATAAATTTTGATTAAGATAAGATGTCCTGGATGAATATCAATCCTAATAGATTTTAAAATGTTTGAAGATAGAAAAAAAATTATTAACTAATATTTGTAGGTCCTTTACAAACAATCAAGATGATCCAATTTATGCATTGTTAGATAAAAAATGAAGTAAAAAGATAAACCTCTTCTTCTTCTTTTTTAGATTCTCTCATTTTTTTAATGTGTCATGTGACCATATCTTCTACAATTTTTGTAACCAACATCTTTAGTTTAGAAAATTTATGCATAAGATATTTTGCATTGAAGTTTAATGATTGTTATGTAGACCTTGTTTTAAATCCAATTTTTTAATGTTTTTTTTACCACTAAGCCCAACTTCTAAAGGGTATAACAATGCTTTTTACAATTGTATAGACAAAAAACTCTTCTAAGGAAAGGGGAGATTTGCCATCCTACAATAGCTTACTCGAAAGTTATTTTCACTTCTCTAGAGACTAGGAGTTTGCCTTCACTAGATTGAATTTTCCTTTCATCATTAAGGTAGAGGCAACTAATGGCATCCCTGTACCCAATGGCGTCCCTTTCTAGGAAGGGGCGTCATTTTGAAATGCAATTCTAGGCAGACCATACATGGCTTATTATTTCAGTCAGAAAATAATAAGTTATGTTTGGTACGTTTACATTTAGGTTCTGAAATGACGCCCCTTCCTAGAAAGGGACGCCATTGGGTACAGGGATGCCATTAGGTGCCTCTACCTTATATGCCATAATGTCCTTTCAAAGATCATTGTCATTGTAACTGGTTATTGCAATAATTGCAATTATAATCATAGAGTTTTGCATTTTTTTACACATATTACATGGGAACCTAGCTCTCTAAGAATTTAGGTATATTCAAATTTGATTCATCTTATGACATGTGCACATATTCAATAAAATGGGTTTTCAATGTATTATTGTCACAATTATTTCATGACAGTATCATAATTATTCTCGAAATTATTTCATGAAACAATTGAAAAATTGTGGAAAACATATAATAGAGTGGACATAAATATAAACTATGTAAAGCACCTTGAATGTTGTCATTGTGTGAAAATGGAGATGGAGCAAGTTTTGAATGATTTGATGATTTAGTAGAGGGAGTTCACCAACACTCCAAACCATTAATGACTTCTATTGCATTTAACCCTTATAGGCCATTCCGTGTTCCTGATTGGTCAAGCTTCAATAGTTTTCTAAGCTAAAACACACCTCTCAAAAAAAATTGATATTTTTTTTATAGTAATAAATATTTAAAATTTAACTTCATATTTTTATAATTAAAAAAATTAAAAAATATATTATACAATCTTTTAAAGTAAATTTTAAATAAAAATCATACAAAAATACTTGAATAATATGAAATGTTTAGCAAAAATTGAGATGATAAAGATAAACATTATGGTGTAATTGGTGTACTATTTGATCTCACACTAAGAGAAAATCTATAGAAAAAAATTCAAAAACAGTGTATTTTAATTTTGAAGACTCTACCTTTAAATTTAAATTTTAATCATTTAAAAAAATTAAAATGGATAAAAAGTAGATTAGTGGAACTACATTTTCTAAATGAAGTTTAAAAAAAATTTAAATCAAGAACTACAAATAATTCAAGTTTGACTTTTCAATATGCCCTTTCGTGTCTTAGATTGTCCTCTAAGGGTGAAATCCTGCACACGAATTTGTACTCCATCATTAATCTTCCAAAAATAAGAGATTAAAAAGTAATGGTCACTTGGAGTTCTTTTTGACTTAAAAGAGACCCTTGAGTTTTAATATGTTGAATCTTGTTGAGTGACAATGATGCAAAGGTCCTTTCATTTCTTTGTATTTGCAAGAAATATTTTATTCAAAATCCATTCTTCCTCTCAAATTTGGTTGAACCTACTTTGATTGTAGACCATTCATAGTGCTTGTCAAGGTTGTTATCTTTGGAATCAAAGAATCATATGCGTTGACAAATGAACAAACTACAAGCTTAACCTTCTTGTTGTAAACTACCTCTAATGGATCTTAGAAACACCATTAATACTTTAATGTTGAGTATTCTTGATAACTACCATAATAGCAAGCTGGCAAGTAATTACAAAGACTATCAAATGATTATAAAGATGATAGTAATTAAAAAAATCCCCCAAACCATGAAAATGCACATGGTATTTATGTACCAAATTTTAGAAAAATTGCAATCCATATCAAAGACGAGGGAAGAAAAATCTTTAAAGTGATGAAATTTTTTAAACCAATAAGAAAATGCATGAACCACAACAAAATGATATTAAAGGAAGATTGTGGGAGAGATTTATGTGATTGTAGTAAAATTTCATAACTAGTAGTGATTAGAACTTCCACAATACATGATTAAACATGTGATAGTTACAAATTACAAAACAAGATGTTGAAATACAACTAAGCAAGAAAGAAAAAGGAACTAAGATCTTCAAAGCGATGATATTGTCAAAATGGTAAGAAGTGCAAGACCAAAGCTTAGATAGGCTCCTATAATCTCAATTTTTGGCACAATTTTTGGAAACATTTTTCAAAGACAGAAAAATAGATTAGCTTTTTAGGAAAATTATTTTTAGTCCCATCAATGTTTGGGAGAAAAAGTTAAGCCTTACTAGGCTCAAAATGCTAAACTTCAAGCAACAAAAAATTACAAAAGTTCTACATCTCTCTCTCTATTTTTTCATAAAAAAACATTTTTGTAAGAATAATAAGATTTGATTTATTCTATTTGGATTAGTGATATTGAAGTTATGGAGCATCTTGTTTCAATGGTAATTAGGGCATCTTTCTAAAACACCAATGTCTTAGGTTTGTTTTTTAGCTCAATTTTTTTTATATTCAAAAAGAAAATTCCACACTGTTTAGTTTGCTTGCTAGAACTAGGTTACCATTGAGATTAGTGTGTTTATATTTCATTTCAGAACTAGTAACAATTTAGCTTTCATTTTATCTCAAATGTACTTCTTCTAAACAATTTCTTAAAGAATGAAAATGAAGTTGTTATTTTCTGAATTTTTTTTTCAAACTTTGAATTTAATTTTTCATTATGAAAATTTGTAACTCAATATTTATATTGCAAAAAATTTAAGTAAAGAAGATTCAAAGTCTTATAATCTAATTACGCCATGTGATAGGAAAAATGATTTATTTCACTTTAAATGCAAATATCTTGCAATCTACGTCGTCAAAGTTTCTAAAATTCCTTCTATACATTTTATACTAGTTCAGTGCAAGATCCTATGGTTAGGTATGGGAAAAAAAATTATTTCATAAAGTTTTGCTCTCTGTAGTAGAAGTGGCAAATTTGAGTGTTTTTGACCAAGAAAAAGGCCTTGCTAGGTCCTTAAGGGATTAAAAGAATATGAATAAAATAAGTCAAATAAGAAATTATTCAAAATGTTATTTACTGAAAACAAACTTGCCGGTAGAAATGAATGCTTAAGGTAGGAGGTCCAAAATCCAACTAGGTTCTAAATGCATCCTGTATCTGGGAAAGGGTGACATGTTCATTGTGATATCTATTATTATCATTGATGAGGTAGGTAGGTAGGCTTAATCCCTAAAGATCACAGACTATGTTTTCACCCAAATCGCTCCAAAATTGCCGTTTCTAATACAAGTACCAACTTTTGAAAAAAAAAAAAATTTCGGAAAAACATAATCGTAGGATCTTGTAATACACTAGTTCAAGAAGTTGTGGAAAAAATCTCAGAAATTTCCACCTTGCGGATCGCAAGATAATAGCGTTTGAATTGACAAAAATCCTTTTTTTGTCCCTGCGAAAATTTGGGCAGCTGCACTTCACAAGCTCACATTTGTATGAAAAAATGTCCAAAATGGTGGTTACTCTTTGGATTCATTCTTCAAGGCAAGTTGGCTACATTCTTAAAAAATTTCAGATCATTTGGAATTGTAAAACATATAGGAAAAAAATAGTAACTAGAAAGAGGTAGAGAAGTAATCCAAAACACTAAATTGTTAAAAAGTTAGATATGGAATTGAAAAATGTCAATCCCAACGGTTGTGATGTTGTAATAAACAATCTACACCTTATGTTTTTATTTATTTTTTTAAATAATGAAACTTGAGTTAAACAAAGAACTTCATGGTTTATTTTAGAGTAAAGATTCCATAACTACCCTCAAACTAAGAATCCTCATAACTTTTGACTCATTAATAAAAATGGAATGGTTAAAAGCTATCCGCGTATATATAAATCTAAAGAACCAATTTCGAATTTTTTTTATTTTTTTTATTTTTAAAAGTGATTTTTAAAGAAGTTTTTTGAGCTGCCCGGGCTGCCTGCCAACTAATGAAAATGACATATCATGCAATAACTTTTTAACCATGTAGTCAAAACTTATGAAAATTGTTGGACCTTAAAGCTATTCCTTGGGCACATCTTGTGTGAAAATTTAAAATGAAAAAAAATGAAACTTGTGTTTGTAGTGAGCTCCATTAAATCGCTATGTTTTCAAAATACGGTTTTTGGTCCTTTAGGGGTTAAAGGACAATTTACAGACTTCCTACTTTATATTGTTTGTGGACATTTTGAGGCAAGTGCAGTAGCTAGTAGGCTTTGTGAGAGTCTAGTTGGTTCCATTGCTTACAGCACCTTGTGCTTCATTTCAACTTTGTACAAATTTGTGTAAAGAATTTTTTTGAACGAAGTTAAGGTATACCAGCTTATGATTTGCAAAATGACTGATTTGTCCTATTGGCATTGTTGAAAAAAAAATTTAAAAATTCTACATAAAGACAAATGTGAAAAGTGGAGAGAGCAATTGAAATTATATATTTTTTGACAAACGTTTGAATTTGTTATTAATTTTTGAAGCATGTTGACCAATAGGGTCAAAAGAGTCTCTAGCTACCCCAAAACTAAGTATCCATAATACTCATCTCACTCATCTAAAGCAATCATAATATTTTTTAACATAGCCACAATTACATGAAGGCCCAAAAAAGTCACTTCATGTAATGAATTCACACTTGGAGGTGGAAGTTCCTATTGTAGTCACTAATCACTCTATTACCATCATTGAAGACATTGATTTTGGCCATTAACCCCTAATTAAACGCCTAGAGTCTTTTCTAGAATTGACAATTTGGAGAAAATCAATATATAGTACTATTTAAAAGAATATTTTGGACTCAATTCACAAATAAAAGTTGTAGAATTTGAATTTTAGATTCCATTTGTACAATTAGATTCACCAATGCTATCACCAATAGGACCAAGATTTTGGGTGCACCACTTTTTGCAATTGCGATATTTATAGTTTATTTTTATAATGTTCCAAAAAAGCATTCTAAGAGAATATAAAATCATTTTTTGAGATCCAATTTTTTTCATAATTTAATAATAGGAAGCATGCTTGTTTTATATGGATATTGTTTTAATTTTTTAATTTTCAATTAGGTGTAAAAATAAACAATTATAATTTAGTTATTTTTTTAAACAACAAAAGCTTCTTAATCCTTTAAATATTGAGAAGCCCTCATTGGACCTCATGTTTCTTTAAGCAATTAAGAATTTACTTTGAATTTTTTATTTAGTCAAATTATTATTATTTTTGAACCAATGCATGCAATGTTATCTATTTAAGCTAATAATATTAAAAAAATCCTCCATTTAGATTAACTTTCTATAGTATGATCTATCAAAGTAGTTAATTTAAAATCATAAATTCTCAATATGTAAAAGATTAATTCATTTTTTCATAGATATTTGACTCAATTTTCCAATAGATAAAAAAATTATATTTACAAACTTGCTCAAGTTGTAGGATACTTGTACAAAGAAATATTGAAAGATAGAATTGAGCCTTTGAAAAGCTTTTCTAAAGCTTGATTTTTGAGTTTTAAATATTACAATCTTGTAGTTGGTTGAAATCTTGAAATCTTCACTTCGAAAAAATTAGAGCATATACTCCAATAATATTTTGAGATTGAAAATAATCCAAATTCTTTGAAGAATTTGGCATGCTATTTGATTGCAAATTTTATATTAATTGTCATGTTAATTATTAAACTAATTATTTTCACAAATCATCTATATTATCACTTTATATTTACATTATTTCTTATTCATAACATTTCATATTCCTACAATGATTTTGATTACATTGTTCTACTATAAAAATGAAAAGCAATATCCTTCACAAGGAACTTTTTCAATAGAAAAATACTCCCTAGCCAATCTCCCTTATGCTTTTACAAATTTAAAATTGTCCCTTAAGATTATAGAGGTCAAATTGTTGGTATATATTGGAGACAAAAAAATAAAAATAAATAAACAAATAATTTTTTCATATATGTAAACAAGATTTTATATTGACGAATGAGCATATATAGTAATTTTGATTTCCACATAGTTTTTTATATGTAAATATGTAATTTTCATATAAAATGAAAATATATATGATAGAGAGGACATACTTGTGACTACATTTGCAATAATAACTTGCTCACATTGCAAGCCTTTTTCTTCCTAATTTCAATGGCAAAGAGATTACGACGTATAGTATTGGCTCTCTTGCTATGTTTATGGAGAAAAGATTATTTAGACAAAACATCTTTGGGTGTGATTTTGTAAGTAGAAAAAAAACTTCAACCTACTTTTGAGGTTGGTGTGAGCACTTATTTATCCACCCTTGGTAAATAATTGAGTACAACCAGGTTTTTTGTTTATATTCTATTTTTAAGCTATTGGGTGCCTAGGTGTTATTCATTGTGCCCTCCAAGCAATTGATCTTTTTAGTGTGCCTAAGTGTACTCAAACTTGCAACAACAACCAAGAAGTATAACTTTGAATGCAATACATGAGATTGTTGGCCGAATGGATCAAGCCACTGTGGTTTTTTGTGTAAGTCAAGACAATCTAAATTTAATAATATTAAATCATAGAGAATTTTATACCTTTTCCAAAAATATAGAATTCATCCCCATCCGAACTTCCTAGCCAAAGTTATAGACAAATGAAGTTTTAGCCTTTGGAAGGCTAGTAAAACTTCATCCACACTTTTTACCTAGTTTCCTAATTTAAAATGACTTGAAATCTTGCAAATATGATTGAGGGGTTATCTTGTACCTAAAGTTCAAGTTTGGTCCTATTTGAATACTTCTTCTAACTTTTCATCCAAATTCATCTTCTAACTTCATTCTCTTCTATATCTCCTTTGTTCTTTAGTTTTTTCTTAAGTGTGAGGTACCTATGAATTCTACTTAACTTGTTCTATAAGCTTATGGTTCTAACTTCCCATTCTAATCTAACTTCTAAATTTTTTTATTAGGATTCTTTGATTCTTGAGTTTCGGATTAACTTTTGTTGATTTATTATTTTTAAAGTTTTACTATTTTTCCCTTGTAGAGTCTAATTCTAGATTTCTAAGTTGCTAAGATTCTTGTCGATTGGACTTTCCTTCTAGAAGTTATTGATGGATGAAGTTTGATTGCTAATCGGTTCCTCAAACTTCATCCGTTAATTACTCTCAATCTAGACTTGAAAATTAACTTTTGATTTCACCTATGGATTCTAGATGATCAAGTATTTTTAATCCTATAATTCTTTTTCCAAAGTTTGTTTTTAAGTAAACTTCATACAAATTAGGCTCTAGTCTTCAACCACTCTTATCTTATTCGCTTTAAGTTCAATTTGGAAGTGTTAAATGTTTTTGGAAACCTCTAGATCTAATCTACAAACTTCTAAATCTAAAACTTGAAAGAAAACTATTCTTGAGACTCTGACTTGGAGCTATAGTTTGGCTTAAGAGTTCTAAAAGGCTAACTTAAATAATTCTTAGAAGATGGAGGAATTAGTAACTCACCTCATCAAAGATGTCATCTTGAATGTTGCTGTAGAAGTTTTTAAGATCTCCTTCATTTTCCATGTCGGCTTGCTTTGAGAGTTTTTTCTCACTGCTTGAAAGTGATGTTTTAATACAATTTTAAAGTTGAAACTTCTAACTACTTCTCCTTTCCTTTCTATTCTACTTCTTTCCCTTCAACACTATTTAAACTCCATTATTGTATTCCAAGAGTTGACTTGAATATCATACAATAATGTTTCAAGTTCCTAAATAATAATTGACTACTACTTCTTATCCAAGTCAATTAGTATTCTATTCAAATTCTAATGGCCTAAGATGTTTTTCAAACATTTCATCCTCATCTTGATTGAATCCTAAATTCTTTACCTTCTCTTTTAGCTCACAATTCTAAACACAACTTTCCAATACTTGCCCCTTGTATTTGTGAGTTTAATCTTCTATTCCTATCTATCGAGTTGTGAAAGATTGCTAATGCATGATATGTTGGAGAGACTTAGCAAAGATTAGACTACGAGGTGTGATTTTGAGCCTTCTCTTCCTTACTTCTTCTTTCTCTCCCTACTTTTATTGTCTATTGAGCTTCTTAATTTCCAATTCAACTTTACTCCTATTCTATAATTCTTATACCCCTTGATTCTTACTTCTATAGTTTTTAAAGTTTCATGCATAAAACCTAAAATTGGTTCAAATTCCAATTTCAAATCGACCAGAGCCTAGGTGTCGAGGCTAAGGGTTGCACTCGGCTTGGGTCTGCACTGTGACTTAGGGCCACATGAAGGCTTGGGGATGCATTAAAGCTTGGGTTGCAATGGGGCTTGGATTGGCTTTTTTGGTTGGGATTTTTTTCTAATCTGTATCAACCTTTTTGTAGAATTTCTTGAACATCAAAAATTGCCTTTTGGGTATGACAACTAACACATGGACCTTTTGAGAACTAACTCTAGACTTTTGCCATGAAATTTTTTGGACACTTAAATATTTTGGACACTAAACTTGGATTTTCAAAACTTGCATTTTGGGAACTAAACTTGGAAATGCCCAATATCAACCAATTTTAGTGGGATTTCTCTAAGACTTTGAAGCCTCTAAAATTCTAAGACAATTTCTAGCACATGGGGTCAAAGCTCCACCGTGATTTTTGTCATACACTAAATTCTAAAACAATTTCTAACACATGGAGTCAAAGCTCTGCCGTCTTGAATGGGACAAGTGAAATAAATGTGTTAGTACAACACCAACTATCACATGTTAATATAATTGTTAGTATAACAACTATCCACAAGACGAGTTAATACAAAAAATTAGTACAAAATTATAGCCATAATAAGCTAAAGGCCTCAAGTCCTAAACAAGAACTTGAAGGAACAACAACAACACACAAAACTAGAGTTAGTACAACCAAAATACAACCAAAACTTCAAAACAAGTACAAAAACAACAAATAAGATTTGAAGGGACCCCACTGTCCTTTAAGGCTCACAAAAGAGCAACAAAAGGAGCTTGCAATGCTCCAAAAACAACTCGTTTACAACTTTGACCCCAAAATGACCAAAAAAATTCAGCTAAATGAACCAACGTGTTACAAAGCCGAAAAATGGCTAGAAGAGGTGAATTGAGAGGAGAAGGGGTTCCCTTTTATACTCTTCTAAGGACACCCACCTCCTCTCATTTTCTCGTGGTAATCTTATCATTTGGAATTTTAATTACAAATTACCATTTTTAACTTTTTATGCTGGACCAATTTCTAACTTTTGGAGATTAACTCCAAATCACAAACAAATTGTGCCATCGGCTTAAGAAGAAAATTTTTAGTCTTAAAAGAATTCCTTCGCCTTTTTCCTCGCAAATAATGCAAAAAATCCTAGCGCCAATTTAACGACTAAGAGGGTGAAAAATCTAACTTTTGGAGGTTGACTTTTCTATGAAAAGTAACTAGTCTAGGCTCTTTAGTAAGTGTAAGGGTGTAAAAAAGACCCCGCTTCGACTTCAATCCGACTTCATGTGCTCTTGATACGTTGGTCAACTCCCCGTTTTGATCTTCAATTTTGTCGATTTTGCAGGATCTCGTCAATTTTGATTCTTTTTGACTATCGAATGCCACAAATCTTGTTGGAGCACATTAGTAACATAAAAGAAATTATGCTAATTTTTAGTGAGATTTTACCGCACCCATGGTAATTCCTATAAATTTTTCATCATAGAATTTGGCGGTTGACTGTTTGGAAAGATATCTTTTAACTATCAAAAAATTCCGAAACTTTTTATAGAACCTCTTACGGAACTCCACAAAGGATTTGTAAGCTCATATTTTTACTTTGCACATTTGAAGAAGGAAAATAAAATCCCGCTATTTCCTTTAACTTCTGGTAAACAATGAATCTTTCAAATGGAAGGGAATCTTGGCGAACCGATTGCGCCATTGCCCTTCTGGCATGATTTCCACTCAAATTACCATACTTAGATTGTAGATGCCTTTCTCTGGTCTATCTTGAGTTTTCTTCACTTGTAGGCTAACAATTGGAGTTTTTACTATTTTGTTGATGGAATAGAGAAATTGAAACCTCTCTTTGAAAATTTACTCTAGGATTTTCAAATAGTTCCCTTGGACCAATTTATCCAGGATTTGTCACATGAATGGCAAGTTTAGACAATTAGGGCAATTTCTACTAAACACGCTTACTATGTACAATTTATGGTCTTTTATCCTATTTACGTGCGGAATTTGGATATAACTGAAGGAAAACACTCTATTTAGGTCCAAATACTATATTAGTATGTGACATACCTATTTTGGTTTTACATTCTTTTAGGGGAGGTTGTATATAAAATTTCATTCAGAACTGTAAAAATCCCAAAAAAACAAATCATGAGTTCCAAGTGACGAAATGGGAACTCACAGTTGGCATGAATTATGAATGTTCATTTTATGTACCTCCATTACAAGGGAGACTCTAGACTACCTAACATACAAACTATGTGGAGATTCTTGATGGAGGAGTGCAAGAATGAAGATTATATATAAAAGAAAGGGTTGAGTTTAAAAAAAGTTTAGAATCCTTTTTTTAAGGGGATCTGAGAATGTGTGTGGAAGGCAATTGCTTGTAGTCTAGTTTTTGTTGTGAAGGAGTAGTAAGCTGAAAATTTAATTGCAATATTAAGTAGCCACTTATAAGATCTCTTGTAAGAAGTGTTCCATTGTAAGACCTTGTTGAAAAGAAGCTTGCAACAAAATATTCATATGATGCTATTGGATTCAAATCTAGGGCAACCATCCTACTCAATCAACTCCCTTTTCCAACATATGTCTTCTAAAAATAAGACAATTTTTCATATATCTATTTAAGGACCTTCTTTTATCTCAAAAACCAACATTGCACTACTTTCATAAAAAAAGTTTGTGTATTCAACATTGAAAAAATATTCACCTTGCCAAATATGAAAATCAATCTTACTTTATTATTAATTCCTTATCAAAGAAGTAGATAATATTGAAACAATGTTAAAAATATGCATTAAATTTTATACTTTATCCTTAATAGACCTAACCATGCTTCACAAGAAAGTGCTTTTAATTGTTATAATCTAGTACATTGAGCAAAAATGAAAAAAGGTATTATTTAAAAAAATGAAACGCCAAAAGTATACTACTATAGGAATTTGTGGAACTTTTCTTGGAAAAAATAATCACATAGATTGCATGATAATTGTAGTGGTCAAGGCAAAGGAATAAATTTTTTTAGTGTTTCCAAATGATGAACTTTCATCATACAAACTTTTTATTGAAAAATAGTATGTGATATAACTTGTAATGAAAGTCATTACATTGAGTATAAAAGTTTCAAATATTTATTAATAAACTCAATAGATAATATTTCATATTTCATTCTTATAAAAAATATTATATTAAAGAAACATGATGGAAAACAATAAATTGCTATTAATTCATATATAGATTTGAAAAATGTCAAACTCAATGATTATAGTTTTGCAATAACAAATTCACACACTAAATTTTATTATTTTTCAAAAATATTGAGCACTGAATTCAATAATGAACCTAAAACTTTATTTTCGAGAAAAGGTTTTATGAAAGCCTACACTAAAAATGAAAATCCTCATATTTTTCATTACATTAGTCAAAATAAAAGAATTAAAAGCTTTTTTTATACACATAAATCTAGATAAATAATTAAAAATTTATTTTGAATAAAAAATAATGATTTTTGTCAATTGTTTAACCTTCTTCCATGTAAAAGAACAACCTTTGGAAAATGTTTTGCGGTGTAACTTTTGAATAGTATATCAAAATGGTATAAAAATTAGAACTTTAAGAGATGATAGCAAATTACATGTCTAGACCAATTTTCATCAAAATCCAACCAAATTAAGTGATGAAATTCTAGTTTCATCTTTTAGGAGTTACAAAAGATTAAATTCATCATTATTACCTAGGCCCTAATTCATGGAATAAATACAATCTACAAATTTAATATTTAAAATAAAATGGATATTGTATATTGATTAAAAATGGTTACTAATATCATGTTTCATTATTATGTATATTCCATCATTATTCTCAAATGGAAGCAAGATGTCGTTTGACTTTGTGCATAAAAAGATTAATTAAATTGGTCCATATTTCATTACAAATTAAAATTGATCACAATCCATAATTTGGTTTATTTTTTTTGAATTGCAAAAAAAAGTGAATGTTGGTTTTCCTTCATTGATTATTGAACTATTCCTTTAATTATTTTTTGCATGTGACAATGACAAAATATTTTCCCTCTTGGAATGTATTGTAGGAATTTCAAGCCCTTCTATATAAAATTATGATTGACTTCATATCAAACTTTACATTTACAATTCAATATTGTTTTAGTATTGAACTCAAGCACTTGAGACTTTTCCAAGACTATCTCTAGGTCCATGAGTTTATTTTGTTCCGGAAATTTATTTTAGTAGATGCTAAAAATAGATCTTTCTATGCTATATTTTTTTTTATACAATTTAAAAAATTCAATCTATTAGCATATATTATTAGAATCTTTTTCCACCCAATATTTTTTGCACGTATGTTATTTCTAAAAAAAGTCATTACTTATAACATCCACTTGTATTGCAACTAACTAATGCCAAATATAAATAGATTATGGACAAAACAGTATTTATTTAATCCTAAAACGTTGTAGAGGAAGCAAAATGTCCTTGGGGTGACTTCACCTAAGTTTGCAAGATGGAAAAATAAGTTTATTCATTAAATTGATTTTTTGCTTGAGTAAAAATTCAGAGAATAGTGTTGCAAATTCCCTCATGTAGTATTATTAACTTTTTTAAAGAAGAAGATGCTTAATCCCTTGAGAACTAGTGGTTAGTCCAAATTTCCAAAATTGTGAAGATGTATTATAAAATGCAATTTAGAATAATAATATAATGATGATTCTGAAATAATATTTATAAATATAATTTATAGATCATATCCATATAGTTAGAAGACAAAAATTAGTACATCAACTAGTACACAAACCAATGTTTTTCAATCAAATTAGAAGACAAAACTTAAAAATTGATTGCAGATTGGATATTTCTGATTTTTGCAAGAATTTTTTATTTGAAGTTCAAAATATCGAGTTCTAATTATATTGATTTTTGAAGATTTTTATTTTACTTTTTTATTTGGATCATTCTTGAAGGGTCATTTTTTGAATTGAAAAGGTTACTTTTTGAGGCTAGACCTACCAATACCTATTGAATAATAGAATTTGCAATAATAATAGAATTGAATAATAATATTTGCAAAAGAAGGTCTTTAGAATGTGCATTGTACAAATATAAAAGAATTAACACATAAATCTTCAAAAACATTATGGATGGAAAAAATCATTTTTATATGCCAGGTATTCATCCATTGTTCAAGACTTGAATGCTTGGTCCTTTCAAGATTAGCTCATAGATTCCCTTATAGTGTATTTTGGCCATTTCTTGCTATTTAAGATTGATGTGAATTTTAGCAATTTCTTGCTATTATTATTGATGTGAATTTTAGCCATAAAAATGGTATTTTTTGAATTTGAGTCCACCTAATAAAATCCCGGGGAGATCACTTAGTATATCTAGAACTAACCATGTGTGTTCAAGTGATTTTTTGCCCCCCTATTTACTTTTTAATGAACTTTGATTTCGACCTATAATTTTGAGTATTGTTTAATAAAGGCTATAGGTTTCTATTGTCCAAAACTCCCAATTCAAATACCATATTAAATTATTTCTAGACAAGGTTGAAAAATGAACTAAAATGGCATGCTTTTCAACTCAAATATTTATAGAGAATGCATTTAGATGACCATTGCATCAATATTCAAGGAATATGAACTTTCAATAGAGATTTATTTTTGAGAATTTTTGGTGTATTTTTTATACAATTTTTTCTTACATAAAATAGGGGTGTGAAAGTTATTTTCAGCTTTGCAGTGTATATTTTTATTTCAAAAATTAGTAACTAATTATAATTAACAATAAAATTATCAATAATTCAAAACATAAACTTTTAAAGTAGGAAAATCTACTCATATTTTTTTCTTTTCCTTTCATTTAAATTTTAGAACATAAGATAGGGGGTCTAAAATCTTAATGCACGTAGTTCCTAATGGACCCTCTAAGTGATCTCCCTTGGAATAAAATGAAGCTTACCAAGTTTTGTTTCCACTCAAATTGAAAATTTTGAAATTTTTGTAAATTTCATTTTTTTTATAGCAATATGAAAATTGGGCCTAAAACCGTGGTTTATTGATTTTCTAGTTTTAAGATAATACGGTAACTTTGGTTTATATCATGATGTTATGCACTATAATATACATCTATGGTAAAAAAATTAGATTTCTTAAGTATGTTTTGCATTTAATATGAATTTTTATTTATTTTTCTTAAAATATTTATAATAATGTTAAATATTCTTTAAAAATTTGAAAACTTTATACCTTGTAGTAGACACATGATTTCATCTTTGAAATATATATGAACTTTTTCATTCATATCTAGTTGCAAAATGTCAATAAATGGAGTGATGGATAGTAGGCTTGAAATCAATGGTCATGGGCCCATCCTTCAAAGATTAACCTCTAAAACATTGAACTATGATTTTTGGCAACATATTGATTTTGGGCAACTCACTACAAATGAAATTTTTACTTAATACGCGTCCAAGGAGTAGCTTCAAAGCGCAACAATTTTCATAACTTTTGACTATATGATACAAAAATTATTGCATGATATATAATTTTTTTTATTCAGCAGGCAGCTCAAAAACATCACTTTTTTAAGAAATAAAAATTTGAAGTTGGTTCTAGATTTTTATATATATGGAAAGATTTGAATCATTCCATTTTGATTAACAAGATGAAAGTTATGAGGAGTTTTAGTTTGCATACAATTATGGATTCTTTGCCCTAAAATAGATTTTGAAGTCCTTTATTTAATTCAATTTTAAATGTTTTTTGAAAAAATAAAATCATAGGATGTAGATTGTTTATTACAACATTTCAACCACTGGGATTGACATTTCATCAATTCCATAACTAAATTCTTTTCAATTTAGTATTTTGAATCATTCTCTATTTCTTTTTGTTTACTATTCTTTTCCTATATGTTGTACAATTCCAAATGATTTTATTTTTTTCAAGCATATAGCTCGGCATATAGTCAACTTGACTTGAAGAATGAATCCAAAGAAGCACCACCATTTTGGACATTGTTTCATACAAATGTGGCCTTGTGAGGAACAATTGTCTGTTCTTCGACATGGCCCCCACGCCAAAGGATTTTTGTCACTTCAAATGCTAATATCTTCCAATGTACATGTTGGAATTTTTTGGAATTTTTTTCCACATCTTCTAGAAGATCCTATAGATACTTGTGTCCAGAAATATATATTTTTTTCTTCTAAAATTTGGTATTTGTACTTGGAATGGTAGTTTTGGAGTGTTTTGGGTGAAAACATTGTCAATAACCTTTAGGAGTAAACATAGCCAATGTGAAGGTCATATTTGACATAAATTAAGTCATTTTTGTAAAAAGAATTGCCATATTCTTCTTGTGAATGGTATGAGGTGACTTAGACCTCTAAGAATTTGACATGGAAATTCAATTTTGGCAATTGCCAATGCTGAAGCAGGCCTTCACATACAGTTTTTCATTTTATATTTCTAAATTTTGTTACAAAAATAAACCAACTAAAAGTTTTCATCCACTCAAAAAGATTTTTAAAACAATTTAATCCACTCAAATTGAGAAAAATGGCCCTCCTCATATTGTCCATACCAAGGCTTTTTTTTGGGCTTCGTATTGCCAAATAGCACTAGAAAAAATAATTTGACTAAAAAATGAAAAAAAAACCATGAATTTTTTTGCCGGAAAACTTCAAATTAAAAGAAAAATCTTGGATTAAATTGCCAAACGTGGATGAAAACATGATTATGGATATGTGATATGTGCTAACGTGATATTTTCCATCCATTATTGAGATTTGGAGCACCACTATAACATTTGATATAGCCACTTTGTAAAAAATGAAAAGAAAAAGCCCTGATAAACCCGCAGTCAGGGGTGCTAGATCAGTGGATGTGATATCACAGAATATCCTATTATACAGTCCAGGTGCGACAAGTCCCACATGATCGTGACCAACACTACGTTACTAATCTGCGGTGGCTAGTCGTCGAGAGAGCCCCCCTAATCGCCACAAGCCACGTGTTGGGCCAACGATCATCATTCAGTTAACACTGCAATATCACAAAAGTGTCAAAACCACAATACTACCGTAGTGCAGTTGCATTTCAAGTTTTCATCTTGTATACTACACTAAATTAGTGTGGTGATTAGCAATTAGCACGATCTCAACTCAAATCATATCTAAATTTAGCAAAACTTCTACCCAAAAATGGGGAATTCACAACTGCTTTATGTTTAGCACGTTCAATTAGCAGCGTTTTCCGAAGAGCTAATTATGAAAATCACAATTTTGGGATCACTCACTGCTCATGTAAGCTTAACTACGGTAAGTTAGCACCTAAGTGAAGCATAATGAAGAAGTTAACTTAACATGATCTGGTAAGTAATTCGCCTTCGCCACCTTTCGGATTTGCAAGAGGAATCTTCCGCCTTTGCTTGTATTGCAGTACAGCTCTTTCGCACTCACGCCTTCTGCAGCCAGCTCTGCCCCTGCGCATCACTCAACACAGGACCACACAGGTGTAACAAGAGACAGGAAGAAAGAAACCGAGCTTGAGAGGAAGAGGAAGAGGAAGAAGAAAAAGAAGAAGAAGAGGAGGAGGAGTGACAGCAGCAGCAGAAGAAGAAGATTGAGTTGCTGTTGCCCTTGTTTGCTTTTGGTGGTTTGGGGCTCTATGTCACTGGGACTGGCGAAGCACATGCACGTCGTTTTGGTAGGGAAAGAGCGAAGCAGCGCTGCCTTCGCTCTCCGACTAGTCGTGGACTCCAACTACGGCGCTGGTGCTGCTTCGAGTCCCTCGTGCTCATGTAGGAGGCGCCAGCTTCCATGTGGAAAACTTGGGTAATGGTCGCGGGGATTAGACTACATTAGGGTCGTAGTGGTGCTTTTTAGAGGGGGGAGGGTTTGGAGTTAGGTTTGGGGGTTGCAATTTGATGTGGTCGGGTGTTTGTGAAGCGAATTGAGATCCCTGCCGTGATTTTTCTTTTTTCTTTTTGTGGATGTGTTTGTGTGAGTTCGTTTGTTTGAGGTGAAGAGTGGTGGATTTGTTAGAGGAGAGAAAGTGATGGCTGTGTGAGTGTGAATGCAGGGGTTGTTGGAATCGTCGGATGGGGCAGGAGCTGCAGCTCCCCTTCTTTCGGCAGAGGAGTCAGCGACTCAGGCGGCAGCGGCAGCGGCAGCCATGGTGTCCATGGGGGAGCCAGAGCCCGTGGCGGCGTGCGAGGTGTTCGGGTCGGGGGCGGACTGGCTGAAGTGGATGCCGGAGGACGAGTCCATCGACAAGTGGACTGACAATATCATCGCAAATGTCGACCATCAACAGGACGCAGCAAGGGTACGTCTCTCGCCTTTCTTGCCCTAAAGGAATCACACTTCACTGCAACACTTTAAGCGTGGAGCATAGTTTCTATTACTTGAATTCGTAGATTTTTTCAGTATTCTTGGCAGCAAATCAAAGAGGATTCCAACGCTCCAAATGATGCATTATTTGGAAACCATATGCATATTGGTAGATGATCTGAAACCAACTTGAAAGCCGATGTACATTCTCAACATCACTATGCTCTCATGGGGCGAGATTTCGGATTGTCGCATTTAGGGAGGTGTCGTGATTAGGTGTGGTTATCTTATATCCAGAGAATGTAAACGGCGATGTGCTTAACATTGTCTAAACTACCTTGCCTGAGAACTAGAGCAATAGCCAGATTTGGATTTCGTTAGCCATGGTTGGCCATCATGGAGCTTGCCTTTAGCACTGAGGGCAAGGCGGTTTAGGCTAGGAGTGTGGCGAGAGCGTTAATTATCCCGCAGAGCTTGAGCAAGTTCCGTTCCCGCATTCTGTTATAGTATTGGAAACACTTGAATTGACAAGATGGGGAGACTTCTTGATGAGTGCACAATTAGTGTCGCAGGGCTTTCCATTTTCAGCTGGTGGAGTAACATTTTTTTCGCTCTTGAGAATTGTTTGCATGTGTATTTATCTGGGGTTTTGAAATGATTTGTAGCTGAGCAGTTTCTAGGAAACGTAATTTCGTCAGGGCAGACGTTTTGAGGGGTCTATGAGCTGTAGAAACAGGGAGTTCCTGTTTTACAGGGTGAAGATCGTTTAATTATTCTTATTTGTTTTTTGAGCGCGTCCTAAATCTCTTGGACTGGGGTTGACGACGTTGTTCCTTGGAACTCTTGGAACGCCCTAGAAAAGAGGAGCCCTAGAAAAGAGGATGTGCACGTTTGTCATTTCAGAAGATTTGATTCTATGGAATTTGAGTTTGAGAAAAAATGATTGTGCCATCCAACCCACTACTAAGTTTAGTAGCAATGTTGAGTGGGTATTAGTGTTGGGACTGCATTACCATGGTATCAAGCTGGCATGCTCTAATGGCTTTGATACCAGTCCAACACTAGTGGCTACGACACCTTTTAACTTGTCAAGTTCGTTTGGTACTAGCCCTGGAATGTAGGTGTTGAGTTAAAAGATGTCAAACCTACTCAACATCGGTTAGTAGTTAGTAGTTAGTGGAAAGTAAAAAGAAACTCACTAATAATGTTGGTGTTGGGTTGGTTGTTAAGTTTATAAGAAGTGCCACCTTTTGTTTCTTTTCTTTTGCTTTGCATTTCTCACTCTTGCTCTCCTTGCACTTCGAGAAGTCTGTGTCTGGCGAGGCTTTTGGGTGTTACTCGTGCCGGCTCCTTTTCTGGTCGAGAATTGGTGTTGGTGTAGTGACTGTTGTCTATTTCATTGCCACCTCTTGTAGTGGCATAGTTGTGGCAATGATACGTGCCATACTAGTTTATTTCCCACTAGTGTAGCTGAAGGCCACACTAGGTTTCTTGTAATGGGAACAGCTTCTTAATAAGATGCTGACTTTTCCTTGATACGTGCCTTACTCTGCAGTCGACGCCAACTTCTGCACCAATGCCGGCGCCACCTCCCCCTGTTGAGCAGCGTCCATCAAGTAAGTTTATATCTTTGCAAGACCTCTATTGAAGAATACTTGGGCCCTACCACTTGATCTCTAGGTTCCATTGCTTGTTGCATGACGTCTTTTCATGTAGGTTGGGAATAATTCAGTATTTTCTTAAAGGTAATCCGTTTTGTAAATCATGGATATCTGTTTGAATTGCTAGCTGCAGTGCATTCCCTCTTTATATCATATCATATCATTCCCTCTTCACATTTTTTAACTGTTAAAATATGATTTGAAAGTCACTGTAATTGACTATTAACTTGCAAAGTGAACTTTTATATTTAGTTTAGGCACTCATGGTTTTCCTTTCTTCCGGATTGTAGCTTCCACAAGTGCCATTTCGGCCGCCTCTCCAGGCAGTCCCAGCCCATCTTGTGGTGCAACTGCAGCTGGTTCTGCTTCAGCATCTGGGAAGACACGGATGCGATGGACCCCAGAGCTGCATGAAAAATTTATAATTGCTGTTGCCCATCTTGGAGGAGCAGATCGTAAGTTCACACACGTGACAACTGACTTCGGAAATCAATCGGCTATTAAATTCATACATTTCCTTGGTGTTGCAGTCTGTGGTGACCTCGTGGTGGACCATATCTTCGCTAGTTGCTCCTTGCGCTTTTTTTTGATAAAATGCCTAGGAGGGTGCAAGCGGGTATTGCTGTTTGGCCTTGGGCTGGAAGTATGGAAAGAGAGGGTCTCTTGGATTAGTCGTGATTGGTTTCAACAACTAAATGGTCATATTCGCTGAAATGTCATGTTTCAAAGCGCTTAAGTGCCCAGAGAGCTAAGAACTAGGACTGATTTAGGTCTGAGGTTACAGTTGGAGTGTTGAAACTGTGCCAATTTCTACCACTTTAACGAATATGAGGTTCTACCTAATCTGTGGCCTCCTTTTAGCTGTCGTGGTTCACGTGAGTTTTTCTCCTTGTTGCATTATGAGAAGCTCTCATCTTCTGCGTTCTTTTTAATTTAAGGTGCAACACCGAAAGCAGTGCTGCGATTGATGGGTGTTGAAGGAATAACTATCTACCATGTAAAGAGTCACCTCCAGGTTTGTAACCGTCCTCTGTTTGCAACAACGGTCTTTGCTGCTGGATAACGATCCTTTTTTCAATTTACCTTTTTAGCCCTCTAGCTCAAATAAACTGATTCGACATGTAATTTTTGAACCAAACCGCTGTGAGTGTATCAATATGCTAATGGTCTTTCGTATATTTATTTGCAAGCGCCTGCAAATCTAGGGAAATGAAATAGGCTTGAGTGTGTATACGAGTTCAATTTTTGTAAAGTAGAATACATGCTTCGCTTATATATGTAATGGTTATTTGTCGTCATAATAGCTCTGAATTGTTTATAAAACTGAATTCTTATATCTCTCAATTCACAAAATATTCACATTCATCCTAGATCCCTTACCTATTGTCACAATTTTGGTCACTTACTTAATTGGCTAAATATATGGACAAAACGTAGGAGAAAACATGCTTCTACTTGTATGTCCTCTATGTGTACCCCTTTGTTCGCCCACGTGTTTGCATATGGAATACATTGAGTGCACCCGCCAGATATGTGAGTGGAACTGACTTGACGTCTAATACGGCCCTTGGTTGCGTTCAGAAATACCGACTTGCAAAGCATATGCCAGATATGACCGAAGGTATGTTGAAAGGTCTCACGTAGAGGATCCATCGTTCTCTGTCAATTTATTGGCAGATGCCTGCTGGTTTAAAACATGCAGAAGTTCTTGATTAGGTTGCGTTCACCGTCGGTGTTGTTAGGGATATTTTAGACCAGTTATGATTAAATTCTAAGCTGCACATTGATTTTGTGGCATGAAACGTGCAGAACAAAAAGCGGAACGACGGAGGACTGAAAGCCTTCTGCCACTGGATATGACGTCGTAAGTTACTCAACAGTTTCAATGTTATTTGTTATGACTTTTTAAATGGAGACTTTATAAGGAGAGTCAATGCCTGGAGAGTTTCGGATATGTATTGAAGCTGCTTGTTTGTGTCAACGTTAGCTAACTGAAGAATCTAATTTCCCATTTGTTACCTTTTGAGTGTGGGCACGTAGGACGTTAGTTAACTTTGAGCTTAACTAACAAGCCTGAATTCACCAGCTAGCTAAGTGGCGCTACTTGGTTGGTACGGGCTTGGTTTAAGAGATTTAACTTTGAGAAATATTGATCTGTCTAGTCTCATCACCATACCCTTTCCTCTCCGTTTAAATATCTCAATCCCGACGTCCCATTGCAGGAGCCATCAAATTACACAAGCCTTGCAAATGCAGATGGAAGTACAGAAAAAACTCCACGAGCAGCTTGAGGTAGTTTCTTTTCAATCGCTTTATTCGAAACCGCAGTTTCTGTGCTGTAACGTTTTTTTGAATGCACAGCAGTTGCACCAATATGTGGACGATGTGTTATCAATGACAAGCGTGCACGTAAATGAAAGAGTTTTCCTTCAAAGTGTTACTGAATGAAATAAAACACGTAAGGTAGAGAGGACACCCTACATCACTTTAAGCAGTTGCTCATATATGCAGGTTTCATATACTTTTGGAAAATTTGGTTATGATAGACAATAAGGTTATACCTAGGATTGAAAAGAACACAACTTCTAGACATTTTAGAGTATCTTATGAATTTGTCACTCTTAATCACCCTAATTACCTATAACCGTCATTTACATTGGTGTACATTCTATTTATCAATATTTATCAAATCTGCAACATTTAATGGGAACAGGAATAGTAGTATCAGCTGCCGTTACAATATCTTGTTCAAGCAAATATGTGATTCTCTTATAGGTCCAACGAGAGTTGCAGTTACGGATTGAGGCCCAAGGGCAATCGCTGCAAAGAATGATTGAATCTCAAACTAGAGCAGGAGGAATGGTACTGGACCGCCCTAGCTCTGAGTTGGCTTCACCTATCCCAGCTTCCGCAGCGGCCCTCACCAGCAGTAGGCTTCCAGTGACTGAAGGAAGTACCCCTGTGACCACGATTGCAGCCACCGCTGATATTCCCAGCTCAAGTGAAGGCGTAGCCGCACAGAACGCAACTGACGTTCAACAGGTGACACCTTGTAAACCTCAAGGTTTGTTGGTTTTTACTTTCAAACAAGTCTTTTTGTTTGTTTTGTTCAAGAATACGTATGTTTGACTTTTCAATGAAACTGGTATTTCATTCCAACTGGCACGTCGAATTAGCATTGACAAACTGAATTCCTTAACTGGTGGAAACTCTAACGTTTGAGCGGTCAACATTTGATATCGTTTTGCCTTGCCTTTGTCCCTTCAATATCCAAAAGTACATTTTACCGCTTCTCTGTTTGCTAGATTGGCTTACTTGCATGTGTGGCTCTGTTCATCTAGGAACGTGAGACGGTTGAACCTCCGGCCCCTGTCACCGTGCCAGTCGAAGAGGAGCCTGTGATGAAGAAAGCTCGAATGGAGCAAGATTGTGGCCCTCTCTCTGCTAACTCACATACACAGGAAACAAGCACTGGTTTACAGACGAATTCCAAGGTATGTACACCTAGCAGCGTCCAAATAAGCATCTGAACATGGTCACTATTAGTAGACTGCCTTAATTTTTGTTGGTAATTGAAAGAAAATTCTAACGCATCTTAGCGTGCTTTTTGGACACTAAATGAATTATCTAAAAAATTTCTAAGTGCTCATCATAGGTGTAACCAAAAGAAAATCAAGGCTCTTTCGTTCAGATCATGTACATTTTAGAGCATCCCCAGGTGAACTATTTTTGTATCTGGAAAACATGTTCTTCTGCACGTGAACCATGGTCACTGCAATAATAACCTATCATTGCAGTTCACAGACCATTTGATTTGGAATTTTTTTTCCCTTCAGATATCTATCTAGTTTTTGAAAACCGGGTTCTTTTATTGGGATCAAAGGCTTTTCTTTATCTGAAAAGAACTTGCTAAACGAGGTTTGAGACGTGATTTCTTAGTTACAAATACACCATTCGGTGGGAATGCCCTTTGCCAAGAACCTACAAGCGGTTGCTTTGGGTAAGGACCACAATTTGGTGTAGTTACCTTACTACTTGTAGTCCTTCGCAGGTGCAACGGCAAACCCCGAACCCAGTGGATGAAACAAGAGAGCTCTCGGATGCACAGATTTCAGTAGGAATATCTCAAAGACAAGGACATGGATCCTGTGTCTCCCAGCACCCTGGATCACTAGCTCGAAAGCCTGTGCAAGCCTAAATGAGTGTCTTTTGGATGTTAATGGGAGAGCAAGAACAGGTTTGTTCTGTGTTTGTTGCCATTGATGAATTTTGCTAGGAGAAACGATTCTATATTAAATGAGTATATTTGTGAAATGGTATTGTGTACATGCTTGAATTAGTCTATTCAATAATTAATTTTACTCTTGAGCGGCTGGGAATCCTCGTTCAAATGGTTACCTGAGAGGCCAGCTCTGACGTTCAAGTGCTATGAACTGTAAAGTGTTTCAAGGTTGGAAGTATGTTGTACACATCATTTGATGTCAGATTGTTTCACTCGTTCGTATGATTTGAACTGGGAATTTGTTCAAACAACCCAGTTGTTTCAGTAGGTGTGTCACTCTGCTGTACAACGACATTTTACCTTCTAAGAGTGCACGAGCAGATTATGATGATGAATAGCAGTGTTCCGTTTTCAACAACTGCCACAACAAATGTTGTTTTGTTCTATAATCAACTAACCCGGAAAGAATTGGTGCATGTAGACCTAATAGTTTCTTCGATTGAGTTGAAATTCAAAGAGCTGTAGGACTGGAAATGGTTACAAATCTCGTTTGTTGGACGGACAGTGGAGTGAGGCATATAGTGAGAAAAAGAAATTGCAATTTTCATCACGTTCTGAAGAGAGAATCGTGATTAGCAAAGACTCTACTTTGGCAGGTTGGAAATTACTGTCCTACATGTGCATGGAGTATGACACGTAAAGCTTGAGAACATAGACTGACTTGGGCATGACAGAGAACATCAAATCAAGCGGCATTTGTTGAAACATGAACTCAGGATAGAATGAGCTAGAATTTCAAACACACAGTAAGTAGTTTCTTATTTGCATGTATTGTTTTAAGTTAAGGCATGATTCTCGGGTTTGCTAGGAAATTCTTGCACGGAATTAGAAAAGCACCTCAAAATTGAAGAATCTCTTACCTTTTATTTGGCATATTTTCCGGAGTTCACAGTTCTCCACCCCCTGTGATGAATTTCAGATACCTCTGTGGTGGTCAGCATCTGTATCAATTAGTACTTCCTATCAAAACCTTGGATGAAAAATTGCTATATCACATCCACCTATTTGTGCATATCATTCCAAATGATAATTGAGTTTTTAAAAGACAACCAATTCAATAAAATCAATGTACAGTAAATATTATATACATTATGTACAGAAATATGAAAAAAGATGTGCAATTTTTAAGAAAAGATCCATGCATTTAAGGTTGAGGCAGATTGTCCTACTGTGTCCTACTAAAGGCCAATTTTGGGCATGTAAGGTAAACCAGCCTATGACAGGCAGAATGACTGATTTGGTATGTTGCCATTAGCAAAATAAAATCAGATTTTTTTCTAGCAGAGACAACTTTGAGAAATGAAAGAAGCAGTTAAAATTTTAGTTTTTGGACAAAGTAGGAATTTGTTATGAATTTTTTAAGTATTCTTCCAAAACAATCTGTAGACTATCGGAAATCAATAAAATCTGTCTTCATGGTGGTCATCTTACCACCTAATGCAATCTTCAGATTTCCTAACACAACCACAAGAATTTATAATGTGGCCATCACACAAAGGAATAAAAAAACAACTCTTTATGATGAGTTTACACTCACAATGTGTAAGTGTCCTATGACAGTCATTACTAATTCTATCACAATCACCTAATGCACTAATGTGGGCCACTAACCAACCTAATTAAATTGTAGAAGCAAAAATCTGAAATGGACTGTAATAGGGCGGTTATGTCGATGTCTGCATTAGACAATTGGCCTGTCATAGGCTGGTTTACCTTATTTGGTGTAAAAGCATCACTCTTGAATCAAATGAGATTTTGGGCTACAGTGGACCGTGAGTGTCATATAAATCAATACTTTAGTGATGTAATGGAGTGACTTGGCATTTTTTATCTTGCTACAAAGGGTCCTTCAAGAGCAATAACCTACCATCATCACGCCTATAGTGTCACCAAGTTCCTTCCTGATGTACTCCAGGCAACAATGAGCAAATCAACAAAGATGGGGAATTTTGTTAGAATGGTACCATTCTGCAACTTGGGCGAAAGAACTTCTTGTAGACTTCTGCGTAACCAAAATCGAGACATAACTTATGTGAGCGGCTGATCTCCACGAGCACGGTCCATGAACTTGTGTCTGCAACAATTTTGCTTCAGAGATCGACCATCGTTTCATCACAAGTGGTCAATCTGCTCGCTGGGGTCGACCAAATTTCGATTTTCACAAATAGAATGGTTTGTGCAGAAATTAATTAGGTCTTTCTGCAGCATTGGTCACAGCATTGTACTGTACGAGGATGCCAAACCCCTAAACCCTTGCAATTCGGACCGTCAATTGCAGACAGGAAAGATGCGTTAGTACACGATGGTACTGCAGCTAAGCGCGCGAATACTTGTGCAGACGAAGGAATGAAAAGAAAGCGTCGAGGAGGATGTGTTTGGGTTTGGGAATGGAAGACATGAGGCCGATGGAAAAACTATGCAGAACCGCGCCTCATTTGCAGCTAGCCAGGGTTTGGAATTTGGACTCCGAAGAGAAATGGATTAGTGAATTCGTGAGTCACGGTACCCGTTCGATGACAGTTACAAGACGAATCATGGCTGCTGCTGCGGTGTTGTTAGGGTTTGCTTCTCTAGGGTCGATGATCAACCCTCTCTTGGAAGCCTTTTGCTCGACTTCTTCGCCGCGCAGGTATCTCGTCGCAGCCAGCAATTCTCTTCAACTGCTTTCCAACTAATTTCAGTAAGTGAAATTACTCTATCATCAACATTGCCAGTTGCAGCTTGCTTCATCCAATTTCGAAAGTCACCGTTTCATGTATTGTCGAATTTTGGAGGAGCTTACTTCTTCGGTTGGCGCATTGCAGTCCCAAGAAGACGTGCAGAATAGGAGAACCGAGTTGAATTCTTCGAGCTTGGACACTTGTGTGATTGCATTTGAGTTGTTGCTGAGTGAGGTGCCTGAGAGCGGATCATGGGGAGTCGGAGCCGCATGCTGGGGCTGAGTTCGCGATCAGGGGCTCAGAATGGGAGGTTGAGTCCTTACCGAGGCTCGCCGATGGGAGGCGGTGGAGTGCAAAACATGGGCGGAGGAGGAGGGCCGTTGCCCGCCGCCATTCTGGAGCAAAAGATTCAATCGCAGCACATGGAGATCCAGAACCTGCTCACGGAGAATCAGCGTCTCGCGGCCACGCAGGTGGCTCTTCGCCAGGAGCTTGCCGCGGGGCAGCAGGAAATGCAGCGTATGACTTCCATGGTGGCAGGTACCACGCAAACCTCTTGATTATATTACATATGACCTTCTCTGTAATGAAATTTGAGAAAATCCTGTACACTTCCCACACTATCATTCACTGTAGCACGCTCGTCGCACGTTCAAACTGTGTCAGTTGGGACCCCAAGCGGTAAGATCAGAGAGGATTTAACTAGTGACGCGTCCAAACCAAGACTGTCTGCATTATGATGTAGAAATTGACTCTATTTTACATGGATCACCATGTTGAGCCATTCGTTTGCAACATCTCTGTATTTTGCACGGCATTCATCAGGCGCTTTTTCTAAGGTGGGGACATTAAATTCGCCACTTTCGCTACGGAGCATCCTGTTATTTGACTGCCCAAATTTTTTATTTTGTTCTTGTTGGCAAATGTAAGGATTTCAAAGCACATTTTGATACCACATATAATAGTTATGACGTTTCAAAATTGATTGGTTGATGTTGTAATATCGCCTCTCGATCATATGTACGTGGAAGTGGTGCACACCCTCTTAATCAATATGCACCTATTTTAGTCTGAGATTTTAGTGTGGCCCTTTTGGGTCCCTTGCGATTTGGGGTGTACCTGGCTTCCGTATTTCACACTGCGTTCATCAACCACCTTTCCAGTGTTATCGTAACCTTAATAGCTCTTTTGTACCTAAAGGCAGTGCAGTAGAGGTTTGGGTCTGAAAAAAAGAATGATGATTGAACGAAATTGAATTAAACGTCAATTTCGATAAATTGGCGATATTCCATTACTTTGGCACGACCTGAAACCCAAATCTATACCTCTTACATTAGACCTTTGTGAAGATATATGTCACAATTTTTGACTTGTGCAATATCGCCAATTTAACGAAATTGACGTTCGACAATATGACATTTTGAAGATATACGGAGAATCTGCAAATACAGAGTCTGTGTCATTAGAGACGGTTTTGTGATATTGAGATTCTTTACTAAGTGACTTGAATTGTTCACGTTTAGGCATGCAATCAGAGAAAGACGCACAGATAAGATCACTGATCGAGAAGGCTGCGAAACTGGAGTCGGAGCTGCGATCTACTGAGACTGTTCGGCAGGAGCTTCTTCAAGCCCGAACCGATTGTCAGAAACTGCATCTGCACTCTCAAGATCTGACGCAACAGGTGCGGACCACACAACTGGAACTGCAGCGTGCCCGTGCCGATGTGCAACAAATCCCTTTGTTGAGGGCCGAGTTGGACACCCTACGAACCGAAATGCAGCGAGCCAGGTACTCGAATCCAACAGTTTTGAGTAGATCATATGGGGAATATCTTCATGTGTGTATTTTTGTTTAGATCAACACATGCAATTTTCTTTACTGACTCTAATGATGTAAATTTGGACCCCAGCTGAATTATATTGTTCAAAATATGATCAATCATACCTACTCCCATTTATTTTATTTTGAGTTTTTGAGCCATGACAGTGGAAGCGTTGGTTTGAGCTTCAAGTGCGAGGTCTCTATTCAAACAAGGTTTTCAGTAAAATTAAACTTGTTTGGAGAGCTTTTAGATTACACCAACATGATTCATTGGGAGGTCTCCCTAAGGTCAGAATGATTTTATGGAAGCCCTTCTATGTATCATGGGGAAGCTTCTATATGATGATTGTGACCATAGGAGAGCTGCCCATGAATTTCGAAGACGATTCTCTTTACTATGTTGTCTATGAGTTCCTGAAACAGTTCAAGTTTCATGAAAACTGTGTTTTCATGAGACGTTGTGATATATGCAGCTGTTCTAGTCAATTGTACCAGTATTCCTCAACTTAGTGCCTGCATTAGTTTTCATTTTCATTTTCTGGTTATATTGATGCTTTCTCCTTTGATCTGCTTCAGAACTGCTTTTGAAATTGAGAAGAAATCCAATGTTGAGCAGCAGGAGCAGAGACAGGCCATGGAACAGAATCTGGTGGTTATGGCCAGAGACTTGGAGAAGCTGCGGACTGAGGCGGCTAGTGTCGAGAAAAGATCTCGTGTAAATCCAGGTGATTGGAGTTGTGAGGTTTTCTTTGAAGGACGTTATTGTCAAGTAGTAAAATTGGAGTTGACTCAACTTTCTGGGTGTTGTTTTCTGGAAGGAACAGGTGGTGCAGTGTTCAATGGAGTTTACAACGGCACTGAGGCTGCTTATGCTCAATATAATCATTCCAAGAGTGTGCGTCTTCTGCCCTTAATATCAATTCCTCATTTTCTTTCTGTAAAGGAGTTTTTGTCATGGTGCTGTGTCTATGACTGTGTCATCTATTAAGGTAGAGGACTCTCCTGGTGTCACTTTAACATATTTAGGAGTGTTTTTTGGGAGATCAGTATAGAGCTATGGGGAGATCTTTGGGTTAAAGAGCCAAATCTGTTAAAGTGAAATTTATATCACTATTTCTTATGCAATTTTAAAGTGGGAGGTTGTAGACCACTATTGAAGGATAATAGACAACCCAATTTCCTTTCAAAGATCAGTGGCCATAGACCACTTGCTAATTGAAGGCCAACCACGTTTATTGGAAGAGACGACTTGCTGTTGTTAATAGGGGTCAGCGTAGGAGACGAGATAAGGTAGACGTTTTGGTATCGTCTACCTTATCTGGTAAGAATGCAAAATCTTGCACTGGTCTTCGGCATTGTATACAATCTTGTTCACAGCAGGTGTCGTGCAGGAAGCAGCAAATGGTCTTCAACCTTCCTCCACAGCGATGGAGAGTGATTATGGAAAAGCTCTAACAGAAGCTGCAAAGGCTACAGCATCGCAAGGTGTAAATAATGCTTACCATGGATCCATGGGAACGCAGGATCCTTACAGGGCAGCTGGTGATGTAAGAGTGACAGAGGAGTGGGCCACGCATGAAGCACCCAACGGCAAACCATTTTATCACAACCTTATTACGGGAACAACACAGTGGGAGAAACCACCTGCCTTGGAGGCTCAAAATCACGCTCAGGTTCTTCTCAGAAACGTGCTGATTTTGTTTTCTCAGTATTACTAGAAAATGAACTAATTCTGCAAGTTCTCAATCATGTCATCACTTCTGAAGCAATATAGTTAGGCCAGCAAATAGCTTGCTGAAATTTCTCACTAAATGCCCATACTGCCCAAGCTTAGTCAGTTAGAATTGGTATTCGCTCCTGCTAACTTTCTTGTAATGAAGTTTCATTTATTTTCCCTAGTTGACTACCCAATTTTAGACAAGTAAACTAACTGTGGCTATATCAATGGTTTGAAGTCCTAAATCTACCCACACCAACCAATTTTCAGGAGTTATCTAACTTGAAGATTAATTCTGCATCGGTTAATACCAACAAATTTGCAGTAGTTAATTTGAAGTCCTAATTTTACACTAGTTAATACCAACCACTTAGCAGGAGTTGGCTAACTTGGAAGCCTAATTCTGCATTAGTCAATTCATCAAGTGCAGGCATTCAGTAGGTTAGTTAACATCCAGTGGGCCTCAACACCCCTCTTCGGTAACTGGTGCTTGTTAATCAGAATAAAGCAACTCACAGAATTTAAAATGTTTGGCGTAGTTAACCCACACTGAATACTTCTTTACTTCTTTAATCTTACTACTAGGGTCCCAAACTTTCACTATGACGTACTTTGAATTTGTGAGAACTGTATTACAGTCAATGATAGTGTGGCAGGTGCGCATGATATTCTAAAATGTCATGTTAGAGAAGATCATAATAAAGAAACTTGAGTGTACCGGTACTCTTGTGAAGGGCATGATGTTCATCTTGATTTACTGTGACTGGCAGGCGCATATGCAACCGCAGGTCACGAATTCGCAAGCCTTGCAGACAGCCGCTAACCAGATCATTGCAAGTCATGCTCTGACTACTCTCATGAACGGACAAGTTCAGCAAAATTCCATGGCATCTCATCTTTCGCAACAGCAGCCAACCGCGGCAACTCTAATTGCTCAGCATGGCCAAGCTATGACTCAAGTAGGCGCAAATGGAGCTCAAATCCCTCAAGGGGTTGCAGTTGGGCAGTACACCACTGGTTACGTTGCCCAGCAGCAACCTGGAGTCTATTTATCACAACCAGGCACGCTTTTTCTTTCTTATCCATCTCATATTTATCAAACTGTGAGGCCTACAAACTGAGAGGATTGTCTATTTTTTTAATTTGTTTTGTGCGCAATATTGAGATATTACAAGATGGGATGTTTACAAGGTGCATGAGGTATCATTGGAAAGTTCAGCAAGGTGAGGTGCATGGCCTTGGTTTTGCACAATATGTACGTATTGACCAATAGTATCATTCATTGAAAAATCTACAGATTGTAGGAAAATTTGTCGAAAAATGGAATTCAGCAGTGGTTGGGTGGTCACAGTTGTGGCAACAATATAATAAATACTAGTCTCGAATGACGTCTGATGACATGTGGAAAAAGTGTCAGATTTTGTGCTTGCCAGTTTTTTTCATTCCCAGGGGATCTGCATATATTCATACACAGCTTAGAACTTTTCAGGTGCAATCACATATCCGGGTGCCCAGTTACAAATTCAGCAACAACCTGGTTCTTATGTTCAACATCCTGGAATGGTGCAAGCACAAGCTGGGAAAATTCAACAAGCTGTGGTCCCTGCTGGTGTTCAGATGCAGACTCCGGTTGCTGTTCAGGGAGCCCATGTTTTAGCAGTGCCTGGACAAGCTCCGCAGACACCAGCGCCTGCTCCAATGCCCCACCTTGTACATGGTCATCTTAGTTACCCAGGCTCTGGATTGCTTCCACTACAAGGACCCGCACATTTAGCTAATGGTATGCAACATTCCACCCTCTTGTCCCTATTGCCTCCTCCTGCTATAGCATAGCAATCTATCTTGCAATCGCCCCTAGATCAGCTCATTGTAATCAAATTTTCAAGCTGTTTACGAATCAATTTGGTAACAATGTTTACAAACAACATTACATCAAATTCTGCTCAGATTTTAAACTCAGTTCTACTTGCAACTTTAAGCAAATAATTTAACTTTGAATCCCAATTAAGCATGTAACTTTAATTTTCAACTTAAGCGTTTCTGAGTCTTGCTCAGGTGGCTATGCTGCTGCAAATGCCCAGCAGCAGCAAGTACAACTTCAACAACAACAGCAATTGCAGCAACAGCAACAAATCCAACTTCAGCAGCAGCAGCAGCAGCAACAACAACAACAACAACAACAACAACAACAACAACAACAACAACAACAGCAGCAGCAGCAGCAACAACAGCAACAGCAACAGCAGCGTCAGGAGACACAGGCTTCAACACAGCCTGGGCAGCCTGCTACCAGAGCAACTGCTCAAACTGCTCAAACACCTCCTGCTCCATCAGCTCAGACCCAGCCCCAAGCTACAGGGAATGGCGCCCAGGCAGGACCCCCTCCAAATGGTATGAAGCTACACTCAGAATACCTTAACTATGACCAGTCTTAATTGAAATTCTTGATCATCCTGCGCACTTGCCACACTTGTAGCTCACTTTTAGAAAACCTGAAACCTCGCAATGTACCTCACTAGCTTGTCAAACATTCAAACTATGTCATATTTAGTGAAAAAAAGTGGTACCTTCGATGTTATAATAATTGGCAAGTTTATTTATCTGTCCGCACTGGCGTAGCGTTGAGTGCATTTCCATTGTTGTGCTTCACGATTGTTAAATTGATGGTTTCATATTATGAAGTTTTCTCTTGGTCCAGGTGCAAAGCTTTTCGTATTTGGCATTCCTGAGGACATGGGGGACAAAAAGTTGGCCGACTTGTTCGCCCCGTTTGGAACAGTAATATATTCAAAAGTTGGGGTGGAGAAGGAAACAGGTCGGAATCGAACATATGGTATGTCCCTAGTCTTTTCCATACACTGCTTCTTATTAGCACTACTTGATTATTCTCAAATGCCACCTTAATTGGAGGTTGCTTGTGATGTGAGGCGTATGTCAATTACGGTAAAGACTGTTGTTTGTGGGGCATAAAATCAAGCGCCAAGATGGCAATAAGACCTAAAAATTAGGAAAACTACAAGGTAGTCACAATTCAAAACATTAGTTACAGTACGATCCAGTTTCTCTTGATTCTGTTTTTCTAATGTAGTAGTTTTTCCCCTTTTGGGTTTTTTTTATCAGAGATTTTATCCCGACACAGTGAAGTACTGAGGGTTGGGTTCCTTTACAAACGTCAGAATTGTAGAATCGAATAATGAATACTCCATTTCACCTTTCTATGCAGTTACTGTGAGCCAAAGTAATTGCGTTTAGTATTTTTTCAGTGTAATTTGTAGTAATTGCATGGAATTTTGTAGATGATGAGGGTTACCATATTGATTGCGTCAAGAACTCTACTAGCTTTTCTAGCAATTATAAATGAGGTTTTATTAACGTATTAATTCACCAAGTTTGCTTTATTGTTGAGCAAGTTTTATTTCTTCAATATGAGCTTTGTATGTTTCATTTGTGATCTTCAAAGATAGAAAAATCATTGGGGATCATATCATTCTTGAGTGGCACAATATCTTGAGGTCAAATAAAAAGCTTTGTTGGTGTTCAAGTTTTTTTACTCAATTCACTTGGGCAATCTGTAATGCTTTTATATCATTCAACAATCTTCAATTTTGCAATTCTATTAGAAAATTATGTAGATAAATAAATTCATCTCCAAAAATTGGCTATTGTATTCAAATTTCTTTCAGCAATTCAAAATATCTTTAAAAAATCACATTTCAATGTTAAGAACTCTTAAAGTGATGCAAATAGTATCTCCTACCATTGATCCTATTGCAATTCCATAGATATCAATTATATTCTATGCCATTTAATATTTTTTAAATGCCAAATAGCAATTAAGTCATCATATGGATGAAGAATTGGATGAAGGTGGAGATTGGATACATCACAAACATGTTATTAATTAGATATATCTTAATTTTATAAAATAATGCATTGTAACTATATCAAAATAAAACAAGTATATGTATCTATTTATATATAATAATTATAAATAAAAAATATACTTTATTCTTGCATTTGTTGCCACAAAATTATTTGTACATTGTTATTCTAAGTTATGTCTAAATATTCAATATGTATTATTAAACAATAACAATATTGCAATAATAATAGTATAATGCTTTTAAAGTTTGGCAAATTCTGTAAGATCCTAAATCTATAAAAGTTTAGATAAGTTTTTATTGTAGAATCTTATAATTTTTAGAAATAAGTTGAAAGAATTTGTATATTATAAAAATGATTGAGATAAATTTTCTATGTAATTATTTTAAATAAATCTACATCAAATTTGAAAATAATATTGGTTTGAATTGGAAAAAATAATTTACATTTCAATAGTTAATGGAGAGTTTTTAAATCCTTGTAAAATGAATAGAAAGATTATTTTTTATTTATTTATTTTTAAATTAAAAAATAGTAGAAATTCATATGAAGTTGATTAATAGATTGTTTTATAATTATTTTTATGCTACCTTAAGAAAGTATCATTAAAGTTATATAAGTAAAACATTATAAATGATCTGCAACAAAAATATTATTTTTGTTTTTTTAATATTGCAAGTCTTTATAATAATTGATTGTTCAATCTCAAAATGGAAAATGAATTTGATGAAATTAATTAATTATAATTGTAATCTACTTTTACAAAGTCACTTACATTTATTTATTTTTTATTCAATTCAATGAGTCATGAATGTGGTTTTCAAATAAATAGAAACTATTGTAAAAAGAAAGTTTAATAACTTAAGAGGTTAAAAATGATGCAATTCATAAAGACAAGTTTCCATCTTTCATCTCTAGGTCTCTTCATAATTGCATACATGTATTCTACTTGCTATGTGTTTTTATTACTTTTTAGAATAATTTAATTTATAAATTTTCACCAATTTCAATGAAAAATTGAAGATGTTTTTTTATGATTGATTTACTTAATGGGCATCATTTTGTTGCAAATCTTTCTAGGATTAACATTGAATATCATTGAAGAAAATTAATTACATTAAAAACCTATGTTTTAGCTTTTATTATTATTCTATCTTAATAATCCAATTAGGTTTTAGTAGCTCATACAAATTGGATTACATGCATCTTTTATTTCTCTCCTAAGCAGGTTTTGTTTCTATGGATTCATCACAATCTGCTGAAGCAGCAACCAACCAAGTCAATGGTATGGTTATATCTGGCAAACGTATTAAAGTGGAGTTGAAGAAAGGTGAAACTGAAAATCAAAACCAACAACATCAACAGCAACTGCAACAAGTCTCTCACCAACATCAAGCTCCTTCTGGAGGATCTGGTCCTACTAGATGGAATCACACTCATAATGGAAATCCAGGCTATCGGCCTTATTAAGCATTTTTGTTCACAATGCTACATTACAACACGTTTAAAAATAATTTTCTAATATGTACAATGATTTTACCTTACATTAAAATTTTCATCACATAATTTTTTAAGTTTATTGTATTTTGGCACTATAGAAGTCAAGTCATACATGTCTTTATATTAGCCCCTAACTACCCGTGCCGTATATGAGATTTGAAAAATGCAAAGAGATTCTATAAATAATAACTTAGAAGAAAAATCTATTTATATTCATATGAAAGTTGCATATTTTAATTTGTAGATCACATTTGTACAATTTCATTTTTCATTAATCGCATAAACCAATATTTGTAATACAATTTTGAAGTAAAATATAAAATTTTGGAAGATTGCTTCTAATATGGATTTGGAATCTATATAAGGACTGAAACATCTATTAATTTGAAGGATCTATAATAATGTGTTAAAAGATGCTAATGGATGAATAATTTGGTATTGATGTTAGGAAAAAAAATTAAGATTAAATCACTCCAATTAGATTTATTACTTCTATTAGTAATTTTTATAAATAGAAATTGAATAAAAATATGAAACATTTTTTCAAAATTTAAATTATAGTAGTCTAGTCATTAACATTCTAAGACTAATCTAATTTGCAATGATTTTTTATGCAAAAATACTCAATATGATTTTTTATTTCAAATACTTTGATGACCAAATATTTGTAGTTCATTTTGAAATGGCAACATTTTGAATTAAAAGAAACATTGCTTTAAGCTTGGCATACATTTAGTTCTTTATATTGAATTTTTATTGTACCTCTTTTTTAATGAATTTGTATTATTTATTTATAAATCTTTTACAAAAAAAATTAAGGATAATTTGGGATGATTATAAATCAAATTCACATTTGTAAAATTTTACAAACTTTACAAATATTCATTCTTCAAAATTTTAAAAGTGAATGTTGAAGCACTTAATGATTAAAATTGCAAGTATGCTATATTGTGTAAGAAGCAACTTCTTTGTTTTTTTATTATTTGTTCATAAATAATTCTAATTTTTATTTTCCTTTAAATGATTATATATATTATATTTCTATTGTATCATACTATAAAAAATGGAATAATCATCTAAATTAATTATATAATTTTACTTTAACCACCTTTACAGTAACTTTTTAAGAAATTTTACAGTTTAAATTGAAAATTATATTCATCTTTTGTATTATTATTTTTTGTAATTGATTTCATTTATTCTTTTTATTTTACTTTCTTTTGTTTGTACATTGTGAAGAAACAAAATTATATTCAATATTTATAAGTTAAGGTGATGTTTTGCTATGTAATCATAAAGAATTTTTTTATTATTTCTAAAAGATCTTTCTACAAATAATTTTTGACCATTTAAAATTCGATGTTGTATTCATATTGTAATTTTTAGGATTAAAAGGTAAGACAATTCAAATATTCATTTGTCCATTTATTTATTTTTAATTAGGTAGACATGCAAAATGTCAATATAAGATTGTATAATCAGTAGTTCAAATTTTCCATATATAAATAATTTTGATGGTTTTGACTTCAAAACCCTTTTTTTTCTAAACAAATGGAATTGGTTTAAAATTCAATTAGTTTCTTCAAACATAATTCTAAAATGAAACACATATTTTAGAATATAATTATCGTAGCAAGTCTTGTATATTTAAAATAAATTCATTAAATATTCTTCATAAACAATGGATTTTTTGGATTTGATTTTTTCTTTTAAAGTATGTATACAATTAGTTTCTAACTTGAATGAGGTCTTTCAAGCATTTGGGGTAGCCAACATACAAATTATAGTTTACATTTATTTACTAAATACTTTAAGTTTTTTCCTAATAATTTTGAGATGCATGATCTACTATACAAAGAAGGAAACAACTCTATTATGAAGTAATAAACTTTATTAAGAAAGTGCTGACAACAAAAGAGGAAGGTATGTTATTATTATTTATTATGTACCGTACATTACAAAATTTACATGGATTGAAAGAGAAAATTGGAATATTTCCTAGTCAAATAAATAATATGAATAGCAAAAAAAATAAATGAATTTTTATTGTGCATCAAATTTGTTTTTAAATTTCTATCTAAATTCTGAAGGCCTAATTTCAAAGCTAGTGGTAATTATTAGGCAATCTAATTAATTATTTTAAAAAAAATAGTTTTTTAATTTTTTCTATAATTTATACCTTTAAAGAATATGATTGTAAAAAAAATTATAACACTAAGCATTTAAATTCTTTTTTGTGTTATTAAGATTAAGACTCAAAATATTTGATAGTATTACCAAAAAAATAAAATTTATATGAATAGTAGTATGATATTTTTATTTTGTAAGTGTGTAATGTTTTTGGTGAAATTTGATAAATATATTACGTATCTAAGCTTTGGATAATATATCAGAAAATCTATTTGAATAAAAATAATAATTGATAAAAATATTGATATAATTTTTGGTATTGAATTAAATAATTTATTAAGAGTTTAACTAAAGGTCCTATATTATATTTTGAAAATTTTGAGAATTTTTTTACAAGTGAGAAAAAAAATTGAATATTGAATATAATACATATGAGATATAATACATGATTAGAAACAAATTATAAAAACCAAAATTATAGTTTTCAACAATTTTTTGTAAAGATGTTATATAGATGATTTGTAGTTGTACATTAAAATTGTAAATTTCGTTTTTTGACTCTTATTTTATATTTTTAGATATATATTTTTAGAATGAAATAAATTTAGAAATTATTCAATTTAATTGTGAACATTTTAATATAATATCCTATTAATTTTATGTAATGAATTTTAACATATATTATATTGTTGATCTTTAAATAATATTGTAGAAATATGGAGTTTTGTCATATTTGAAAGAAGTTGCAATCAAGAAAAATTGCTTCAATTTAATGAAGTTATAGTTTATGAGCATATCTATAAATGTTCACTGGTATGTTTACTCCCTAACTCCAATAATAGATGATGTTTTTTGCAATAATAAAGAATTTAAAGTGACTTACTAGTATAATTTTTTTTTATCATTATATGCTTATATTAAAATTTAATTTTTGAATGTTTTGAAAAAGACCATGTATAAATTTATTTGTAAATTCAACATAAAGTATTCAATTTTTAATTTAAGAAAAACTCTAGAATTTTATTCATTGCAATGACATTATTTCTTTATTGAAGTAGACATTTTTATTAAAATTTATTTTTTCACTCAAATTAGTTGAACATTTTAGAATACCATTTTAAAAAATTACAATAATTTTAAATTTATAAAAATAATATAAGTTGTAGAAGACATATGGCTTCATCTATTAAAAGAAAAGAAACTGAATATCTATCTTTCATAAAGTCTTTAGCTTAATCTTTTATGTGATGTACAATTATTTTTAATATGTTTTACAAAATTTGACAATCCATCATCTATTATGGTACACAAAGAGTATCATTTGTCAATTCATTTTATTTCTATTTTTTTCTTCTTTTCACTTCTAGGTACCATTTTTATATTGACTAATTGTATTCTAGTGCCATTTCTAGACAATATTTGTCTTTATTTCTTCATTCATTTATTATAAAGTATAAAATTTTGTGAATATTTAATAATTTTATAGAATGTACTAGATATTTGAAGGCCAAATAGAAATTAGATTGTCTTCATAAGGATTCATTGATTTATAATCAAGTATTCAAAATATTTCAATTTGGAGAATATTTTCAAAATATCTTGTTACAATTTTTGGTAGATTTTTAAAGATTGAATTTTGTTACTCTCTTAATAAAAGGGGATACATGTGGTATATTCTATCACACAAGATGATTGAAAGATAAATGCTATTACAAAGTTAAGTCAATTTGTTGTGTGAGGATTTTGTAAAATTGAATTGTTAATAATTTTGGCAAGTTAGGAATAATAAGAATTATTGATGATGAAATGTATAACATATCAATAATTTCCTTATAACATGAATTGCAATGCACAAAATAGTGGGTGGAAGCATTTCAAGTACTAGAAATAGCCTTAAAAAAAAAAAGGCTTTGGTATTATAAACATTTGAAGAGTCACAATATCAATCAAATAATTTTGTCAAAGTGCGCTCTACATCCATGAAGTAAAATGATTGAGAGCATAAAACATACTCCCTCTGTCCCAAAATGATCTTCTAGTTGGACAAAATGTTCTAAATTAAGAATGAAAATAACAAAAATTTTAATCCATTCTGCGCCATAAATAGAATTTGGTGCACTCCTACCATCTTGAAAACTTTTAGTTTTGGAACCCTTTTTCAAGTGTAATTTCAGAGTCTTGAAAAGCAGATTTTAAGGCATTTTCAAGGAGTATCAGTCAGCATCCAATTGTTGAGTGTGAGGTGTCATTTAGTAGATAATTAGTATAGGCCCAAGGCCATGTGTGGACCTATGTACGACCTTCCAAAGCTTCATCTCTTCAATCACGCAACATTCAAAGAGATGCAAAAAATAAGAACAAATAATATTAATTGACCCCTTCAATCATTTAATTTATTTTTTGATTGATGATTGCATGGATGGAGGGGAATTATTACTAGGAGTTGTTTTGTTGGTTCCATATAGCAATTGAAAGTCAAATTTGACCAATTTTCAACATCACAAAGTGCAACATTAAGATCATTTTGGAACAAAAAATTGAGGCCATCACGAAGATCATTTTGGCACGAAGATAATATCATTTTTTTCTAATAACTCATACTTGCATGAATTCATTAGTGTTATATTATATCATGCTATGGATTAATTTAACTAATTAATTGAAGATATTCCTTAGAAGAGAATATTTTGAAATACAATTCATATTGCAATGATTTTTATTGCAACTTTTCATTACTTTTATATCGAAGGTAGTCTTATACTTAATTTCTTTGTAATAATATGGAATTTGTATTAAAAAATTAAGGTAGAAGAAGTTTAATGATTTTGAAGCAAATTATTAAAACATATTAAATCATTGATATTTACATCAATTGTATTGTTCTTGAAGCAAAATGAATAATTTATAATTAAAATATCATTAATTATTAATATAGAGTAGTAATTTTAGAAATCTTGTTAAATCAAAAACCACATTGGTATAAAATTAGCTCAGTAAGGGGCTAAGGGCATTGCAAACACTTTGGCTTACTAAATGAAAAATTGTATTTGTCTTAACAAATGAAATCAAGTCAAATTTTCAAACATGAACAATATTTCCTATATAAATGGATTTTTTTCATAAATATAAAATTATTTAAATTTATGAATTCTATAAATGTTAGATTTTATCATATTCAATTTGCAATTATTTTCAAACTATTTTTATCAATCTTTTGAATCTTTGATTAATTCAAATAATTAAAAAAAACTATTTCAAAACTACAATCAAGTAGAAAGATAAGAATTATTATGTAAGTAACATTTAAATCACATTAAGAAAGAGTTGCATTCATGTAAACTTAGTTAATCTCCTAACATCAAAATCTACTTTTCACAATTTCATATCACCTTTGAAGTTGTGTCAGATACTTAGGTGCAATTGTAATAACTCAATTATCATACAATTTATAAATGAAGTAAAGATATGGATGCAATCAATATCTTACTATATCACTACAACAAAATCGGTGTTTTATAACTGTAAAATATGACTGCAGTGAGTCGTATAATTAAATAATATGACATGCAAAAATCATTGTAGATGATTTGTAGGCATATTTGCAATCATATGGGTTGGGGGATATAAGTAGCCATAATTAGCCAATGTGGCGTATATATTGACCATCTTTAGAGGCTTGATATTTTCTTGAGCTACCCGGGCAAAGAAAACAAAATTCTACATGGCATATGACTCCGTGAAGTCCGTGTAGTCATATTTTTGACTAACGTGGAATATAATTTTTTGCAGTCATATTTTTGTTGATGTGGAAAATGACTCTCTTGAGCCATATTTTTGGATGATGTGAAATATGATTCTTGTGAGTCATATTTTTAGTTGATGTGGTAGTTCACGTGGATATCATTGATTATCTTATAACTAACTGCAATCATGTTTTGGAAAGCTCAAAGTTACATTTTGGCACTCATAACTATGAGAATTAAATGACTATAGCTAGTTATATTTTGGACAATATGTATTGTAAAACAAAACAAAACAAAACAAAACAAAACAAAACAAAACATATATCACAATGAATCATTCGTACAGGCCAATAGGACCTATATTCATTACAATAATGTGAAGATGGCTCTATTGGGTTGCAAATAGCCTCCAACGATTTTGTTTCAGCTTTTAGTACTTGTATCTACAATTAAAGAAATGGGAGTTTAATTTTTAGAGAATGAACAGCAAAGCTCAACCTTCAAAGTCTTACAACAATACAAAATATGTAGTATGGAGTAGGAAGAATAACAATGATAATAGTGTTGAAAGATAACTCAACTATATTGAATTATTTTGATTATGGATCAACAAGATTAAATACACAACAAGTAGAGCACCCACTACTTCAGTTATAAATCTCCACTACGCCTAATTATAGATTGTACAGTGCAGGTCTAACGTAAGCTATTGACTAAATTGGTTGGCTTGGATGTACATGTATATAGGATGAATGTAGATGACAATCAAGGTTTAGGAGCGTTTCTCCAACACCCTCCTTCACTCCAAACCCTAATTGCCGTCGAAGGCTTGTGGAAGAATGACCCAATGGTTTCCAACTGAAGTTGTGTGCGTGCTTCGGGACTCTGAGCATCATATGTCCTTGGTGTGTGTACTTGTGTTTAATTTCGCAGATGAGGATTGAAACTTGAGTTCACAGAGAGGGCTCTTGAAATGTTGATTGTATATGAGGCTAAGCAGGAAGCGGGTGCTATGATGTTGGGGTACATGTGCAGATTCTTTTGTTGGTGTTGTGGCTCGTTGTTTTGGTGGTAAGTCGAGTATGTGACCATGTGCAGGCAATATGCATCAGCTTGTGGTATTTGATTTGAGGGCGCGACGATGCATCACAGAGTCAAGCTGGAAGGGTGTGTGGGTTAGGTGATTTTGACGGGGAGGAGTCTAAGATTACAAAATTTGGCACTGATTCTGACGGAGGTGTGGAAGCACATTGGAGGCATTGGATATAGCATCCCGAGGAGTAGTGGGATAATTGGAGCACAAGAAGGAATCTAAAGGCACTGGATTTTAAACATAGGTTGATTAGGAGAGGGCTACGGTTAGATAATGCAAAAACTCTAGGATGGGCATGCATTAAGTTTTTAGACTAGATAATGGATAGGGTATCACACCTGCTTGGCATTGATTTTGTATAAGAGAGGCTTCATGAGGAAGTCCGCAAGTTGGGTTGCAGTGGGTGTGTAGTCTACATGTATGGCTCCTACGTTTGCAACTTCTCTTATAAAGTGATGTTGGATTTCACTGTGTTTTGTCCATGCATACAAAATTGGATTCTTCACTAATTTGAGGCACGATTGATTGTCATTGAGGAATATTGTAGGGCAATCCGTGATATCACCTAGTTCTTGAAGCAACCATTGAAGGTGGATAATATCTTGGGCGACATTTGTGAATACTCTATACTCAACTTTGGTGTTAGACAACGATATAGTGGGTTGGAGTTTGTTGCTTCAATGTATGCTAGACTTGCCCAACTTATTCAGGTTACTTGATGTTGAGTGTCGTGTGTCGAGATCTTATCCCGAATTAGCGTCAACATAGGTATGGAATGTCGGTTTGTTGTCGCTTGAAAATAATAGTCCGTAGTCAATTGTACCACATAGATAATATAGGATTTTCTTTGCAGCTTGGTGATGGGCATTAACTAGTTCCTGCATGTATCTGGAAACGCAACTTATCATGTAGCAATCATCGGGTCTGGTGTCAGTTAGATAGATCAAGCTGCCTACCAAGGATTGGTACATTTCTGGATCTGCTTTCCCTGTTCCTATGTCTTTGTGTAGATGGACCTTAGGATCAATTGGTATTTGCATAACATGGTGGAAGCATGCTAATAGGAACCAACTTAGCCGTAATCACTATTTTTTTTTTAAGAATCTTCATTCTGACTATTGAATATAAGTTGAAATATGAAAAAAAATTGTAGAGCATTGTTTTTTAGTTATGGCTATATGACATAATGTAAAAAAAATTAATTATGTTAAATTTCTAAGTATCAAAAGGGCCAAAATGTAGTAACCACTACTTAATTCTACTTAATTGGATTCAATAAGGACCCATCATAGATGATTTAAAGACTATTTTAGATGAATAAATAACAATTTTTGGTAGAGTATTGCAATAAAAATCCATTACAAATGACTTAAAGACTATTTTAGATGAATAAGCGACAATTGTTTGGTGGAATATTCCATTAAGGACCTCTATAAGCACCTCACTAACGTCTACAAGTGGCTCCTATTAGCATACTTCCACCGAACATTGTAGTGTTGTAAGTTGAACTTCTCGAGAAGCTTGAAGATATATCCTTTCTGATTGAGAAAAATTCCGCTCAGTTGACGGTGAACTTTGACACCAAGGTTGCTGCTCACTTTACCCAAGTCTATCATTTTTAACTCATTTTGCATTTTTGATTGAAGTTTGTCTATGGCTTGCTAATCATCGCCGATAATGATCAGATCATTAACGTAGAGCAGTAGAAAGGTGAATTTTCCTTCCGTTCTTAAGAAGTACAAATTGGGGTCGCTTGTGCTTTGAGTCAATCTATGTTCTTTCAACCATTGAGTGATGCAATCATACCAGACTTTAGGCAATTGCTTGAGGCCGTAGAGTGCTCGGTTGATTTTGCAGACCTTAGAGCTATCTTCAGCTCTAGGAAATCCATCAAGGATCTCCATTACGATGTCTTTGTTCATAGTACCATTTAAGAAGGCAATGATGATTTCTAATTGATGCAATGGCCAGTTGTGTTTGGCAGCTAATGCAAATATAGTGAGGATTGATGACCACTTCACTACTGGTACAAAGATGTTGTAGTCAACACCATCATTTTGTTGAAATCCCCTGGCCACAATCATGGCTTTGAGCTTATTGATTTCTCCTTTTGCGTTTTTTTTGAATTTGAACAACCACTTAGTTGTTATTGGCTTCATGTTGTATGGTTGGTCTATGAGTTCCCAAGTTTTGTTCTTCAAAATGGATGTAACTTTGTTGTTGATCGCTTTTTACTATTATGTACATTGAGAAGCGGTTTTGAAATCCAACGGTTCTCTTGTAAGTTCTGAGACCAAGGTCTATAAATTCTGTAGTCTAACGGATGGTGTCCAATTCCTAGTGGGATAGGGTATCTTTGTTCTGATGGTTCGGTACTACAGTTTACATGGAGAATTTGTCTATTGTTCAAGGTAGATCTATCTAGATTTATAGGCAAATTTTCTTGTCTGTTTGTGTTTTCTAATGGAGCGGAATTGGTGTCGCAGGGTGAGATGGTTGGGTATTGGGTCATAGGGTCAAGTGGTTGGGCGGATGAGATTTGCCATGTGATAGATTCAGGTACTAATTCTTGTGTATAAGGTGCCTTTGTGTCATTTTCTATGTTGTTGGTTTCTGATCTCTCTGATAAAGTTCTGGGATGCTAGTTAAGGGTTTGATTTTGCTGAGGTATTGGTAGCCTACACGGGACTCATTGAATACAACGTCTCTGTTAATGATCACCTTCTATCTATAGTTGTCATGTAGTCAATAGGCTTTTGTTTCACTATCAATACCCAGAAAGAGACATGCGTGTGTCTTGCTATCAAGTTTCTTATGGCCAAGCTTCCTTGGAAATGTGGACATAAGAAAAAGAGCCAAAGATTTCCAAGGCTCAAATGTTAGGTACAATACCTGAGTACTTGGCTTTTGATGTCTCACCCGAATTTGCTTTGGTTGGACTCATATTGACGAAGTACATTGCGTGGGATACTGCTTCTGTCCAAAGGTAGTTTGATAAGTTGCAGCCTTTTGATATGCTTCTCGCATGTTTCATGATGGTGCAATTTTGGTGTTCAGAGACTCCATTCTATTGTAGGGTGTTGGCTTGGATCAATTTTTGACGAATGCCATGCTTCGTGCACAAGTGTCTGAATTTGGTCAACATGTATTTGTCGCCTTTGTCCAATCGCAGGGTTTGAATGGGGTGTCTTGTTTCAGTTTCAATCTTTTGCTTGAACTCGCAGAACTTGAACATTATCTCACTCTTGTATTTCAGAAAGTAGATCCAACTTTTGCAGGAGTAATCATCTGTGAATATGAGGACGTAGCAGGATCTAGTGAGAGAGGCTTGTTGTATAGGGCCCATGAGATCGGTGTGAATCCATTGCCCAGATCTGACAACTCTGGTCTCCGATCGCTTAGAAAATTGTTCTCGATGTTGTCAACCGGCCAATCATGCAACATGAACATACTTGTTTTTCTAGATTGATCTTGGGAATTCCAAGTACTCATGATGTTTTTGAAAGGTGATGAAGGCTAGAGAAGCTCAAATGACCTAGGCGACAATGCCAGAGTGTGGAGACTTCATTGATGTAGGTCGAAATTGTTGCTATTTGATCTTTGAAATAATACAGTCCATTTGCTGGATCCCATTTCTCTGATGCAACTATTTAGTTTTGTGTGTCCATGATCCAACAATTTTTACTTAAGAATACAACTCGATGACCGGAGTCAGCTGTAACACCAACAGAAGCTAAGTTCTTCTTCATACTAGATACATACTTAACACCTTTCAGTTTTATTGCACTATCTTCAATGTTTACAGTGGCAGAACTGGACCCTTGTATTTCATGGGATTCTCCTCCTCCGATTTTGATCTCACTGATTTCTACACTAGAGGAGGTGGGGGTGATCTAGCTTCTGAACATCCGAAGGAATGTGTAATGAGGCACCACTATCTAGGTACCAAGGGCTATGTCCCCAATAGTATGTATCATATTGTGAATCATAATTGTCTAGGTGTGAGTCAAACATCTCAACTGAATTTACATATATTGTACGTTTTGCAGGTTCTACGTAGGTTTTATGAGGTAGCTTACAATCTCTAGCAAGGTGGCCAAGCTGATTGCAATTGTAGCATACTGGTGGTGGGCGAGGAATTCCGAAGTAGCCTCTACCTGGGGTTCCGTGTCCATGCATGGGCTAGCGTCCTCCTCGTCCATGGATGCTCGTTTGTTTCTGGAAGCTGGCAGCTGATGCTGCATCTTCATCACCGAGTTATTAGCTTTGATGTTGTCATAGGTGTGCCTCTAATAGAAGACTTGCACTTAATTTGTCAAATGGCATGTTGGGGTCGATGTGAGTAAGTGTCTGGATCGTGCTTTTGAACAAGCGTGGAAGCCTATTCATGACCAGTTGATAGATGGTACAATTTGGTAGTTTTTTTGCCCATGTTGCTTAGGTGGTTCTTGAGCTCCCTAGCCTTTTTGACATAGTCCTTGATTGAACTCCCTTCCTGCATGCAAAGAGACTGCGGTTGCCCCATCAATATGAGGACTTGAAATTAATCTCCAGAGTTGAATTGGTCCTTGAAAGCTTTCCATGCTACGGCTGGATCTATATGCTCTGCTACAAGATCTATGATGTCATCAAAAACCAACAGTAAGATCAGTCAACATGCAAGCATTTTTTTTCGTTTCAATTGGGACTCAATTATTACCTCTCCTTCTATCGTGGCTGGAAAAGCAACGAGATTTTGTTCTGTTTCCGTAATGGACCATTGTCCTTCTGCTTTCAAAACTACTCTCAATTTTAGGGCCTACATGTAGTAGTTGGAGGAGCCCTTCAGCTTATCTCCCTCCATGAACGCTACATTGATTACTTTTGCCATTTTGTTTAACAAAAAAATGAGCTATTCCGTTTTGCGATCGGTGCTCAATACAAGATGAGTTATTCTATTGTTCAGATGTTGGAGAGGACGGCGCTCTATTGTGCGGACTTGGTGCTCTATTGAATAGGTTGACGATTCTATAATTTGGTGCCTAGGAGCAACGTTCTACTGTGTCAAATACTAGACAAAAGCTCTGGTTTCTCTTGTTCTATGATATATTCAATCACTAGTTCAATCACTAGTTTGATAGACAACAACTAGTTCAATCACTCAATTTGTCAATCATGTATATTGACATTCAAGAGCAGCGCTCTAGTATGCCGGATACTTGACAAGCTATGTTTTGACCCTTCTTCTGATCTCTTGTTCTCGCAAACTCTTGATCTGCAAGAGACAATCAACTCAATTACTTGTATTGTTGCTCACTCTAATTTCTCTATGTGTTTCGCTTTGATACCATGTTGAAAGATAATTCAATTGTATTGAATTAATTTGATCATGAATCAACGAGATTAAATACACAACGAGTAGAGCACCCATTGTGCCTAATTACAGATTGTACAATGCAGGTCTAACGTTAGTTATTGACTAAATTGGTTGGCTTGGATGTACATATTATACATGATGAATGCAGATGACAATCACCGTTTAGGAGCGTTTCTCCAACAAATAGAAGGAACATGAAGAAAAAAGCGGCAAGTGCTAAGAGATAACAACAAGCAAGAGTTTAAAATGCAACAACAAGAAATAAGAAACAAGAACTAAAAAGCAACAAGAAGAAACAAGAAACAAGAACTAAGAAGTAAAATGCAAGAAAAATAAAGAATTTAGATGCAACAAGAAAAAACAAGAAGAAACAACTAAAAAGGAACAAGAAGCAAGAGTTAAGATGCAAAAAAGAAACAACTAAGAGGCAAAAAATAAGAAACGACAAGAAGTAAGAGCTAAAAGACAATAAAAGGCAAGGAAGAAGAGCCAAAAGAAGTAGCAACTAGGATTTTAAAACTCTAAAAAAATAGCAAACCATAATCTATATTATATCTAGACACCAAAATCCTTCCATGTTAATTTTTTTAAATTAATTTTTATTTGTTCTCATTTTTTCTCTAGTGCTTGTGAAAACAACTAAGTTTCTTGTATCACTAATAAAGGAACACTTATTGGCACATTAGAGATTTTTTTAAAACTTTCCTACTCAAGTATTCATGTTGTACTTAAATTCCTTTGATCTGTAATACATACGTGTAATTAATGATCAATGGAGTACATTCTCCAATTCTGTTCTTATTGTACACTTTTGAATTCAAATCTTTAGTCAATTCAAACATTGGAGGTATAGAATAAACGCAATGTGAACCTTTGAATTGGATTCTGAACACATGAATTTAAATTTATTAATAAGGAATTATCTAGATAAAAAACATACAAAATGGTTCAAAATTGAGAATGATTAAAGAGAATTTGGTCAAACAAAAATTCAATTTTTATCAAATTCAATTTGAATTCAATCCTTATACCAATAGCTTTGTTGCATAAACATAACTTATATTGTGAAATGCCATTGCATGTCTTTTAAACTTAAAACATAGCTTTTGAAGTTGTGATTCTTCTAGTTTAATATGATGATTTGTCTACGATTTGCTTTAAAAAACTACAAAAAAAACTTGAATGTAAACAAAACTTGTAATCTATCAAAATCTCATCACCATTCATCCATAAGTTTTTGGAAAAATATATAAAAAACAAGCAATGATATCTTTATATAAAATTTTAAATCAAGTTTAAATTGAAAACAATTATAATTTGAATTTATAAGCCTTTAAGAGTGGAGAGCAAAATTTTGGAATTAATCAATTTGGAAAGGAATATGTGATTCTTGTATTTTGCTAATCAGTTTGAAATTATATTTTACATATCTATTTATTTTAGTTCCTCTAGATTAAATTTTAAATAAAATATTTAAATTCCAAATTGGAAGTTTGTTAAATCCTACTACAACTGTCAAGTCAAATCATAAAGCCATTACCTTCTCCATTTGACTTGAGATATGTTTATACCCACATGCTTATGAAGCTAATCTACTTTTGCTTTATAGTTGTGGGATAGTAATGACTACACGTGGCAGGGTGAATTGGGCATAAAGAATTCAATTTTGAGGGGCCTAGCTAGGTTCTTTAAATTAAGTAGGATGATTTGTTGGAAGTTCCAAAGTTTTATTACAAAGCTCCTTACCATAGGAAGTCAAATTTAGATTATTAAACCTATTTGACTTTCTTAGTGTTCAACTCACTAACAAATGAGTGTAGATAACCCCTGAAAATGGAGTAAAGTGTGACTTTTGTTTGATGTTTGGTTGAATTTTATCTACTTGGAGAAGAGACATTGCATTAATACAACATACAATATAATTATCTAAAATTATAGTGAAGTGAAAAAGTTTTGTATTGATTCAAATATATTGAGCCATGAGGATCTAAGTGAACATTAAGATCTACATCTAAATATGAGCATGATAGTAAATAAATTCATGACAAATTGCCAACAAAAAGTCTCTAGTAGGGATTGTTGGATATTATGAATCTACCATGTGCTCATTGTATTATTTTCAACATGTGTTGTGTTTCTTTTATTAAAGATCCTACTATCAATTACTAGTGCTTTCTTCATATGAACTTGGAAAGTGAGAATTTCTTCATTTTTTGTCCAAATTCTTTACTTCCATTGCAATGTGTCTCTTCTTCTATTTTCTAATAAACATAAGTTATGTTGTTATTTCTTCATCCAAACTCTTGTTAGTTTTTGCTTCATTGCAATAAGCCAATAAGTAATGAAAATAGGTGTACATGTGTACCTTACAACTCCAAATTGAGCCCTACTCTATGAAATAACCTACTCTATGAAATAAGTTACAAACTTATTCTAACCTACTCTATGAAATATTATTAGAATAACCTACTCTATAAAATAAGTTACAAAATCTCTAATAGCCTTGTACATGTGCTTCAAAAAAGAGAAGACTTTTCAATAAATCTTGTCTTGAGTTGAACCAATTAAAGCACATGTTGATCACAAACCTAAAGTAGTACCCCAAATTAGTGCAATTCCTAATTGCCTTAATAAATTTTACAATTTTCATCCAAATTGTCTCATTCCAAAGCATAATCATCTATAAAATGCCCAAAAAAACAAATACTTTTGAGCAAATAAAAGGAACCCTAGAACAATGCATTCACTAAACTACTAGTCTACACTCTATATGGAGTATGAAATTCATCAATTTTTGCTATGAAAGTGCAACACTACCACCAGCTTTTGAAACTTTTATAAATACATCTTCCAAAGTAGTGTCAGTAAGCCCCCATGCTTGAATATGCAAGCATTGCTTTGCTTGCTCCATTTTTATGAACACGTCTGCAATACTAACTTCAGTCTTTGGTAACTCAAACTTTTGTGTGCCGGCAAGACCATAGACTTTCTTGGCATTCTTAGACAAGTTGTTGGCCAAGTCAATCACTTCCGCTTCTTTTCCTTGCGGTGTTGTGATTGTCAATACATATAGGCCTCCGAATCTGGCTCGAAGCTGTATTATATATGGTCACAACAAACAAAGTCGTGAAATCAAAGGTAACCAATTCATGCGGATTTATACAAATCTCTTTGTCTTACTTTTCCCTATGTGCATTACCTTCTTGTAAGTTATTTTTGACTTGAAACAACATTTGGCATAAACTAGATTTATAAATGTTTATTTAAATTATTATTATAAGATAGAAGATAGATCACCTCTTTTGCGTTACCAATGCACTGGAGCTCCCCATTCACAAAAATCCCCACTCGATCACACAATGCTTCTGCCTCCTCCATAGAATGAGCTGGAATGGCAATCAATAAATATGTATGTAGAGAAATACCTTTTATATTGTTTAGAAATATGCAAAAATTCAAGACGTTCAAACCATAAAGCTTTGAACACATGTGAAGCAAAATCTAATCCAAAATGACTTGGTTAGTATTAGAATCCATTTTTTTTTGTCTAAACTAGAGCAAATATGAAAAATGTAACTATGTCTAACCATCTTATTTTCAACTTCTACTTGTACATGTCCACAAATTTTCAAACGTCTAGTCCATTGTCAAATACAAACCTCAAATCCATTTACAAAATAATGATGGTCAATTTCACTCCAATTTTATTTTTTTATCGAGGTTTTTTCTTTTGATGTTCTCACTCAGAGTCCCAAAACAACATTGAAAAAATAGATGAACTTCAGATTCTTTGGATTTCACTAGTAGTTGATGTTACATTGTTACCTCTTTGAGCTCTACAAAATTTAGTACAAAAATGAAACCAACATCATTTTCAAAAAACTTAACGCAAAGGAGATCTATTATGAAAGGAAAATCTAAATCACTAACTTTAATATCACATGTCAATTTTAGTGATGAAAATGATGTAGCAATTTAGCAAACAATCTTAATCTTGTGTACATTTTCTTTTGAAAACAAACTTCAAGTATCATTTTATAAGATAAGCGTCTTAATTGTTGACATAGCAAAACTCCTCATATTTATCACCTCACTAATCACAATGCAATGAATCAAAGAATTCTTTGTAGAAAAGACCTACTGTATGAATGATTTCTCCCCTCAAAAAAATAAAATTTAGCTTTAAATTTTACCTCACTTGACATTTGAAATAGTCGATTGGCCATCATTTTTTATATACAAAATGTTATTTGTTTTTTAGGTGTTTATAATTTTTATCCCCCAAAAAAGTTTTAAAAACAAGACAAACTTGACACTAAAGAATTGTGACCATTATTGTTAAAAACCCAAGATCAAGCCCTTGGAGCCTTTGGATTAATTATTGCAAGATTTTTGTAAGAAAAACTCAATATTGGAAGAGGTAGTTTACTAGTGAGGATGATGGCACGGTCTTGCTTGGAGTCTTTCACTACACTCCACAAATTGTACCGAGATGCAGGATCAAGGCCCGTGCTTGGCTCATCCATATACACCACCTAGAAATGTTTCATAACATATTTTATCTCTTTCACAAAGAAATATTTTTTCTATAGTGAGAGATTTCAAAATAATGGACAATGGAGGTTTGGCTAGAGGGTAAAATATTTTACTTGTGGATTTCCAATAAGAGAAATTGCAACGCTTAGGCGACGCTTCATACCACCTGAGTATTTTCGACATTGTTTTTCTCCCACTTTGTTGTCAAACAAGTTAACGTTTTTTAGAGAGATCTCCACTGCCTAAGTCAAATTAAAGATCAAACACATTGTTATATGAATCATTTTATAATTTTTATAATTTTACAAGAATGAGTAAATAGTCTCTACAATACAAGAGGATCTATGTATTATCAAGCTATATAGAACAATATTTCAGGGCAACATATTGAAGATTTTAATTCCAATTCACTTGCAGTATAATGAAGGTATTCAAACTCACATCATGGAGTTTTTCCCTTGACAAATTTTTTAAACGACCGTAAAAGAGAAGATGCTCACGGGCGGTTAGTTGTCCCCATAACAAACTGCAAGGAACATATACAAGTAATGTCATAAGTTTCTTAGAATTAGTGATTGCAAAGCATGCCACTGATATGCTACAATATTGCCATTCAATTATTATTCAAAACAACATGAAAATTGAAGTCTAAAGTTAAGATATCTTCGTACTCATGTTGAGGGCAAACTCCCATGCATGAATATATACGGCTCATTTCAGTGAGAATATTCATCCCTTGAATGTATGCGGTGCCTGCTGTTGGCTTCAAAAATCCTATCATCTACAATGGCAAAAGACATGACATTAATTGAAGTTGCTAAGCATCAAGATTCCACTAAGAAAATAACAAAGTACAAGGATTTACTAGGGTTTGAGGTTGAAGGGTAGGAGCATATATATACCATGTTGATGCTACTAGTTTTGCCTGCCCCGTTTGGACCCAAAATTCCAACACATTCACCTCGAGCAACTGCAAGTGAAAATGTTCGAACAGCAAACTTGGGCGGATTACCATCCTTTGCAGGATAAACTCTTTTTAGATTGTCACAAATGATAGAATAAAGTTTGTTTGGTCTTGAACGCAACTCCTGCACCAACTTCTTCTGCATACAAATTTTACATGATGGTACATCAACATTCACCACAGAAGTTGCATTGCTTTGTAATCAAAAATTCAAAATTGACAACATAAATAACAAGATAGATTAAAAGAAGGTTACCAACGATATTCACATGTATTAAACTCAACGTTAATTTTTTCCTTCACCTCACAAAGGCTTGCAACATATTCTTACTTCCCCGAGGGAAAAGTGAGACACAATGCATTTGCAAGTATTCCCTTGTAATTAATTACATAAAAAATTTGTATGCATTTCCATATCTCACTTTCTGTTGTGTATATGACTTTTTTTATGAGTAATAAATAACCTCACGGGCAACATCGGGGCGATCACTAGGAAGTCGGTCATCTTCGGGATTAATTTGAGCAGTAGCCTTGGCTTCTTCGCAAAAGAGAGCGTTCCCTTCCATTTTGCGTTTGAAGAAGAATTGCAGAAAGAAAAGAGGGTGTTTGTTGATTCCACTCTCCGATGCAGCCACAATATCCAAGTAGATGGTCAAAATCATGAATATCATCCATTCCATGAACAAAATCACAAACACATCGCCCAACCCGTTCTTTGTGTCTTTCAAATTGTTCCATCGCATGCCATTTGTATTCTGCTTCAACAATTAGTAGTTATTATTAATAAAACCTTAAAAACCTAAATCTAAGCCCACCAATTATGTATGTGCATATCCAAATTTATACATGACTACGGTTATGACGGTAAAGCAATGCAGATTGAAGGAGAAGGTATCTAAAATTTTGCATCATCACTTCACTTGTTACTTACTGCATACACGGCCTGGAATGAATATTGCGATAATTCATACAAGCCTCGATATGTTGCAAACGCCGGTATGATCTCCAATCCCAAAACAAGACTCCCTACTCAATCCCTACTGTGAATTCAATCAGTTCAAAGACATGCCCAATTTTTTATTTATTTTTAGAGCTATTGTAAGCTATCATTTACAGAGGAATTTGAGCAGAAATGGATATAGAAAACACATACTGCTGGTTTGAGGGTCCACAACAAAATTCTCAAAAAGGAAGCCACCAAGTAAACTAGATCCAAACACATACAAATATCCTGCCACTGTCACCCGGAAGATCCCAGTTACATAAGCGTATTAATATCCCATTAGTATTGCATTATAGATGGCAAAGAAGACATCAAAAGTGAATAATTGAAAAAACACACATTGAAGATCAAAAGTTAACTCGTGGACTAACCAGTGGCAGTTTTGACGTCCCAAAAAAAATTTGATGCTAGAAAACCAAAGGCAATGATCATATTGATGTAGAGAAACGAAAAGACAAATTGGATGCTGTAGTCATTTTTCAAGAAAAATTGCAAACCTACAGAGATACAACCAAATTAGAATTAACAACTCTAACAAATAATAGTCAAATTAAAATTTTAAAATTCCAAAATGTCCCATATATACAATTCCATAGAGCAAGTAATAAATTTCACAGCTTGAGTTTGAAATTTTGGAATTTGTTTCATTCTATTTCATATACAAAGTGTGAAACTTAACAACCCCTCATGACCACGGTAGTCATTAAAATGCTTGGATTATTGGACCAATGGGTGCATTCTTCATTTTTACAATGATTCATCATTCATTTTCGTTTGCCACATTTTGGCCTCAACATTGTTTAAGGGTTAAGTATGGAATTCCAGATTATGTTCTATTTTATTCCATATTCACGCTGTAAAAATTCTATAGTTGCACTATGGAAGTGGATCTATGGACTTTTGGAATTTTCACATTTCTTTGAATTTGAAGGTCTCCATAATCATTTCCTAGAACAAACTCAAATGAACTATTTGGTAACAAGTCAAATAGCATGAGTAGTTGAAACTTACAAGCATGTAAGACAAATTACTTTACTTTTGCTTATATGCATCCTAAAAACATATACCAAATATTATACAACCTAGGAGTGTTAGTATAGTTCTATGAGGTGTTTGGGGGATTAAAAACTCACCAACAATAGAGCCAAATAAAATGAAGCAAAACATGTAGATCATGAAGAGCACTAGAAAATAAATATAGGTAATGGTCCAATAGGATAAATCGCCAAGACCGTGCATTTTCATCATCATTCGCAAATGATATTGCTTCTCATACACTAAAGCTGTCAAAACCACCTAAGACATTCTATCCAAAATCTTTATTAATTAGTATTGGTTTGATTATTTACTTCACTTTCAAAACCATTGAGGATGCTTATTTTTTATATATTGGTATGGGGTTTTTAGTAGGAAATTTGATTGTCATATCTAGTTATTTTATATAGTATAAAATCATCTTGTATCTTATAAATTCATGTCTATGAAAAAGACAATAAAGAGGATTCAATGATATACACCACTGTAATAGTGAAATGTATAACGTACTATTGAAAAGGATTTCATATAGGGAGAACTCAATGAAATTCATTCTTGTCTATAGCAACTAATAGATATATTGATCTAACAAACAAAATATTTCAATCATTAAACAAGGGCACATGATGAGATTGGTTCAAAACTTACAGGAAACAAAAATCCCAAAACCCACATGTAGAAATGAGGACCAAGGAGTGATGAGAAATCAAGCCGAAGTTGCATGGAGGATTTGGGCATCTCCCTTTCAAAAAGTAGTGGTAATTGTGCGCTTGGACCCACCAAAAAACGCAAATAAGCTTGTGCAGCCTACAAATTTCAAAGGGCTTTAATTCATGATACATTTATTGTAATTCAAAAAAATAAAGAAAACATCTACACATGCTAATCTTCCACATCATGCCCATTGCATTAAATCATTGCAAATAATTCCCATGAGAATATCTAATGCTATCAATGGTGCCTTTTACTTCAAGGTTTTCCAATAGATTTCAATCTTTATAACCTTTGCAAGTAGAGGGAGGCTTTAAAAAACCTACCTTCAATTTGTGTTGCTTTAAAATAGCATTTTAAGACTAAAAGAAGAAAAAAAAGACTCGCCATGTTTAGAGCCCGAGATACTCGAATGAGATTGGGGGGTTCATGGGCAGTTTGGTTACTAAATGTTGCATTGAACCAAACATCCACATCAAATGCGGATGCATTTGAATTTCCAAAGTCATAAGCTGCAATAATTCAAATAAAAAATAATTATGTTAAATCCATTTGAATCTAAAAATATACTTTGTTCAAGTTGTAGTTTATAACCATCAACATATTATAGTCAACTTACCCACTGGAAACTCATTTATTTGTTTAGCAGCATTGCCTTTTTGAAAACCTTGATAAAGTTCATCATTGACAGTGGTAGCACTACTTAACCATATTGTTGAAGTTGGTACACATTCAAATGCTACATATGGCCACAAAATCAATTTTAAGTACATGTCATAGAATTTGCATAACGTTGTTTGAAGGCTAACAAATTTTTTCATAATTTAGAGAATATTATCAATGAAGAACATTTGCTAATCTTCCATTAGATTAGAACCTTTATGTATTGGTGGACCTGTCGCACTTGGAACTGATAAAGTAAAGGCTGGAATAAAACAAGTATTTTGGAGAAGTTGAATTGGGGTCCGTTTTACAAATGCTGATTCAACTAAAAGGGTATCCCATGGATGCGCATCTGTACCCTAAACATTCCTCAATTTGGGACAAAATTTTTTTTCATTACTACAAACATGAGAGTAGGTCTCTACAACACAATACTATATAGACATAATTGCAACAAGATTATACAATATTGACATTAAGCATATGGTAGAATTCAACCTTAGGATGTGAGTATTAAATTTTTTATATAATAATTTTCAAACATTTTATTAAGTGAAATTGTGCAATATAACTTACCGCTACCACTGACGCAAGCGAGTATAGAGGATCATTGATGTTTATTGAACCACCAATCAATAAGTAACTTACCAAGGCTGTAACAAAGAATATTGATATAAGATACAATTTTGACATATTATAAATGGTTACATACTGACATTAGTTGATTTGATTGAAGAGCTTATATAACAAAATCAATATTGCCTACAAGGAAAAATCATTAAGAAAAAAATAAGTTGAAGGAAATTCGGAGATCTTGGTAGTAGAACTATCAATTATAGATCAACAAAGAGAATGTCTAGTGTCCCACAACCAATTAATTAGTGAAAAATAAATTTATTTTCTTTGTTGGAGACAATCTTGGATCAAGTTCAAATTGACCATGATTTTAAATGGTCAAAGACTTTAATAGGGGAGTTAAATAGAAGAATATCCTTAAAAAAAAATTACATATGATGGCCTTGTTATTCTCTTGTAACCTCTATTGACAAAGTAAAAAAAATTTACATAAGTAATGCATTTGAATGATAAGAATATATCATAATAACCCTTAAAGAACAAACTGGTGATTGTAGAAATCATCATTTTGGATACAATGGGAGTGATTGGCTTAAAAAATACAAAAACACTTATTGGAAGTCAAACTATTGTAGAAGACCTCCTATTTTCATAACAAAATTCTGAAGATGGATGAATAGTTGCACTTTTGTCCTAAACAAAAGGATTCTTTGTCATCCATTAGATACAAAACATCTATGGCATCATTTATGGGTGAAATGCAATAGCATATAACAACAACTTGGTCACCACGTACTATCGGCCAAAGTTTTGTTGAATGCCGTATAAAGGATGGTACATCCACAATCTCCATCATCTCGACACGATTCATCTTGTAATTCAGGTGAACCAACATTTCTGATAGCACGATACTCGGGGCGGGGCACTTGTAAGATAACAGGCCAACTTTGCGGATACGGCACCTCACAAAACTCAACTTGATCTTGGTCAGAATAATCAACACCACAAAGCTTTGTGCATCCAGTTGCGTTGAACAATGGCACGCACTTACATCCACATTGGAACTCACTGCCAAGCAGATGGTTCACAAATGCTTGGATAACGACAAGAAGGACACAAAGGATAATTGGGAAGCAAATCATACAACTATTAGTCTTCCAATTTCTTTTCTGTAGAATCAAGCAAGCCCAAAACATAAGTTGTTAGGCATTTGACATTTGACATTCAAATTTAGTTAATATTGTAATATTCAACTCAATCTTCTTATGTTAAGAGAGTTAAGCGTAAAGTATTTGCAATGAGGGATGAGAAGCTCAAGTTGAGAAAAACACATGATAAAACTCCTTGAAGCACCCAAACTGGGGTACGATGGAGTTTAATGCCGTATTTTTTTGCTACTACTCTTGGTTAAGCCTACCTCTAATCCCCTTTGTAAAAATTAGGGTTCAATTTACAATTAACTCTATTAACTTGAATCTCATCAATTCAAATACATCTTTAAAAGCCTTGCTAAATATGAAGGAAAAGATTGGTCTCTTGAACTATAAGGCAATATACTCTTAAAGCGACCTTTTAAGAGTTGATTGCATTTGGTGAGAAGCTAGATTCCTTGAAAAAAAATTCAATAATTTTTTGTAGGAAGAAAAATGAAATCGTTTCATTTTTTTGAACCTTTGCGGAATTAGTTGTAAATTTTTGAAGTTGAAAATAAAATAGTCACTAAAGGAGACCACCTCCTGAAATATACACTATTGGTACATTAGCAAAAGCAAAATGTACTTCTGTGTTAGTGGTTGCTTTTAGAGCATCCTACCTTATAAGTAATCAAAAGTATGAAACAAATTGTCTACAAATTCACTTTGTCCTTTTTAAAATTATCCATATCAAAACAAGACAAAGAACTCATGAAGTATTTAGCAAAATGATAGCAAATATAAGCAAAGCGCTAGATTTAAAAATATTTTAGCAACAACACATGAAGATTTTTTATCACCTAATTATAAAAATGGAAGATCATTATCAAATTCCTTATCAAATGCACTACACTAGAAAATAATGGAATATGCTCTACAAAAGCACAAGCTCAAGAATCACATTATAATCAACAACTGGTCTTTTCTACTTTTAAGATTATAGAAAAAATTGAAGCTTCTAAAGAGCCCTAATTAAAAGAATACAATTTATTCATTGTTGGAGTGTTGAAGAATATAAATGATCTTTCAGGAATCAACAAAAGAATTCACTACATTAAGGTCATAATGTTAGGCTTTCATTGTCTACCTCTAGTACATAGCTCATGCTCACACTTCCCTCTATTGGTTCAATGCTTTACTTGAAGATTTAATGAAATCTCACTATCTTTACTTGTGTTGTGTCCAAAATTAGAATTATTGAGATTAGGGTTGCGTGTATGGTACCTGATAGGTGAGATTCTTTCGAAAAAGAGCATTAGCTTGAATTTGATAAGAAGTATGATATAATGGATCAATATGTAGTGTGCTAGATTCTAAGTCCATAGTTTGACTATTTGACGTGATGCTTGATCCGGGGTCCAAAGTTTGACTACTTGAAGCAATGCTTGATTCGGGGTCTAAAGTTTGATTATTTGGTATGGTGATTTTTCTTTGATTTGAATTCAAAGTTTGTCTCTTAGCTGTAGAGCTTGATTTTGGATCCATAGTTTGATTTATCTTCATGATGGTACTTGATTTTGGCTCCAAAATACATGCAATCGTCATAATACCTTCTATTGAATAAATTTTATTCAAATAGAATGAATGCAATACAAAATTCACATTCTAAAGTTTTGCCACCCTTTTCTCAATCTCTTGTAGTTCCTTGTCTTTGACAAACCATTTTCTTCCTTATTGGACGTTCTATTGAGATTTGAAGGAAAGTTGAAATGTTATTAATTGAAATTTTACCAATTCAAATTTCCACCTCACATCCAAATTGGTTAGACAATATTTTTTCTCCAAAGGTGTTGAACAAACATGTCCTACAATGTATTGTACCCAAAAATTTTACTCTCCAAAGTTGTTTGCCTTTGTAATGAATAGGTATTACTACCAAATCAAAGGGCTTCTCATATTGTGATCCATTTTTCACAAGAGCACCTCCCTTATGATCCTTACCAATCCACAAATGCAAACAATGAATCATGATGAACCATGTTTCTTGGTAACAATCTCTTGACATTTGGCAAAATTCTTCATGCTCCACATTATGTTGACTTAAGAAATGGAACTGCAAAACCAAACTCCACACTCCATCTTCAATTGAAGAAAGTTTCAACTTTCCTACATCTTCTTCTGCTATTCCTGTATGCATGCTTGCCATGATGAACCGAAATTTGGAATAATCCAACTTTGCCACCAACTATGAATGGACACTACATTAATTTAATTGTAAAGGATCCTTAGATTTATGGATGTAGGAACCTCTTTCCAAACTTTGATTACAATTTTTTCAACTATCGAAATTTTTTTGAATCCACTGGTCAAAATTTTAAGTAGCTAGTGCAACAAATCCAAATATGGATAATTGACTAGAGTCTCAAGGCTATAACTAAATGGAAAAATGTCCCTTCAAAGCTATGTTACACCACATGGTACAATAGTAACAAGCCTTAACTGCCCAATTTTAGTTTTTTAAATAGATACAAACATCTTCATACTTAGCAATGATGTATTTAATATATATATACAAGTCCATAGATAATGAGATTTTAAAATATGCACCTTAGATCTCATATAAATTGCAAGAGGTTGAAGTTGGATGTCAAAAAGTTCCCAATATTATACTTCGTTTATACAAAGCTTCATTTCATGAGATTTGAGTAAGATCTTTTGTTTGGAGGGAAATTAAAAATCTTATTTTTAAAATTTAAAAAAAAATCTTATTTAAAGATAGATTCTATTGATGCAAGTGACCTTTAATTCATTTCATAATGATGAATGAGGTAAAGATAGAAACGGATTTATATTGTGGGTATTTTGGAAAAAAATAACATCTAAATTTATTTTGAATTCATTTTCAAGAGTTTCAAGGAATAAAGGTTCACAAGGTTAATTTGTCTAACTTAACTCCTTCATGACTAGATGTTCAAATTTTAAACAATACATGGATACAAATACATCCTAAACACACCAAAATGCATTTTTTTCATCCATCAAGTTTTTAAAAGATTTCTTGTGTTAATTCTTTAATGATTCTATGATATAGATTTTAAAGACTTTGCTTTGCAAATGTTCTATATTTCAAAGGGGATTTGTAGGTCCGGCCTCAAAAGTCAAAAGTCACTTTAAAAAAAATGACCTTGTAAAATTGACTTGAATAAAATAATAAAATAATAAAATAAAGATCTTAAAAAATTACTGTAATTAGAGTTTAGCATTTTGAACTTAAAAAAAATCTCATGAAAATAATAAATAAATAAATCTACAATCAATTTTAGAAAAAAATTCAATTTTTGGCTTTAAATTTATTGAAAAAAATTGTTAATGCAATAGTTGATCTAGCTATATAGATGTAATTTATGGATCATATTTTACAACTATTGTTTGAAAGACATTATTAAATTCTTCTTCAAATTTTAATTTTATAATACATCTTCACAATTTGAAAATCTTAACTATCTCCTAGTCCTTAAGGATTTAAATAGTCCACCCATTGGAATTAACATAATTAATTCAATTTCATATTAAAGACTTTAGCAGTTTAGTTTAGTTTCTCAACTTGTTGTTTAGAGAGTACAATAAGTTACTATTAGCTCAAGTTGCATAATACATGATTTTTTTTCCTATAAATCTTGAAAGATAAAATTGTGCTTCTAGAAAAGACTTCTAAATTTCAATTCTTAAAATTTCAACAAATAAAATTTAGTATAAAATTTTAAGTGGATATTCCTCAAAATTTCGCTAAATTTTTTAATGTTTATATCCACAAAAATTTTAAAAATAATAAAATCATTAAACTATTCTTTGAATGGATTTTTTAAAGAGAGTTTTGAACTTCTGATGTGAAGAAATTTAAGCCTCGAAAATACCAAATATCCTTTCAAGAACAATTTTTTATTTGTATTCTTTTTTTCTATCTTCCTATTTTTCTTATTTTAAACCATTACATGAGTTTCAGCCCTTGGAGAGGGTTGCTAGTTCTTGAGGGTTCCCAACCTCCAGAACTACGATGCAACAACTACCTGACGTGGTAAAGCGATTTCTACGTCATATAAAATAAATAAATGAATAAAAATATATTTATTTGTTTTAAATACATATTTTTTCATATTTTTTTTCCATTTTAAGATTATTTTTTTATTTTTTATTTTTTATGTTTTTTCAAAAAAAAATTTCTAACAATGGCATTCTTTAACTATTGGGTGAACAATGCCAAGAATAGGTCTAAAACGGTCCTCTCAACCCCAAAAATCTCATGCAATATTATAAGCAAGCGATATAGTCAAACAGAGAAATGACTTTTATATTTTTTCTTATAGCTTTGAGTCAAAAAAATCTATAAAGTTGAAAAAGATGGAATTAACAATAAGTGATTCATTATTTAGGATTTGTCTTTTAGAAATTAACCAAAAGTTATTAGTTCATTTTAAGCTTTTATATTGTCTATGCATGTCATGCCTTGATAATATCATTAAATACATGTTCTAAATTTCATTCTACAAATTCTTAACTAAATCACACAAACTCTAATATAAAAGTCCAGGGTTGGTTTTAAATACACTTAAATTCAACATTTTGAATACTTGTAGTAAGTTTTTATAGTGCCCCAATATTTCATACTAAAAAGTTTGAAAATCCTTTTTGACTTCCAATTAGATCCTTCAAATTTAGAAAGTTGAATACAATAAAGGTGAACATTTGTGCACCTAAAAATCTTGAATTGGACAAAATTTGCATAAAAGACCAAAAATCTCAAATTTAGACTACCTCAAAGAGAATATCATAATTGTTGGTAGGATTTTTTTTGAAGGAGGCTTGTGAAAAGTAGGAGAGGCAAGTTTTTTACTTTTGGAAAATTATTTTTAACATTGGACTTAGACTTTGGAGTTGCCTTTGGTTTGAAAACAAATCATAGCTACTCTTTCAACACAATTTTCCTCTCCTTACATAGAAGTGAAAGTATCATGAAACTTGGCAAAGGCAATATAGTCTCTTACAAAGCTAGAAAATTATTTTCCTCAATTCCAACATAGTACAGAAGTTTGCTTTAAGACAAAAGCAATCATGATAAGCTAGGATTTATTTTCAATTATATTTGATCCTCCTTCCAAGATATCTTGGGAGAAATATTTCTAATCTCAAATTTTTAGAAGGATTAATCTACACTAAGTTAACCTTGAAATGCTTGAAAGGACAACTTGTGTATCCTGTAGACAATTTCAAGAAGGCCTATTGGATGGAAAAAGCATTTTTTAATGCCATTCAATTATTTTGGAGGAGTTGCTTGGATGCATTTTAATTGAATATAATTGGATATTAATATAATTATATTTATGTAATTGGATATTATTTTCTTCATTGTAGTATATTTTGACTTTTCTATACAAGAAGATGCTCAGTCCATGGATCATTATATAGTGTATTTTCACAATTATGAGCTCCTTACTCCTGATGTGGATTTAAACTATAAAATTAGTTTTTTAAGAATTTAGGAACAACTAATGAAATAAAATAAATGAAGTGTGGTTTCTAGTCTAACTTGAAAAATTGAAAAATTTGAAAAATTTGATAGTTTATTGTAGTTTGTACTTCGGGTTTATAACCATTGTTTCCTTATTTTCTACTTGTAGAAAGATATGGTAAATGTTTTTTTCCATGATATTCTACATTGTCATATACATCCATGGAAAAATTTGTAGATTTTTGAGCCAATATTGTATTTGATATGAATTTGCTCCACTTTTCCTTCAAATGCTATAGTAATTGTAAATTTTTTCAAAAAAATCTCAAAATTTTATGACCTATAGAAGACATGTGATAAATATATTTAAAAATTTCAAGAATAATTATTTAGTTACAAAATGGGAACATATGGAGTAAAATGATTTTGAAGTTCAATTCTATGGTCACAGGTTTGTTCTTTCAGAGTTAAGAATGTTATATTACAGACAAAAAGGTGTCTGTGGTCTTGGCTTAGTAGCTCTAGCCTTGGCACATCAATGAGGTGGTCATGAGTTCAAACCATGGCATTTGGCAAGGTGCTTGTCATTGTAGTTTCCTCAACTATGGTAGGGGATCAAATGACCTTGTTGTCTCATGAAGACTTGAGAATTTCTCGGGGATGGAGCATGCCATGTTTTTTATAAGGTTCACTTCCTAATTGAGGCATCAAAGATGAAATTGACCATGTAGCCATCTTAAGACACACTTTATTTACATTTGTTTGAAAGACCAGAATTGACCTTCTTATCCGTAAAATCCCCTAGATAGCTTGTAGATGGCATATGACACCTCTAAGACATGGAAAAAGTATTTTTTCATCCAATTCTTTTGAGGATTGAGTTCAGAGCTTTTGCAACAACATGATAATGGAATTTATTTTTTGTGGCATTGTTGATTTTTTTACATAAGAAGATTCTCATTCCATAGATCACCATGTAGTGTATTTTGACAACTTTAAGGTCTTTGTTCTTGATGTGAATTTGAGCCATAAAAATAAACTTTCAAAAAATTTGGAGCCAACTAATGAAATGAAGATAATGAAGTATGATTTATACACCAACTTGAAAATTTAAAATTCCTAAAATTTAATATTTTATTGCAATTTGAATTTTGAATGAATAACCATTGTCCTTTGATTTTTTAATTATAGATAAATATGGCAAGTTTTTTTATACCATAATTTTTTACATATAGTATACACCTACGGAGAAATTTTCAGATTCTTTGAGATAATTTTGTAATTGATATGAATTTTCTTCACCTCTTTCTTAGAAACATTATAGTAACTTCAAATTTTTGCCTTTAATCTTAAAATTTTATGACGTATAGAAGACATGTGATTTCATCTATGAAAATTAAACTTAAAAATTTCAAGAATAAATAGCCACATAATGAAAATATACAAAGGGACATGAGTTTGAGGTTCATTTCTATGGTTATAGGTCCGTCTTTTCAAGGACAAAAAGTTCTTTTTTAAATATAGATCTTGTGAGGAATGATTATGCAAATAAAGGATGCTTCACATTGTAATCCAAGGCCCAAATTCTTTTGAATTCTCAAAATCTAAATGGTGGAGTTTCACATGATATCCAAAGTTCTCTTGTATGCCAAAATGCCTTCATAGCAACAGATTGTTGTAATACAATGGATTACTATTTGAAATAGATATTTATCTTTGTTTGAATTTAAATGTAGTAGTAGGTATTGTTTAAATGGTTTTAGTGTTACTCATGTTCTAGTTGGTTACTTGGATGTAAACCAGTGGTTAGTAGGCTAAATGAGTTGGTAAATAGGGTTAGTGAGAAGTTAAGGTTAAGGAATGACTAGCCGCCAAAGATTAGAGATTGTTTGAGGCTACTTAGAAGCAAAAGATAGTCTCTAGTCTCTCTCTTGAACCTTAGGAAGGTGTGGACATAGTTTGGTGAGTAGTGATAGTGCAAGTGGCATTTTGTACAAACTATTGTGGATGACTTCTGTTACTTATGAAAAAGGCAGTTTTTGACATTGGATTTTCCGGCTATTGTGTACTATTGGTGTTTCCATTTGAATTGAGATCTTAAGTATTTGTTTTGACTAAAGTATAATATTGGTATAAGAAGTTTGGAAGCATTATCTTTTATGGATTGGTGGTTATAAAGTGTTGAAGTGGAAGATGTCAAATAGCTATTGAATCTAAGGCAACGGCATTTGAAGGAGCATATCCCAGATTTAGGTTTTTATTATATGGTTGTAAAATTTGATGAGCATGTGGTCTACTTTTTTATTATTATTCTATAAAAACTCCATGAATTTTGGACTTAATCTCAATTAGTTATGAGCAAAATAGTAATCAGAAGAGAATTTGTAAGAAGGAACAATAGTTTATAAGTTAGTAGTAGAAAAATGTCCACAAAAGTTGGCAAATATCTTCTATTGAGATAAAAATTGACATGTGAATTTTTAAATAGTTGGTCTACATTGCGGTAAAATTTCAAGTCATTTGGAATGATTGTCCATCTTTTATACTAGATCAAAGCTAGGTATGGTAGTTTTTAGGTTTTTATAAGATAGGTTAGAAAGTTAGTAGTAGAGAAATGTTCACCAAAGTTGAACAATATCTTAGATTTGGTTGGAAATTGAAATGTGACTATTTGAGTAGTTGATCTACATTATGGTGAAGTCTCTATTCATTTTTAATGACTATCCATCTTTTATATTAGATTAAATCTAGGTGTGACAGTTCCTAGTTTATTGTGAGAATTAGGGATAGGGATTTGGAAAAAGTGAATTTGGAAATAGGTTTAGGATTATTTAGCGGATTTGAGGGTATTAAGAGATAGTATACAAAGCATTTTCACAACAAAGGCCATGTGCTATTTTGCACCTATTTACAATTTTTTGTGGCTACATTTTGGAAGTTGTGACATCAAGGAAGTTGGACTTGAAGCTTGAGTTGGGTTTAACAAAAATAGAGACCCAACTTAGGTTCTAAGCCCCAACTATTAATTTGAATATAAAATGAGGAAAAAAACAACATACAAAGCATCCTCATAAGCTCAAATTCTACCTAAATCTATCCAATGTAGATTTGATGATAAAATAAAAAAATGTCCAGAAAATGAATTTTTGACTTTTTGATTCATTTTTGGGACACTTAATTGCTATATAATATTATACATGAGATAAGTTGGGACTTTGAATTTTACACTATAAAGTCTCAGGTCTAATATTTAATATTTTTTATTCACCTTTTACAACCCAAGGAAATTTGCATTTGACCTTGAACCGAGACCTAAAGAGTGGGAACTTGGGACATGGTGTAAGATAGGGGATTGTTAAAGCAACCTTTTAAGAGCTAATTGCATTTTCAGGGAAGCTGAACTCCTTGAAACAATTTTCAGTCAATTTTACTAAGAAGAAAAATGGAATTGACATCTAATCCAAGTTGTTTCATATTTTTTGGACCTTCATGGAATTAGTTACAAATTTTTGAAGCTAAAACGCAGTGGTTTCTAAAAGCGACCCCCTCCTGAAATGTACAATGTTGGTACATTGAAGAAAGTAAGATGTACCTCTGTGTTAGAGGTTGCTTTTACAGACTCCTACCTTAGAGCCCCCCAATTCTGTTAGGGCCCACTTCCATGTGGAGCCCAGACAATGGAGCCCACCAATCAAAGGTGATATGGGAGTTCTAGAAAAATCAGACTCCCATTCCACTACTGTACTGATCAGTGGGCTTCCCCTGCCCGGACTCCATGGAAGCCGGGCCTTGTGGTAGTTTAGGTCAGAGGGACTTACAATCATTGCAGCCGAATCTTGGACTTTGAATCCGAACTTCCATTTCAGCCCACGATTCAAGCACCCATGTGTCCAGTCAGGCAGATTGTTTTTAGGGTTTCCACTCAATCGCAGCCCCATGTGCCCAGAGTTTCTTCGAATTCGCCAGCTCTTCTTGTGCTTGTTGAGAGTTGAGTCAAATTTTAGTGTTAGGGTTGAAACGCAGTTACGGTTTGATCGAAAGGCATGACTGTACGGGACTTTCTGTTTAATTTGACCGAGAAAGGTTCGTTTGGCAAGGCGTGGTCCCAGACATTTGTAGCTGAGTACAGGTAACCCTAACTTTCCCATAGTCGTTGCAATCAGTTTCCTGAAATTCTCCACGGATTGCAGAATCTAGTATTTGTGGTATGAAATTGCTACCAACAAGAGATTTGATACTCGTAAGAAGATGAACATCTCTAGATTGCGAAGCAGGATTGTTTTCGCTGACTAGCGAGGGATAGAATCAAATCAGGGTAGGAGCGAATTCGAAAATGGTGAGCCAGGGGGGTCACATCTTGCAAGGGATTATTTTTTTGTCTCTCGGAGTGTGGCATCTGGTGTGCTTCTTTGCAACCTACGTGAAATCCCCGCGAGAGTACACTGCGCGCGCATGGTATCCGGTGGGTTTGCTCCCCTCGAAATACAAGCACCTGGAGCTCTACGGTTTGCTGTTCATCCTCCCGTTGGCCATATTCTACGACCTCGGAATCTCGGCACACTTTCAACCGCAACGCGATGGCGGCATGCCGACCAGCAGCATCATGGGATTCGAGCATGTCACCATTCTCTTCATGTTCTGGTTGTTTGCGTTGACAGTGCTTGTAAGCGATGCAACCGCATTTCTCCCATTTCCAACGGAGGGTTCCTTCCTTTTCGCTAGTCTGGCATTTGGATTGCAGTGGCTGTCCATTACTCATAGTGCAAGCCAGAGGTCGGATTTTGAGCGGCAGTGTAGCAACTTGCTGGCGTATACGGCAGCTGCATCCGCAGTTTCCTCAGGTACGAATCCAACCCCAATTACGGCACTTGTGATATTGCAATTTGACAAATGTGTAAATTTCCTTCATGCATATATTGTGTTTGCAATTGCTATGCACTCAACCCTCTCTACCTTAATGACAACTCTTTAGTTGCACATTTTCTGTCCTCCCTGAGAATTTGTTTTGTCATTCCACATGTCAAGTTGTGAACACATGTCAGTATGCATTTAGAAGTCCATTTCTGCCCCCAGGCAGTGTCACTAGAGAGGGTTGAGTGTAACTGATTGCATAAGATACGCACACGCAGAATCTTAGTATGCCCGAGAATAGAGCATCGACAGCAAGGGTATTTGTTGCCCAATTTTTCATAGCAAGGGTGCTGCATGAAGCTTTGTGTCTATTGTGGATCTTGCAGGTTTACTGGTGATTCGACCGAGGGCTTTCCTTGTCAATTTAGTGTTGTGCCTCTCTCTCATCTTACAAGGAACTTGGCAGTTCCAAATGGCGCTCTCGCTGTACTCCGACAACTACATCCCGATGGGATGCGAGTATTCTCCTGCCTTGGGTGGGCAGGGGGACTTTACATTTTTGAGCACCACCCGCTGTGACACCAACCACGCTGCTAACGTCCGGGCAGTGGCCCTCATGAACTTCGCATTCAACTGCCATGTGATTGCGGTGGTCTTCTTCGCAGTCTTCACGTTTGGCATCATTGCCAGATTCAAAGGCCACCGTCGCAGCGCATCCTTGGACTCCATTGCTGCAGATTTTGAGATTGAATCTGAACTTGTGCAGCTGACTCAAAGCAAATTGAGCTTCGAGAGGAGGTAGCTCCACTGTTCCATTTGCGGCGTGTTCATACTTAGTTAATACTCCGTAACCTTCATAGAAACCCACGCACCAAAGCCATTTCTAAACCTCGCAGCTTACAAGCTCATCCTCGTTAGTAACCTCAATGCTCCAAGTCAAAGAGCTGCTGCTTTATTTACCAAATCCAGTATCAAATAGTTTTGTGAGGGTTACCTGGGGAATAGTCCGCATCTTGTTGTGTTTTCTTATGAGAATTCTCAGATTCATGTATGATATATTTTCACCATAAGCTGTGTGAGCAGACGGTTTCAAAAGAGAGGCTTTAAATTTGTTTGCTCTTCATCATGATCAAGGGACGAAAGCACTGGGACTGTTACGTTTTCTCAAGTATTGGATGTGGAAATCCTGATAGGAGTGGGTCGGTTGACAATTAGTAGTAGTATTTGTACTTGCAACGAACTTTCAAACACGAAGCAACTGGTGCATTTAATCTTCACCCTTAGAGTGCCTGGGGGTGTACGGTCATCTTCAGCGCCAAAACATGTTTCTTGTACACAAGCGCGTTTGAAGTCCTTTGTCATCACACAAGTTTGCAATAATTAGGGGTAGTCACGCCTCCGATTATCAACCTTCTCTGAAGAATGAGAACGCCGAGAGTGAAAGAAAGGAGGAGCCAATGGGAAGCCTCGGTGGGTGAAGAAGGTGTGACATCCTGAAAAATGTGTCCACAGTGGAGATTGAAATAAATGCAGAATCCGTTTACCTGGACATAAGGATGGAGGTAGTATGTTGGGCATTCTTCCAATCCAATTCTATGAATTTGGAGTTCCTTGCATTGACAAGCATTGTGAAAACTCATACACTTACTTGTGTTTCAGTTGTGCTTTACATTGCATCTACTGTATACCTTGTTGTTCAAGATTAGACATCATATAGGACAAGAGAAAACGGACGCATATTCTCCCGCAACTAAGCACTGATGTCTTTTGCCCTGCAGAGTCATTGATCGGAAGCATTGAGAGAAGTAAACTTACAGTCGCATACTATCCAGATGAAAACGTGAAAGCAAGCAACCATACAAGAACTATGAGTCAGTATTGTCAAATGATACCTTAGCAGTGCAGTAGTGGAGACTTGAGCATCAAAGGCCTCTAACATTCCAATCACATATAAAGAAAACAAAATTGTAACTGAAATGCGTACATGCAGTATAATAAAGCCTTGCCGTCATAAACTGAGTTATTACAAGCTGTGATGAGGTAAGATTTGCATACTATGTTGTAACAAACAACGTGAATAATAACTAGGACTGTACAAAACCTAGACAATTCTTCTAAAGCTTGTGGTCCGATGATGGCTCACATCGATGAGGGGTGCGCAATCGATTAGAGTGTCAATCTCCACCACTACCGGTAGTCTACAAGTTCGAGAAGATGTTGCATGCCATTCATTCAAATGAGATGCTTGTAGGAAATAAATCTTACCCGCATGTACGTTCGTGGGTTGAGCGCGACTTGTTTGCAACATGTCAAAGTTCGGATGATGGATTCAAAAGTTTACAACCTACGATTTGTCAAAAGTTATCATGTGATTATTGTTGCTTCATGGATTTGCATACTAATTTACCAGTTATCGCATCGTTACAACGCATTACTGTACAATTTATTACATCGTTCATTTTTCGAAATTTTTTGTGTCCTCGGCTTGGCCATTGAAAGGCTAACCTTGTCGATACTTTCTTCCATCTCCAAGATTCTTTTGAGTACGTGATTTGCTTAAAGAGACGGATATGGGTTTGCCTACCTTACACTATTCCAAATTACACTATTCCAAATTGACGGTGCTCGACTTCTATTTCAGTGTGAGTATGAGGACACTTGACTTTTGCATATGTTAATGGCCTCATTTAATTTTAGCCTATTTAGGCATGATGTATCAGTAATTCACAAATTGGAATTCAGATGATTGAGATTTTGTAAATTTGCTAGTCAATAATTTTTTAGTTTATTTGGTTTTTTAATTCATTATAATTATGAAGTTCAATAACTTTTACTTTGTAGTTTGACAAGTTGCATTTATATTATGAAAATAAAGATTTGTGCACAAAAGAGTGTAAGCACTTCATTTTTGTGTTGTTTGGGCTTTGGACATGCCATGTGAGAATTTAGTTTTTTCCAAAATAAAAAATAATTCATCTTAAATTTTTTAATTTACAAAGAATCCATACTTTCTACATTATATGTCCAAATGCCATAAAACAAACACAAATAGACAACTTTATGCACAAAGGAAGCCAAGGGTTTAGTTTTGTGGCGTATGGACATGCTACATGAAAGTTATGATTTTTCCAAAATAAAGGATAATTTTTATTTATTTTATAATTCATAAAGAAATTGAAATTCTATAACTTTCACGCCATAGATCCAATTGCCACGAAACAAAGTCTGTACACCCCTCCTTACAAAGAGCTTTCAAGAATATTATTGAATGTCTCCTGGTATTTTGGACCTTAGTGTAACAAACAAACAAAATAAAACAAACAACCTAATTTACGGTATACATATTATTAAAATGAAAAAGCATAAAACTACACAAACTTTGGACATAATTTTCAAGAATATAATTGAATAAAGTAAAAGAAGAAAAGTAGACGTGAAATACATACAACCTCATAATTTGGTAAAGAATAAACAAAGAACTAATCAAAATAAAAGAGCACTTTCAAAATTGGGTATAATACTATATAACAACTCTTCCAAATCATTCTACATCATTTATTAGAAGTTCCAATTGAATGTGAATAAGTGGAAGTTATTGAAGACCTAGAAAACAATCTTATAGCGTGTATCATTTCTAATTCTATAGAAATGGTAGCTTCATTTAGTAATGATTCAAATGGAGTAACAAGCAATTTTGATGCTTATGATAGTAATGATGATTTACTCATAGATGGCACTGTCCTCACAGTTTATAATATTATAAAATCAAGATGGTACTATTCTAAAAGACAACATGGAAGAATAAATTCATCACTCATGACAAATGAATTACTCCATTTGAACTCTACCAAGTTTAGGGCAAGATTTAAGATGTCACCCGCTACATTTGACAGAATATGGAAAATGATCGAAGGCCACCATATCTTCACCGATGAAAGCGCTATTCTTCAACTCGATCCATGGATGCAATTCTTAGTGGTTCTATTTAGGTTTGGAACCTACAAAAATGGGGCATCCAGATTAAACATTTCAGCAACATTCAATGTTTCTAGAGGCGCTATTTCAAAGTTTATAAAACGGGTTATAATTGTTCTTTTGAGTCTTGAAAAGATTGTTGTGTATTGGCCTAGTAATACAGAAAAACAAGCCATCAAAGACCATATTGAAACTTCACAAGGATTTCTAGACGTCATTGACATTATAGATGGTACTCATGTTGTACTAGCCACCAAACCGAGCTACCAAGGGGGACAATACTTTAATATGAAAAGTCTCTACTCAGTTTCATGTATGATAGTCAATGACTAGAATTGTAGGGTAACACATCTTCATTTAGGCTTCTCTAGCTCCGCCTACGACAATCATGTTTTTGTCAACCCAAGTATGGCTTAAACATGCGGACTTCTTCAAAAAGGATTAATACTTACTAATTGACACTGGATATCCTCTCACTAAAATTACTCTACCCACCTTACAAGCAACCTACGTCCAATATAAGGAAAAATCAACATTTTAATCAATATTTGTCTTTTATTTGTGTGAAGTCCAAATATACCATTGGACAATTGAAGGGCAAGTTCCATAGCCTACAATGATTAGGAGAAAGAAAATACACACTTATTGTTCTTTGGATTCGTAGTTGTGTCATTCTACACAACCTCCTTCTTCAGGATGGATATGATTTGAGTTGGGAAGGTGGAATAGAAGAGCCAGATAGCATAGTTATTGAGGTCACTTTACATGGTGCTAACCCAGTGCTTCCCTACGACAACGCTTTAGCTAGACTCAAAAGAGAAAATATTAAATCGCAAGTATTGAGCTATTATGGAGATAAAATATGATGTACACAACATGTGCCAAGTCCAGAAGTCTACATTTTGTTCTATATGCAAAATATGAAATTCAAGTAATCATTGTCTTTTCTATACTAAACTTGTAAAAACTATAATAAAGTCAAACAAACTAAGTTCCCTGCTTTCCAATATTTGTCAACTTTTCTTTGCATAAGTGAATCTTGTGAACTTAATGTCACATTTTCATTGATTTCATCAAACTTCATACCCATTCTCTAACCGCAAAAGCATTGCAACTAATTATATCCTAGGATTTAGATTCCCCTAAGGGTTTTTCTTTGGCCTTGCAATAAAACCGGGCATATGCAACTCACAATGTCACTTGTGTATGAAAATTGTCCATATTGTTGTTGCTTTTTTGAATTTATTCTTCAAGGCAAGCTAGTTGCATGCTTGAAAAAATCCAAATCATTTGAAATTGTACAACATACATAGAAAAATAGTAGGTAAGAAGAAATAGAAAAAGATTCAAAATATTAAATTCATAAGAATGTAGTTATGGACTTGAAAAAAAAACCATCATAGTAGTTGAAATGTTCAGAGTTGATTTCTGTTAATAAATAATGAAAGTCTTTGTTAACCCCTAAAGTCCCAAGGCCTTCCTGCCATCAAAAAACCCTCAAAAATGCCATTTCTATAGCAAAGACCAATTGTTTTTTTACACATTTAACCATAGATTCTTGTACTAGACTAGTGTAAAAATGTGTTGAAGAAATTTTTAAGAACTTTGACCATGTAGATTGCAAGATATTTGTATTTAAAGAGAAAGAAACAAATTTTTTGTTCATTGATCGTCTACATTTTTTGGCTTTGAACCTTCTTAACTTCAATTTTTTGCTCTACTGATTTTGAATTTTGAATTTTATATGATGAAGAATTGAATTGAGAGTCTAGGAAAAAAATTCTAAAGAAACACCCTTAATTTTCACTCATTAAAAATTTGTTAAGTAGAAGTAATTTTAAGATTTGTAGGAAAAAGTATACCGTTAATAGCTCTAAGATGGAATTGAAATACACAAATCTAAATGGTGAGATTGTTCTAGCAAAAAATCTTAACCTTGTGGAATCTTTTTTTAATGTAAAAATTGAACTCAGAATTGAATCTTACAAGTTATTTTTCAAGAAGATGCTCTAATTGCCCAAAAAATAAGATTGTCCATAACTTGTGCATAACAAACCAAACCAAATGAATAAAAGCTTTACATGTAGATAAAAATACAATCTATACAAATGAAATTTTTACAATTTTTTAATTTAAGTTTTTTTGAGAGTTTTTTTTTGCCCGCCAAACTAAAAAAGGGCTTTATGTGCCATAACTTTTGCTCCCAGGTAATAGATTGAAATGAAAAACACAAGTACTCCATAAATAACTTCTTAACTATAGATGAGTCTTAATATTGGATAGGACTTTGAGTCGTTTAAGAAATCTTGAGATAAAAAAACGAACTTAGGGAACAATTAAAATTTTCACTATTAGAAGCTATAGCCCATGGACCAAAATTCAATCCTAAGAAAACCAAGAATTTCATCAGTGTTGCAGGTAAAAGCAGAGACAATCACAATACAAAAACTCTAATATCAAATAAGTTTATGAAAAATCATGCACTTTAAAACTCTGGTGGGATGCAACCATCTTTGTGTCTTTTATAATCCGTGCATCGGTGTCTCTTATTATCCTTATCTCTTGTTATCCATTGTTATGTGAACAAGAATTTTATGAATTTTTGTGATTCTCAGTAGAAAATTCTTTCAGGTATTAGACAAATGTGAAGTCCAAGGAAAAATCCGTTGATTTGAATAGCATTTATTAAAATCAGACACCATTCTAAACCCTAAAATGTACTCACATGCAATTCAAACTAATGTCAAACCAAAACACTGGATTTGGATTTGAGCAGTGAAACTACAAATGCCACTCCCAATTCACAAACCCTAATCATAAGTCCACGTAATATGCACGATAACCTATGATAAATGCAGCACCTTGAACTTATAGAAATTGCAATTTTTGGAAAGAGAGTAATACTTTGAATCTATCAACCGCTACCACCACAATCTATGCAGCTCCTAATCCGCAAGCTCTCCAACGACCAAGCTCTTCAACAAAGACAAAGGCAAAGCGACGTCAAAGGTGAAATTAGAAGCCATAGTTAAATCAGTAGCAACAAGGTGAAACTAACAATGGAAAGGTGAAACTAAAATGCAAAAAGGAATATTTTTAGCTCGTTATATCCTGCACACCATCCAATCTTTATTTTTGGAGGTGAAGATTTGGTGTCTGTAAGTTATAACGAGCTAAAAATATTTTGTCACAAAAGGACAACATGAAGTCAACCCTAATCGACCACATCCCTATTCTCTATTTTCCACTTGTCTAGTGAAGAAGGTGTGACTACCACTAGTGAAAGGAAGAGCCAATAGGGGTAGTCACACCTTCTTCACTCCGCACTTGGAGAATGGAGAACGGAGATGTGGCGGTTTTAGGTTGGCTTCATGTTGGCCCTCCACGCTAGAATATTCTTAACTAGTTATATCTTCCGCACTCCTAGTCTTCACCTCCGGAGGTGAATAATGGGAGTGGTGAAGACTTGTTCATTTAAGTATATTCTCCATCTTGCGTTGTACACCGTCTTCATGTTCATCCTACGCTCCACGTCAAATGTTGGTCTCCGATTCTCCACTCTCGTTCTCCAAACAACTTTGGGGGGTGTCACACCTTCTTCATCCACTGCGGCTCCCCATTGGTTCCTCCAAATCCTCATGAACTTGTCATTCTCCATTCTCCACCTGCCTGGGGAAGAAGGTGTGACTACCGCTAATCAGAAGCCCTTTTGCGTGAAGAAGGTGGGTGAAGGTCGTGTGGAGAATGACAATGAGAAAATTTCACCCCTTCAAGGTTGCTGTGGATTCGGGATGACTCTCCTCAACAGTTTATAGGATGAAGGCTGGTACTGTGAGGCGTTGTTTGCATGTAGGGACCCGACCCACTCTTAAATCAACCACATGGGGTCCACATAAAGCAATTAGAAACTTGATTTCTGATATGGAGCTCAAGTTCCTCTTTTTCTCTATTGTCTTTGATTTTAGGAATTTCAAGCTTGCTCTCCTTTCCATCAACTTGACTTATTATTTATCTTAAAATATTCTCTTGATGTGTCCTTGTCTCACTATTTTAAGACTTGCCTTTGTGGCTTGCCTCATTCATTGGTTGTCACATGCCACTTAATTTTAAACAACTTGAAAAAAGTGGATATTTTATTTGGAGAACTAGTGTGCATCTGGAAGCAAGATGTGACATAGATCGGACCTCAAAGATTGGTGCCCAAAGCTCCACCTCCGGTCCGGTTCTAGCATGTAAATAGCCCCTATTGATTGGGTAAAAGTGGCACACACAAAGGGAAAGTAAGATGAAAAATGCTTGGAGAAATCTTCTTTGTGTCCATTCTTCACTTCCAAAGGAAAAAAATGATCATTCTCAATCTTTAAAGAATGGGACCTCTGCATTCCGCAAGCTACGGAGAGCCAACAAAAAAGTGCCATGTTTCCATTCTTTGAAGATTGAGAATGGGATGAAGAAGGTGTGACTATCCCTTATCACTAGACATATAATCAGTACATGTATCAATATATCTTCAAATTAATTCTATTGTGCAATATCTCACTAGATTGCATCAAGATTCAATTGTGTCATCTCAAGACTAAATCTTATGGCCCAAGGATATCTTTGAAGAACTTTGTTGGACTCTTCTATTTTGTTAATACGTTTTGAAAATGTAAAGTTTGATCCATTTAGGCATGAAGGGGATAGAACTAGAGGGTGTTAAATATTGAGCATTTTATTCCATAGTAACTAGTGATTCTCAAATGTTGCTTGGAATTTTTGTCTTTGGAATAGTTGACTCTTGTAATGAAAGTTGAGGTTAAAATAATATATGGGCCCAAAATTGAAAGAAATAAGGAAATCTTGTGCTTAAGTAAAAAACTTTGACATTTTCTACTAGGTCAAGAGTTTTGACAATCTTAAGTGGCTACCAGAATTATATGTTTTTTTTTCCAATTACTCAATTGTATATTTGAATTCAAGTAAAGAACTCTATAAAGAAAGGCAAATTTGAGATAGAAACTCAAAAATAGATTAATTGTTTTTTTTAAGGTCAAATGTAGAAATATGATGAAAATGACATAATAAAAAAATATAAAATTAAACCCTAATGGATAACCTTTATATAAATACTATTCATATTTAGGTTTGAAAGTAGAACCCAAGGCAATGCAATCCAAAGCAATTAATTACAAGGTTTTTTCTTAGTCATCCTTTTGACAAATCAAGTTGAATCACGGTTTTAATTTGACTATTTATAATGGTATAATTCAACTGGGATTAGATTTTTAACAACTAGAATCAATAATTGATTGTATTGATGGAAAATTTAATCAAATTCAACCAAAAATTCTTAGGTAGATTGTTGCTAAGTTGCTAAAAAAATATGAAGTCAAATTTAGATGTCTTAGCTCAAGAGATGCTAAAATGGCACTAATGGGCATATTTTTCAACAACTTCTTCATTAGTGTCAGTGGCATGGGCCAAACTAATTGTTAAATACCTTACTAGACCTAATTGCAACTTGAATGTTTACAAAATTAACCCCTACATATTCTTGTCTATATTATACATTTTCTATTAGCACGAATAAAATGGTGTCTTTAGGGCACTAAGCTACAATGTCAAATCTTGACACTGTAGCTTGGTGCCCTCGGGTAACCATTCTACTAGTATGGTGTTTGCGAGAAACTATGGTTAATTTTGGATATATTTATTTCTAATACTTTGAAATTCATAATTCACTCAGATGGGTTCTAGAAAAAATATGAACAAGACTCTCAACAAGATCCAACAAAGGTTCAAATGGCTTAACCCCAAAACACCAATATAGGGAGATAATGGTTGATGAATGGTCGAATAAGCTTTTCTAACTTTAAAATGGATGATATTCATCCAACTTTTGGAGTGTTTTTTGCATGTATATGCATCACATGGTGGTAGAAAGCCTCTCATTGAAGAACTACCAAAAATTATAGAGAAAAAGATGCTAAATACACAAATCACAAACTACTGAAATAAATCTGAATAAGTTTACTTTCTAAATAATTTTAAACTTTTTTTAAAATTCCTAAAATTGTATATTTTATAGCCATTTGAGCTTTGGGTCTATTACCATGTTCTACAAGGATCCTAATTATAGAATGACATGGAAATTTGATTTATACCGTGATGTTCTTCACCAGAATATACACCAATGGAGAAAATTTCAGATTTTTTTAGCTTATTTTTTGTTACGATATGGATTTTCTTTATTTTTTCTTCAAAAATTTATAATAACTTCAAATTTTCACAAAATTTTTTGAAATTTACAATGCATGAAGAAAACATCTAAGATAATCTTTGATAAATAAAGAATAAAAATTCCATTTATTTTCAATGGCAAAATGAAGCATTTAAAATAGAGGGCTTTGATGTTTGACCATAGGGCTGACGTTTCAAGGTTTACCATAATAGGAACCGTATTCAAATATTGATTCTGTAGTAAGTTATTATTTAGACAGTTTTCCACAGAGAAGAGCGAAGAGCCATGGAGAATGGGACACCTTCGTCTTCCCAGCGCCTCTCCGTCGTCAAGCGCTGCGTCCATCGCTCTCGTAGCACTCCCTTCGCCATCAATCAATAGCTCATGCCGTCCCTTCACCACTTTCTTCACTACCCTGGTCAGTCGCTCTGCTGCCCAAACCTTACTCGTTCTTTCTCTCCACGCCTCTGTGCCAGCTGCGAGTCCTTATTTGCGGGCCTTATGGTGATTGATGCATCTTGCTTCCTGTACATGTGGAAAATTGCGGCTATCAATGTCCACGCAGCTCTTGCGTCCGATGTCTGATGCTTCTCTCGTGAAATCTGTAAGTGAGTTCTCCATCTCTCCTTGAGAATTTCTTACTTTGAAATTGATCACTGCGAGAGCTTTGAATGTCCCGCCATAGTTGTTCTTCTCCAGAAACTCACACACTACGTCTGAGGGTTCAGTTACTGTACAAGTATGCGATTTATTTATTTTAAATGCCAAGAAAGTACTTAAGGAATATTGATCTGTTACGGTTCATCCATCAATGTACCCGGAGCTCTTGCGTCCGATGTATCGCAGTTCTCCTGTGGATTGTGTCAGTGTGTTCTCAATCTATCTTCAGGATTTCTTGCTTTTTTGATTCACCACTGCTAAAACTGTCTTTCTTCTATTAAGATAATGTCTCGCCGTAGTTAATTCTTCTTCTGGAATGCACATTCTAAGAGTTACTGCGCAATTACGCGAAAAAGATTCATTGATGCCGAGAAAGGAATTAAGGGACTGTAGTCGGTTATGTCACTCACGTTTAGGCATTTCAAATTGTGTATTGCTTGCAGATTTTTTAAACAGTCCTGAAGAAGCTTAATCAGGTCTTTGTTTGGACCGTAAACACATTTAGATTCCCTATACATACGTGATTGCCAAATTCCAATATCTTCCTTCCTTGTTTACGTGTTTGATTGAGTTATGCAGCTGATTTTCTAAACAAGTCTCTCATATGCTTGCATATCACGCAGAGCGACAGCTTGAGGCGAAGCGAGGACCAAATATCTTTAATGACGCGGTCCCTTTGTCTTGGAGGAGCCTTTGGCACCAAAACTATTTTCAAAGATTTACTGAAGCAATCGCATTGTTGACGAGAGGAACTGACTCCCAGTACTCTCAACTTCAAGAACATGACCGAAGCACCACGATCGGGGAAACGAGAGGAGACATGTCGTATTTGTCTCGAGTCGTCTCCAATCGCTGACAGTAACCCTGGCAGCGTGTCAAGATTTACTGATGTGGCAGATGAGGATCGTTTAATTTCGCCTTGTGCCTGCAGCGGTACTTACTCATCAATCCGCAACTCCAAAAGCATGCCACATTTGATAATTCGTATTTTTAGATCTATGCTATGTTCAGGCAGATGTTTGTTTCAGCAGTGCTTTTGCTTCCTCCTCTCATGTTTTAGTATTATCTTTCTTTCCGACACCTATATATGAGTTTTTACCATCCCTTGCAGTGTAATCTTTTCATTTTATTCGTAGATTTTCGAATCCTATGATTTGTCTGCACGGGGTACGTCACGAGTAAGCATGTTTTTTTCAGTTCCAATAACCATTGTACGAAGGAGTATAGGGCAGAAAATTCAGTACGATCCATGTGGCACTCTTACTTGTAGTAGGGTTTGTTACCAGCGTCCTGCGTCAAGTTTGCACCTTGCTCATTGGGTCTCCTGCGGTCTATTTTGTAGAAGTAAACTAATTGCAATGCGGATCAGTGTCTTCAATGTATACACAAGGTTGTATATGGTTATTCTCTGATTTTTTCTGCTGACTCAGACTTAGGTTTTCTCATATCTGAGCATCATCAAACAATTGTTTCTAGTGATGCAGGAACTCAAGCGTACGTGCATTACAAATGCCTGCAGAGATGGCAACAATCCGTGATGGCATTAAAAAGGACTGGCCCAGGATTACTAAGTCCAGCGCTTATGTAAGACATGATTTCTTGTCAATGCATGCTGAACCGTTATGGAACCAAACTTTTCCATCTGTGCTTACATCATAAAAATTGACTTATGTTATGCATGTCATTCACAGATGTTCCGTGTGCACACACAAATTTTCTGTAGCCCCACCACGACCTACAGTGAGTTTTCGGATGCGGAAAATTTGCACCAGTTATGCTTGTGAAGTCACAGGCATTATCATCATCTTGGTAAGATGCCGATTCTTAAAAGATTCTCATCGTGTTATAGTGAGTAGTGGAGTCCAAGTTATTAGTTCATTTTTATTTATCTATACCAGTGTCTTCTACGATTTCTTATCTTTGAGTTCTAATATGGTCTAATATGGTCTTCATATTGATGAAGAGAGGTAGGAACTCGTGTGGAGCTTATTTGTGAGTATGAATCTCCGGATACCAGCGTATTGATCTTGTGTTTGTTGTTGATGTCTTCGTGGTTTGGGTCATTATTATACACACCGAGGCTTTTTTTTAAAGAAAGGATAGACTGTCAAGCTGGTCCTAGTTTAGACCCTTTTCATGTCCAACTGCTCTACCAATGTGTTTGGGGCGCTGACTTCCTTTTTCTTCTAGCTTGCATGCTACGTGGCACTGGCTGGCCACAACTTACAAACCCTTATCGATGACTTTGAGAATGGTCTCTCACTGGCTATCGAGGTATTGCCATGCAGCCTTCAGATGAAGGTTTTGGAGGATGGTTGTAACTCCAGAGCATGCAAGTAAGTCTGCCTTCATTTCATTCTCGATTGTAAATAGCTGGGTTCATGTGAATTTATAATCAATTTATATAGACCCGCTAGGAATTTACTCTTCACATTTCGTTGTTATAGACTTGAGGACCGCAGATAATAATTCTTTACAGTTGTTGGTCATTGCGGGATTTTCATTTCTATGACAATTTTAAGTGTGGCATTTGACGGAGAGCTGTTGTGCTATGTACAGTATACTCGCTATTATGTTGTAGATCCAACCGCTGAGCATCTGCTTCCTATCCTCAAAGTGAACTCACCGACCCTTAGGTTAGCCATTCAAGCAACCGAAGGAAGCACAATCTTAGACTTCTATATGTGTAGGCGTATGTAGCATAGCGACGGGGTGACAGGAGTCTTTTGATTGGATGCAACAGGAGAGGCGGAGAGAGCAGTGCTGCGATGGGAAGGGTTAGTTTGCCGAGGTAAAAAACTAACCCACGTAGCGACCCCTGCAGCACTTTCAAACTGGGGAGCAGGTGGTGGGATTCTTCAAGTCCTTTGCACCCTGGCACGCTCTTAGTGGCGACTCCAACCATGCTATCTCCTTACTACTTTGGCACTGTGGTACGTCCTTCCACATTCTATACTAAACGCATTGATATTACAGCCGTTTATCGTGTCAGCTCGTTTATGAACATAGCTTGCATAAAAATCGCAATTTATATATGTACTCTATGAAGTACAGGAAACACTGACAATGATAACACCCACATTGTGATTTCCAATTAAGAAAAAGAAAAAAACTGGGTTTCAGGTGCTGCTATATGAGCACGAAAGGTGCAGAGGTTCTCGAGGGATAATACTCAACAAGCAGTCAGAGGTGAGCTTGTGACGAAATTACATTATTTCGTGTTGATTTTCAGCACGATGGCTTTGGAATGATCTGTGCTTTGACTTGAACAGTTCTGATCTGACAATTGATGAGATCTAGCGTGATTTCTCTACTGGAATGATTGGTTTGTTATTATTCTCAGTGCCTCTGTTGCTCATTGACGGCATAATGAATGTTCAGTGACAAGCTTCTAGATAGTGAATTTTGTGTAGAGCTTGTTTCTTTAGAGAGAGCTGGCGACGTTTTACCTAAGCGTATCAGTGGCATTTGCCTTTGTGAGAAACCTTGGAAACAGGACAGGACACGATGTTTGATTGAAATCAACATGTTGAGTTGGACCACTGAAAATCATGGATCTCGCATGCCGCCCGACGTGTTCCTTTTGAGAGACCGATTAGGATCATTCATATCCGAATTGATGAGAAAAAATTGTTTATTATATCAGGAGGGAGAGATTCTTAACTGGGAGCGCCAGCTTTTCTTGGGAGTCCAGAATAGTGCCGCTTTGAGACACATTTCACACGGTACAGGCGGATCTTACAAGCCAGAGGACTGGTTCATATTGCAACGCTGCTCTTCAATCCCTGGCAAGTGTAAACATTGTACAGCGGAGACAGTGAGACCAAAAACGTGTAGCAAAGACTGGGGAAGGGAAGTCCTTCCTGGAATATTTTTGGGCAAGGAGGTGGGGCCTGTATTACGCCATCTTAATGGCTGTAAGAGGGTAAGTGTGCTTAACCAGCAAAGTAGCGACAAGTTCGAAAGTATGAAGGAAGAGAAAGGAAGGAAAAGTGAAGAGTGTTATAATGTTGATCACCAGGTCATACATGGTCATGCTGAGTGGTATGTTGGACAGTTGGCAAGTGCTGTGAGGCGTGGGCTGTGGAAAACGCGAGAAAATGCTTCAGCCATTCTTCTTACCGCGCCCCCTCACGAACTATGGCACACCCTTCTCACTGAGTAGCACGTATTGTACAGGTTTTAAGATGGTAGGTAAAGTATTGTACAGGTTCACAATCCTCAGTGCCCCAATCAGGCCCGACTAGGCCACTCTCATGCTCGATTCCTTCAATTCTCTTCAAAGATAACTTGCTGCACATTGATCTTCTCTTGCTGCACATTCATCAGGGTCCGTCCTTCAACTTTTCTTCATCGCAAGCTCCTTCGCTGGAGTTAGAGATTTTTTTTTCAGATGTTGTCGTTGAATGAGCTTTGCCGCAGAAATTTGACCATCACATCACAGGTATGAGTAGCAGAAGATTCATGAGTTTGGAGTTGCTAAGTGGAGTCAAATGATTGCCCCTATTCTGTACAAATCTTTCGATTGCATCACCTGCTGAGACTCATAACCAGTTAAACTCCATTTCTGTGCACCTGCATTACTTGAATGCGCAGGACGATAAACCCGTCTCACGAGGTGGGATCAGCAGGGTGAAAATGCAGGAATTTTACCCCCTGGGAAAAATGCAGGAATTCTTTTATTTTTCACACAAACATTTTTTGCAAATTTTGATTTCATATTTGCAAATTAGCTAGGACAGGTCTAGAACATACCCTTAACATAGCACAAAATAGGGGGTAAGATTTTACTTTTATCCCAAGAACTTGCATTTTCACCCTATTCGTCCCACTTCATGGGATGGATTTAGCGTCTTGCTTTGAATATATGCATAGTTTTGTTTTTATTCCTATGTTATTTTAGACTACATTGGTTGATACAACAAGCTCGAGATAATAAGAAATTCTACACCTTAACATCATTTAACCCTTAAAAAGATAGATTAGTAATTGTAGAAATCATCGTTTTGGTTACTATGTGAATCATTCACTTATAAAATTACAAAAGCATTCTTTAGAAGTCAAATTACTATAAAAGGCCTTTTCTTTTTACAGCAAAATTTTGAGGATGAATAGTTGCACTTCTATCCTATTGGAAGGATTCTTTGTCATCCATCAAACACCAAATGTCCTCATCAATGTTTTAAAGGTTAACCCTTAAAAAATGCAACCTCCATGACCAAGGTAGTAACCAAAATGCTTAGATTATTGGATAAATAGGTTCATTCTTTGTTTCTACAATGAACATTCAAATCATCCATTGGTTACTTTTCAACCTCAGCATCCTTTAAGGATTAATCCCCTCTCTAACATCCTCTAGTTGGAAGATATATCCTAAGATATCTTTTGTTTAAATATCAAGAGAATTTGCAATGATTTATAGGTTGCAACTTTCCATTCAACAATAGTTGTCAAGCACTCTTCCAATGAGGACATTGATGAAGTTCTTGGATTTGGGGGAGTAGTAGGGGACACCCCCAATATTGTTTAATAATGTTATGTTGATTGGTGCAAAAAACGGTTCTAAAATATATAACCCCATCTTGAAAAAAATTAACCTTACACGCAGTTCAAGTAATATATAAATGCATGAGGAGGTGGTGCACTTATGAGGCAATAAAAAGTATTTGAGATATCAAATTTCAGTTTACTTTTTTGAATTGGATTACACAATTTATATTTTAAATGCAATCTTATCATTAGGTGGCATACATGTGATTAGTTATTTTTAATTGGTTCTCACTGCTAGTTGCAAATTATTTTAACTCAGCTTGTTGCTTCGACTTGTACCAAATAAAGTGGACATTATATAATTAGGTCTTGAACAATCTGGATGCATTAGTTTGCATCATGATTGTTGGTCTCCACCTCCACCAAGTTATCTAAGGTAGTGGGCTTTTAAAGCGACCTTTTAAGAGCTGAATGCATTTGGGGGAAGCAAAATTCTTTGAAATAATTTCCAGTAAATTTTCGTAGGAAGAAAAATTGGAATTGGCATGTAACCCAAATGCCATATTTAACTACTTTTGGACTTTGCAAAGTCCAAAATTGGTAAAGGGACATCTACGACAATTGTAGATTTTGACTTCTATAGATTTTATGAATCTAGAAATGATATAGATTTTGGACTAGGTGGTTTGAAAAATGTACAATAGGTTTAGATTTTAGATATCTATGACATCGGGGGATCTCACAATCGACAAAGTCCAAAATTCCCTTAAATGTCCAAAAGTAGTTAAATATGGCATCCAAGTTGTTTCATGTTTTTTGTGACTTTTTTGAAATTAGTTACAAATTTTTGAAGTTGAAATGCAGTGGTCAGTAAAAGCGCCCCCCTCCTGAAATGTACATCATTGGTACATTGAAGAAAGAAAAATGTTCCTATCTGTTAAAGGTTGCTTTTAGAGCCAGGTCGCTTCTACAGCACCCTACCTTACATGGTTCCAAAGCATAAACCTGAAAACTGAAGTATCGTAAGAACTTTCCTTGCAGACAAACGGCTGAGTTGCTTTTTTGTATTTCACACATGACCATCAAACGGAATGAGAAGAGAGACGGGGTGGTGGTTGTGCGAGCTAAATTACAGGTGGACTTAAAACATGAAATGCATTCTTCAGTTGGATTGTTGCGGCGCTCAGAAAGTATTAAGAATTGTTCGTTATTGCAGCACGACTAAGCTTAGAGAGAGGACTATTTGCAATACCTTTTTTTTCATCTACCGTGCAGTGGTTTTGCAATAAACATACAGTAAGTTGAAGAGATTTACATCAACGCCTCAAAAGTGCAAAAGCTTCCAATCCACTCAAATGAAAGTTGTCTTTCATGACGCAAGGAATTTCATGATCTAAAAGCGTAAAAAGTGCAAAAAGCCTGCAATCCATTTGGAGGGTTGTCTTTCATGACACTTGGCTCCAGCTGATGCGTGGCATGATGAGGACTAGTCTAACAACTAATCCGGACAGACAGACCTCGAGGACCATCCCTTTTTGATCATCAAAATTCAAGGGAGTTTCGGTCCATGTGATCAAACCATGTACCTGCGTAACATAGAAAGCAAACTTGTACTTTTAAACGGATCAAAACTAAAAGCTCATAAAAAGGGTGAAGCTGGATTGTATTCTTCATCATCATCCGCATTTCCATGTTGTCCATGTAAGTTAACTAAAAAACAACTGCAAGTTTGCAACCCTCCATTTGGGAAAAAAGCAACGGTACAAGGCTTTTGAATCACCCAACTGTCGCTGTTGCCTAAAAGCTTCAGATTGGGAACAAATATACCATTCATTATTTGAATCATGAGAATTTTGCATGCCATTGGTTGCTTCAGTGTTGTTTTCAACTGGTTGCATGTGGAAGATTGTTCACCCTTGCCTTTCATTGAGCTTTTGAGGATGAGCATTTGAATATTAATATTTATTTCACGGTTGTTCACCTTTGCGAAGTTATCTTGTACTCTTCCGTAACTTCGTTCACAAACGAGGAAGGGACCCTTTTGATTCCTTGAATAGGGGATCCTACAATGAATAAAATTGTCTTATTGATAGGTTCCTCGATCAACCCCAATCCTTGAATTAAAGTTGGACTCCATGGTATCTAGCAAAGCATAATACATAGGAAGGACTATTGCGTGGTTATACAATGTTATGTCACCACCTCATTTCTAAAGTCTTTAAATTTGTTTGTGAGTAACAAATGCTACATAACCACTGGAATTCATTTTTCATTAAAAAAATTGATGACTTTCAAGTAGCTCCAATCTCTCTCTCTCTCTCTCTTTTTTGCAATTGTTTGAGTTTGTATTTCATGAATAAACATGTGCATTGATTTTATCTTTACAAATTCCACAAAGCTTACGAGCAATATGTAGAATTATTCAACTCTTACAAGTTGATAGTACAAAAAAAAGCATGCTCTTCTAAATAGTGGTCTTAATGAAAGATAAGCAAGAAATGGTGGCTTCAAAATATTTAACTTTATCAAAGAATGATAGACCGCACCACATAGATTTTTACTATTTCATATGTTTTTATTAATGTATGAAGTCAAATAATTTAATTTAAACCTAAGATAATAAAATATTTCTAACATTGTTTTGAAATGTGAAATTTCTAATTATATAATTTTAAGATAAAGTGATGATTTTAGAAAAAGTATTGGTTTTAATCTCCTAACCTCTAAAGCTCCATTGTCCCCTCAAGGGACAAAACAGATTTTGGACAAATCATAAGGTCTCAATATTTTCTGTGAATTTTTGAATTATTTTTAACAAAGAAAAACACATTAGCTTTCCAAGAGCATAAGTTTTACTTCAATCGGAGCTTGGGAGCAAAAGTTATGGCACAAAAAGCCCTTTTTTTAGTTTGGTGGGCAAAAAAAAATTCAAGAAAACTTCAAATAATTTTATTTTTTTAATTGAGTTGCATAGATTATATTTTTATGTACATGGGAAGCTTTGATTTTTCCATTTCCATTTGTTATGTGAAAGGTATGGACAATCTTGTTTTGGGGGCAATCAAAGCATCTTCTTGAAAAAATAACTTGTAGGACTCATTTCTAACTTTGATTTTCATAGTTTAAAAAAAATACAAATTCACAAGGTTAAGATCTTTTGCTAGAACAATCTCATGGTTGAAATTATTGTATTTCAATTCTATATTATAGCTATTAACAATTTAGATTTTCCTTCAATCTTGAGTCTTTTTCTACTTAACAATTTCTTAATGAGTGAAAATTAAGTGTGGTTTTTTTGGAATTTTTTCCTAGACCCTCAACTTAGTTCTTTATCATAAAAAATTAGAAATTCAAAATCAATAGAGCAAAAATTATAAGCTACGAAGGTTCAAAGCCCCAAAATGTAGTTGAGCAAGGTGCAAAAAAAATTTGTTTTCTTAACTTTAAACGCAAATATTTTGCAATCTACATGGTCAAAGTTTGTGAAATCTCTTCCACACATTTTTATACTAGTCTAGTATAGGATCTTATGGTTAGATATGCAAAAAAAACATTTCAAACATTTTTTTGCTCTTTGCTATAGAAATGGTAGATTTTAGTGTTTTTCATGGAAAAGAGGCCTTGGGACTTTAGGGATTAAGGACCAAAGGTTTCCCAAATTTGCAAATTTGCAAAGATATATTATAAAATACAACTTGGAAGAAATCTTTAATGGTGACATTTGTAAAAAAGATGTACAAGTTGATCCATATATCATATCCACACAGTTATATCTAGTGCTACACTGGCCAATGTTGCTCAACAAAATTTAAAAATAAAAAATAAAAAATCTTTTCAAACAATAGATTGAATTTTTGTACTTTTCACAAGAATGTCTAATTACTAAATTTGAATATAATGGCATTAATGAAGTGCTATTTTTTTAACTCAAAAAATAATTTTGTGTGGCGAAATAAACTTATATTTCTTAAGCAATAGAAATTTGTAAAGAAAAGATCTCAAATCTATATCATACAAATGTAAGGGAACTAGCAAAAAATTACATGGATGAATAAAGTCAAGATTCTATGTATATGTAACTTCTTTGTGTTCATTTGTTGTTTAAAATTTGAACGTTTGAATCTTGACCCTTAAAGGACATTGCAAGACCCACAAGGCATTTTGAAAGTCAAAATCTAAATTTTCAAATAGTTTTTAATTTTAAATCTTTTAAAGCTTAACCAAAAAATATATAGCTCTAATAATCTACTTCTTATTCCATTTTAATTTTTTTCAAAATTGTTGAAATTGTAATTTTTGTGACACCTTAAAGTTAGGATTTGGAAAGTTCAAAATACATCACTTTTGAACTTTCTCTATAAAATTTCTCTTGGTGCAAGTCCAAAGAATACATCAATTACACTACAATGTTTGTCACTATTATTTCACTTTTCTTTAAAAATTTATACTAATTTAATCATTTTTGTTATTACTATAATTTTATAAAGAAATTTCTTTAAAGAATCATACAAAATTCAATTTGATGTTTTTAATTATGAAAAAATTAGATTAAACTTTAAACATACACTACTACATGTGAAAAATATCAAATTTTTGAAATGTATGTCTTAATGTACAAATCTAATGAAATTTGACAAATCCTAACATGAAATGTTGTTTAAAGATTAATTTGTACATTGTCTACATTGGGATGCCAAGTGGGCTTAAGTAAACTACCACTTGTCCGTCCCCAATTTTATCCCCTAGAAAAAACACAATACATCTTTATTTGCCACACCTGATAAAATTGCAGATTTTGAATTCATATTTGCAATCAACGACCCAAATTTGTTAGACATGAGTAGTGTAGAAAATAGATTAATCAAGCATAAAATACATATTTTTTAATCCTTAAAAGATGCTGAGGACCAAAATTGTCCATTGAATGACTTCACTATTCACTATAGAAACAAATATTGTTCCTATTGGTTCACTAATTGGAGCATTTTGGTGACTACCTTGATCATAGGGGGTTGTGTCCTTTAAAGGTTAACATGCCCCCGGAAAAAAAGCCCGAGACTTTGAAAGGACAAGCAAGGGGATTGGTTCAGCCCATCCATTTCGGGGATGTTTGGAAAAAAAAAATTACTTTAATTTTTTTTTTTAACCGCCCATTTGGATGTCCGACACAAATACATACTAAGGTACGCCCCCCAAAATGGCACCTGACCTTAAAGTGCCATCTACATGTGTGTTTGTATGGTGCACTGAGTCTCCCAAGAAGGTTCGTCATGGCTCGAGTTATTACCACATTACTTCGCTAGGCAATACAATATATTGTATTGTATTGTATCTTACAGTGACTTATGTCTCCTGCAGTCCTCTGGTCCTCCCTTTTTTGACCTCCTACTAAGCTTATGTCCCACCATCTCAAACAGCCAATCTGCAAATCGGATTACCCTCCCCCCCACACACACAAAAAAAAAGGTCCAATTGCCACGTGATTGTCTACCGATTGCCACTTCAGCTCATTGGAATTAATGGCTGAGAAGAACAAGGGTCCATTCCCACCTGGCCTTTAGAGGCACTCTTAACCCCTCAATGACGGACCCACGACCACTGATTTCAAGCCTCACTGCCCATCACTCAATTTGCTGCCATTTTGCAATTAAGGTAGAAACACCCAATAGCATCCCTGTACCTAATCTTTGTTCCTAGATGGACATTAAACCTTCCCTCAACTTCCATTGAATGGTCTTTGACATGTGTCATAAAGTTTTTTCCTCTCTTCAGTCTTCGTTGTGATTGGATAAGTGCTGAATTTGTCAGAATTCAGATTTAGGTCCACCTATAGGATGATTCCAGTGGTCTAGGGAACTGCAACTTTGAAATTTCATAGAAAAATACATGCCAAGTCTGAATTTTTTTTTTTCTCTCTCACTAACACCAAAAAAATATTAATTTTTTGAAATGGTGCCTCCAAATATGTTGGATTCTTTATTTTTGATGTTTTTGGGTGCTTCTGCAATAGATTTGTATGAAAAAAATTTACATTTACATTTCAGAGATGAAATTACATGTCTTCTTTAAGGGGTTAAAAAAGATCAAAGTTTGTTTTTGGGTAGAGTGAGGTTCTAAAGTTTGTTTCTTCAACCTATGTACATATTGATTTGGGAGATGTACACACGGTGATGTTGGCGGTTTTTCGGCAGGGTGCGGTTGGGGTGCGTGCTGTTGTGGATTTGGGCATGTGAATTACAGTGCGGTATGATTTTTTGTATCTTGTGCTGACATTCAAATCATCTGGGTCTTGGGGGCAGTCCAACAGAGTGGCTCACAATGCAAGAGTCCAAGCTCATGCTCATCATTCATTTGGAGGCTAAGAAATTCACTTACATACGTTAGGTGGCTTGGCGCCCCCGCCGCCTGCGACGGACCCCAGGTGCTCTTTCCCTTTGAGGGACCGGAACTAGGAACTTCAGCCAAAACCATCCGGGGTGAATGCACCACAATCAACCAGAGATCCAGCTCGTGGGCTCTTGATTGGATTGGATTGGATTGGATTGGATTACCACTAAGGTGGGTACACCCAAAACCGCCACTTTTTGCTACTGAGCTTAGTTACTATTATTAGCTTAGTTACTATTATTAGACTGGACAAATTTTCATATATTCTTGTTGGCAAGTGAAAGGAGGTTCCAACGCAACAGAGAACGTGGCATTTGGATACCGTCTGCAAAAGTTATCAAGGAACAAAGTTTGGTTCTAAAATGGTTTCTTCCACATAGGTACAGAATTGATTTTGGAGATGTACACAGAGTAAAGATGGCGGTTTTAAGGTCAATGGCACATTTGGATGTACCTATCTTAGTAAGAGATGTATGGTCTGCGTAAACAAGGAAAAATGTCTGAGAGAAGACCCATCAATAGTCAAATTTGTCATGTGGGTTTTTTTTGTGAGTCCTTTCTCTAGTCTACGGTCAATGCATACCATGAATTTCTACTCATGGATGGGGAGGAGGTGTGGCAGTACCAATATTTTTAGTGACTTTAACCCCTAAATGCCCAAGCAGACTTTGATGAGCTTATTGGAATTTGCTCTAAATTGAACAAAAAGCCACACTATTTTCATAAGTTTTATCAATTTAAAAAAATTGTAACCATATAAATTCAAACTAGACATGTTAGAGATCCTAAGGGAGAAGAAAACACAACAATATCACTCATGGATTGAAAGATTACAATGTTTGATCATGAGGGTGTTCAAATTGTAAAAGTGATTTGAAGTCTTTCAATCTTCTTTTCATTGGGTCAAATCTAACATATTGGTTACCAAAAAAATATGAGCTTTTAAAGAGGATGACATGCACAATCCTGATTATGTTATGGCTTCTCAAAATCTACTCAACAATTTTTTTAAATTAATTTCTAATGTGATTTTTTCTTTAATATCTAGTGTATTTGAGGCTCATTTCCAAGAGCTTTCAACACTAGAGAATCATGATTTGTAATGGACACCCTAGCACAAAATCTTGAATAAACAATCATTATCTTTTATTATAAAAATCAGATTTTTGATGCTAACACTAAGTTTCAAAAGAATTTTTTTAAATCACAAACTACTGTAAATAGTAATTTGATGAGGTTTATTTAACATCAAAATATTGTTGACACAAGGATTTGGTGCCTCGGGCATTTAGGAGGTAAGGATCTACAATATTGGAGAGAACCCTTATTCATCTATGAGGGAAGGATTTTTGGTTATTCACTCATCTCCTTCCACGTGCATTCTCTTTAACAAGTCAAGGGAATGAAGCTTCTTATTGTGACTCTCCTATTAATCCCTAAAGTCCCATTGTCCCCTCGGGGGACAAAATGGATTATTGGTAGGCTCTTATGGTCTCAATATTTGTTCTGATTTTTTAAATCTTTTTGTGAAGATAGAAAAACATATAAGCTTTTTGAAAATATAATTTTTATTTCAATCGAAGTCCGGGAGCAAAAGTTATGGCACAAAAAAAACTTTTTTTAGTTTGGCAAGCAAAAAAGAACTTCCAAAAAACTTAAAGTAAATTTTTTTGTATAGATTTTATTTTTATGTACATGGGAAGCTTTGATTTATTCCATCTAAATTTGTTATGTGAAAATTGTAGACAATCTTGTTTTTTAAGCAATTAGGGCATCTTCTTGAAAAAATAACTTGTAGAATTTGTTTTTTACCTCAATTTTCACACTTTTTTAGAAAAAAGTTTTAAAAGGTTAAAATATCTTGCTAGAACAATCTTGTTGTTAAGATTAGTGTATTTCAATTCTATCTTAGTGCTATTAACAATTTAGATTTTCTTTCAATTTTGAACCTATTTCTACTTAACAATTTTTTGATGAGTGAAAACTAAGTGAGCTTTTCTGGAATTCTTTTCCTAGTCTCTCCACTCAATTCTTTATCATATAAAATTAGAAATTCAAAATCAATAGAACAAAAATTATAAGTTACAAAGGTCTAAAGCCAAAAAATGTAGTTGAGGTAGGTGTAAAAAAACTTGTTTCCTTTGCCATTGCTACACGATTAGGGTCTTAAAACCCTAACCCTAACCCTAAAAAAAACTAACTCACTCACTCCGAACCTCTGTTTTGCTCACTCAGGAGTTTGGAAGGTAATGTGCGTGCCTTTGCTCACACTCAAAAAGTTGGTTGGAGTTTGTTGTAAATCTCAACCGTAATGGATTAACCATCCACTCCCAAAACGCTCACATTCTTTGTGCTTGCGCCACTAGAGCTTCATTGTCATTGCGCTGCCGTTTTAGTGCACAATATTGGACAATGGATCATATTATCATCCGCATGATCTACCGAGGTTGGTTGTTATGAATATTTTATAATTATACTTGAATGTGGACTGAGGAATTATTGGCTAGCTTACAAACATGAATTTTTGTGCCACTTGTGTTGGGAATGCAAAAAATTATGATCTTCTCCAGAGTAATTAAATCTCTTTACATCAATGATCATGGATGAAACATACAAAATCTAGATGAAAAGTATTTGATTCATCTAATACTTCTTAGTTTTGGTACTTCTCAGTGAAACTTTATTTAGTAGAAACATGGTCTTGCCAATAGGCTTAACTTTACAAACCACCCCAAGTCAAGTGTCATCTTGTTGTTACATTTGACGTTATTTTTAACATAAAAATAAATGGATGTCACCTAAAATTGCATCCAAGAAAACAAAAGGTTCTTATATTGTCAATTTCTTGAATTCACATGCTGCAATGGCCATTTATCTTTTGAATCTATTGCTTAAAAATAATACAAATATCAAACAATCCTAAAATATATCACAACTCCTGGATGGGCAACTAAACCACTCATAGTCATTACAAGAGGAGCTTGTGGGACCATACATATCTCATCATTTTCAATACTCAAAGACATTCACACTACCACAAACACCTTTAAGAACATCAATATTGTAATACAATACACAACATTTATATTACTTCACAAAATAAACTTATAAATAATCAACCACTTTGTACTAACTACCCTCCATCCTAACTTCACAACATAACCTCAACAAATCCTGAACTTCAAATAATTAGCTCAAACAAGATAACACCCAAATACAACCACTAAACTACCATCTAATTTTACAAATTGTGGTGCTTACTTTGTTTCTTGAATACTCTCACTAAAACTAAGAATCCAACACTCAATACAAGGATTTGAATCCAAATTGTTGTACTCCTAAATCCTACATAACTGACAATTACATCTAGCAATGGTTCCAACATTACCAAGAAATCTACCACACATCACAAAATTAATATATGCAATTCCAATACAATTTGTTGTACATTAATCTCCATCAACCTCTTCTCATTTATTAATCTCTAACTTCTCTCTAAGCCCTTTTTGTTATTGGATACTATAAGGTCTTTTTCTTAATAGAAATTTCTAGTTTGGGCTATGTAAATGATCTTGCCATTACTTACTTTAAGATAGGAGGTCCATAAAGTACGTGGGCTCTAAAAGCATCTACTTCTTGAAATGTACACTATTTGAAAAAAATATATTTTTCAATGCACCAACAATGTACAAATAGTGTACATTTCAAGAAGTAGATGCTTTTAAAGATCACTGCATTGCAACTTCAAAAATTCATAATTAATTCTACATAGCTCCAAAAAAATATGAAACAGCTTGGATTAGATGCTAATTCAATTCTTTTTTCAAGTAAAGTTTAATAAAAATTGTTTCAAGAAATTTTCCCCCTAAATGTATAGAGTGCTCTCCAAAATTGACAATTTGAGAAAAATCAATATAAAGTGCTATTTGAAAGAAAATTTTGGAATTTATATACAAAATAGAAGTTGTAGAATTTGAATTGTACATTTCATTTGTATGGTTAGATTCACCAATGCTATCACTTATATTTTTTTAATTAATTTTGAAAGGAAATTTTCAAAAAACCTTCAAGATTCCATTATAAATAAAATATTGTCATTTCTTGAGTAAATTTTGTTGGACTCGATTTAAAACAAGGTTTCTTTGATATGGTGACTTTTGTAAAATGTTTGTGTTATTTAAATCGATGACCTCATTTTTGCAGATCCAATTTTGTACTAGAGTCAATGCAATATTGGCTTGGTCAACTATTTGACATACTTCCACATTTGCACTTTGAAAAATATGTATTGAAATAATACCACATTCAACTATTAGATAGGACAATAACTTGATAAAGTATCTCCAAAAATTGTGATGACTTTCACAAAATGAGAAAGAACATGAATTTTAATCTATTTGTTGTCTACAAACTTGGGGAGTTCACTTAGAATATCCATTAGAAACCACGTGTGAACAAAACTTTGGACCCCCTATATATTTTTTGAATTTTAAATATAAATAAATAAATAAAATATGAATAGATTTTCCTACTTTGAAATTTTATGTTTTGAATTATTGATATTTTTATTTTTAATAATAATTAGTTAAAAAAATTTGAAGTAAAAAGATACATTTTAGAACTGATAAGTAAATTTTACACCCCTGTATTATATAAGAAAAAATTGTCTAAAAAATGAACCAAAAGTTTCTAAAAATAGCTTTCTATTGAAAGCTCATTTTGAGTTGAATATTGATTCAATGGTCATCTAAATGTATTCTTTATAATTATTTGAGTTGGAAAACATGCAATTTTAGTTCATTTTCAACCTCTTTTAGAAATCATATTTGAGTTGAAAATTTGGCAATAGAAACCTATAGTCATTATTAAACAATGCTCGAAATTTTAGGTTGAAATTATAGTTTATTAGAAACCACTTGTTCGCACGTGGTTTGTTGTAGTAGAGCTAAGTGCACCCCCCGAGTCTACAGAATAGATGTTGGAGTGTTAAGGAGTTAATCTATTCAAATACATTTCTAACTCTTAAGTGCGCTTTTTTTGGACCTCCTAATCTACCTCATGGAGCAATGTGTGGGACCCAAGATGCTTAAACTTTTAATCTCTAAAGTTTTTTGACTATGTTTTTACCAAAAACGCTCCAAAATTGCCATTTCTAAGAGAATACCAAATTTTAGAAAAAATAAAATAGGGACACTTTTAACCGTTAGATCTTGTAGTACATTGGCTTGAAAAGATGTAGACAAATTTTCAAAAATTTCCACTGTGTGGATTGTAAGATATTTGTGTTTGAACTTTGAAGGTGCAAAAATCCATTTTTGGACACTGCGGAAACCTGAGCAGTTGCACAAGGTCACATTTGTATGATAAAATATCCAAAATGCTGGTGATTCTTTGGATTCATTCTTCAAGGCAAGTTGGCTACATACTTGAAAAATTTGAAAAATTTGAAGATCATTTGTAATTGTGCAACATATAATTAAAAAAAAGTAAGTAGAAAAAAAATAAAGTATGATTCAAAATACTAAATTGTTAAGAATTTATTTATGGAATTGAGAAATGCCAATCCCAGTGGTTGTAATGTTGTAATAAACAATCTACACCTCATGTATGTTATTTTATTCCAAAAATATTGAAAATTGAGTTAAATAATGGACTTCAAAGTTTATCTTAGAGATTCTATAACTACCTAGAAACTACTCGCAAATTGAAACTCTTCATAACTTTCATCTCATTAACCAAAATAGAATGATTTAAAGCTTTCCACCTTTATAAAAATTTGAAAAAACTATTTCAATTTTTTTATTTCTTAAAAAAATGATTATTGAAGAAGGTTTTTTTTCTACTCAAGTTGGTTCACTTTGTTGAAAACTACATATCTTACAATAACTTTTGAATCATGTAGTCAAAAGTTATGAAAATTGATGAGCCTAAAAGCTACTTCTAGGGCAAATTGTGTAAATTTTTTTAACAAAAAGAATTTGAAAAAACCCTCCATTTACAAGGAGTGGCCCAAAATCATTATGTTGCCAAAAAAACGCAATTTAGGGCTGTAGGGGTTAATTTACAACAATCTTAGAAAGAAATTAGAGTCTCTTCATTTTTAATGTCATTCATCTATGCTCTATGAGCTCTGATTTGTAACTATGAATGAACCGAAATTGCTTTTAATTCTTAAAGGACACTTTATAGCCGGGCTAGGTAAAGCTTCAGTAGATTTCTACATTAAAATACAAATTTCAAAATTTTGATATTTTTTGCATGTTGTAATGTATGTCCTGTATTTAATCTCATTTTTTCATAATTAGTCAAGCTGAATTTTTTATGATTTTTTAGAGAAACTTATTTGTAAAAATCATAGTTATTATCAAAATTCTTAAAATAGTATAAGTTTTTTGAAAAAAATAAAAATAATAGAGACAAACATCATGATGTAATTGATGTACTACTTGAACTCACACCAAGAGAAATTTGATAGATAAAGTTCAAAAGTGGTATATTTTGAGTTTTCTAGTTGCTATCTTCAATGTGTCTAAAAAGTTACAATTTAAACATTTTTGGAAAAAATTAAAATGGAATAAAAATTAGATTATTGAAGCTACATTTATGTGTTAAGCTTAAAAACATTGAAATTAAGAACTATGTGAAAATTCAATTTGTAACTTCAAAAATGCCCACACAACTTGCAAATGAATGTCCTTTACTTCTTAAATGACGAGCCGGTCACCGTGAAAATCATATATTTGGGAACCATGTAATTTGCACGAAATTTATCAATTTTTCTATATTCCAAAAAAATTCAGAAAATCATGAAAAAAATTCAGCCCGTAGGTACTTGCCCGAAATCCCATTTGTCCCCCGAAGGGACAATGGTCCTTTAGGGGTTAAGTGATTAGGTATAGGTGGTCCGATCTTACACCTAAATTTGCGCACTTTCTAAAATTGCACACTTGATATTCTTGCCTAAAATGTACTCTTACAATTCATATGACTCTATGATTGCTTTAGGTACACGTATTTTCAGCATTTTGAAAATTTATAGTTTATCCACACAATGTCCAAAAAATGCTTTCTAAGAGAATCTAGAATCTTGTTTTGACCACCAATGGAATTCCACAAATTTTTTTCAATATAATAGTGAAAACCATGCTAAATAAGGCTGAATCATGCTGAATTGCTTAACTGTGCAATTTAAAATGTCGTTACCTTAGCATTGTTAATCAAGCTAATCCTTTCCTCCTTTGTGATTGCAATAATCTCTCCTTGAATTCTTGGGAGTGAATTTAATCTAATCTACAAAGGGTCATGTAATAAGGATTGTGAGACCTTTTTCTCCCCATTTTGAATCTTCAGAGAACGAGGCCATGGCACTCTCCTTGAATTGTAGAGCGTCCATTCTTTGCGGAAGATAGAATTTTTTTTCTTCTCAATCTTCTTGAGATGAAAAATAGGTATGAAGAAGTTTTTTCCATTCTCCATTCTCTCCATTCTCTCTATTACTCTCCATTCTCCATTCTCAAATGGGGGGGCACACCTTCTTAATCGAGAAGGGCTCCTATTGGTTCCTCTTTTCACTCCATATCTTCTCATTCTTTATATAAGTTTCATTCTTGGAGAAGGTGTGACAATCCGTATTGGTTGGCTGGAAAGTTGCCACACTAGTGTCAGTGGCTGACTAGGAAGTTGTAGATAGTTATCAGTTTGTTGGATAGTTGCAATGTTGGGGGCTCATGCTTTGGGGGGGAACAAGTATTGGTTAATAATGTTATGAATGTAGGAACTTATCATTTATCATCAATGATAAAATCTAAAAGGTTTGAGTTTATAGTTGAAATCAAAGATCTACAATTAACATTGGGAATATAAAAAATTACTACAAAATAAGAGGTAAGATTTTTACATTGGTTACCAAGATTAGATGGAAAACTTAGGGCCGCTTTACACCTAGAGGCCAGGACAATTCTCCTTCAAGCCAATTGCACAAAATTTCAATCCCTTTTGGGCTGGAGGCCAACCTTAACTACCCATTAAAATAAGATTATAACGAGGGACAATTCTCCCATATGTAAAGGCCAAAAGCCCAAGAAACCAAGCCAATTCAATAATTCCTACAAAAGAGAGAGGAGGGGTCAAATTTTCAGGGCCACTTTACACCTAGAGGCCGGTCCAATTCTCGATGAGGCCGATTGCACAAAATCCAACGGTAATGATTTGTTGAAAAAATAATATTTCATAAAAAAGATTTTTTAAATTGAAATTTGACATTGGCCCGAGGCCAAGAATTGGCCTTTCATTTTTGGTGCACCCAATTTAGCGAGTTCAAGCCATATCTAATCATGTCTTTTCTGAATAAAAAAATTCATCACACCAAATTGGCCCGACCTCTAAGTGTAAAGGGGTTAGGGTTGATGTCAACCTTTTGTCCAATTAGAAGTTAGGATTGGGGGTCTTTGACACAGCAAATTGGCCCGACCTCTATGTGTAAAGCGGCCCTTAGTGAAGTTTGTGAGTCCCAAGTTCATATAATTAGACATAGTCTACTTAGTTGAATTTGAAAGTCACAAGAAATGTACATTTGACATTTGTTGCCAAACTAAGAAAGAAAACTTGAGGTTTGAACATCCTGGTTCACAAGACCATATGTGATCTAGATAGTTACAAAAAAATTGGAATTCTACATCTGGTACCAAACTAAGATGGAAAAAATAAGGTTTGTACATAGGATCACAAGTTTAGATGTGATCTAGATGGTTGGATTTTTAAGCTACAAAAATAGTAAAAAACGTTGTATGAAATGTGAATTCCTAGAACATCTAGAAGTCGTATTATTAATTTGCAATGAGCCAAAGGATGTCTTTAGAAGTTATAATAGATCTTAATTAAAATTGTTATTCTAGCATGTACTGAACTAATCATGGAGACTTTGTAGTTTAAGAAATGCAAGAGCAAATCACCCTACCTAATACTCTAAGAACCTACATATTTCAATTTCATTTATCTACTATTGCAAGAGTGAATTCACTTAAATGCTTAGTACTATCAAAGGTAGTTTCACTTCTCTAGTAATGCAAAGAGTGAATTGTCAATTTTACTTCATACTGCAAGAGCAAGTCTTACTTTGGCAAGCCAATTCACTTATCTTTTACTACATGAGTCTTGTCAATTTCACTTACCTAACTCTGTAAGAGGCAATATCATTTCAAGCTAATTCACTTAGTACTTAGTACTAATTTCATTTCATTTATCTAAAACCTTTCAAGAATAGTTTCACTTTCAAGCCTAATAACTTATCTAGTGTCATGAAAGTCAAAAAGACCCAACTTTACTTACCTAATGCTATAAGGATCAATTTACTTATCCAATACTACTAAATGTAATTTTACTTTGAAGTCTATTCATATACCTAATATTAACACATTATAAATGTAAATTTTGTTGTACAAATTTTACCACGTCAACTCCGGATGAAGCAAATTTAAGGAGCTATTTGAAAACTCAAGGGACTTTAAAGAGGCATATATTTAAATTCAACACCAATAAAATTTGTATAAACCTCCTCACCTTTAAAATAAAATAAGGCATGCCAGAATTTTTCCATAGCCTTTTTAAGTGCTTTTTCATCAATTTGAAATATTGTGACAGTAAAAATTTAGAATCTCCTGTTAATGTCATCATAAATTTTATTGTTGTGGAATTTGTACAATATAATATTATTTTATCTTAATGTAATTTAATTATATTACAAATATTGAGACTTTGGTCAAATAGTGGCACATGCACTAATAGACAAATTAGTACAATATTCTGCTTTGGACAATGCTTTGGGGCACAAAATTGATGTGTTCAAAAAAAAATTATTTTATTTTTTAATTTAATTTAATTTCAATAAAAAATTGTTATAATAGAAAGAATGTGAGAAAAAAAAATAGAAAATGACTTATAAGAGTGCAATGTTGCAAAATATTGTATGTGAAGGTCAAATTTAATAGAGAGATGCTGTTTGAGTAGAATAATTATCAATTTGAAAATTATTCTTTTTAAAGATAGAAAAATACATTAACTTTAAAAAGAATATACTTCATATTTAAATGTGCGCCCAAGAGCAAAAGTTATGCCACAATAAGCTCAAAACAAAGGAGACTAAGGTAGGAGGCAAAAAAAATCCACAAAACTTTGAAATTAGTTTTAAATTTTTTGGTCTCATAGATTGTATTTTGTGTACATGGAAAGCTTTTATTCATTCCATTTGGATTAGTGATGTAAAAGTCATGGAGCTTCTTGTTTGCAAGAAATCATAAAATATTTCTTGAAAAAACTAGTATATTGGATTTATTTTCGAATTTGATTTTTACAATTTAAAAAAATAAAAAATAAATTTATGAGGTTAAGTATTCTTGCTAGAACAATCTCGCCGCTGGAATTAGCATGCTTTAATTCCGTTTTTAAGCTATTGACAATTTAGTTCTTACTCCGACCTTGTATCAACTTCTACCTAACAAGTTTTTGAGGAATGGAAATCCCGTATTTTTTTTGAACTTTTCTTTCCCGGACTTTTAGCTCAAACTTTCAATCTAAATTTTTTTTAATCAAAATCTATAAAACAGAATTTTAAGTTAACCCCTAACTGCCTGAGCAACCATATTTGGTTGCTCTGAAATTTTAGGCTCATTTTGGTGTGGGCAGTTAAATTCCTTTCACCGTTTTAAAATTTTTTACGAACAATTTTGAAGGTTAACTATTGAAAACTTTATTTTTCACAAATAAAGGTAAATATCTGATTTTTGAGAGGTCCTCAAAGGCATATATGTCTCATTGTAGAAGAATAAAGCTTACTAATTTTACTTGATTTCTTGGCTTTAAGCAAAGCTTGTCAATTTCAGTTGAATTGAGATCTAAAAAATTATACTTATTTGTTTGCTTTGAAAATGGTCCCAATGGAAAGAATAGAGTGTTTTTATGATTTTCACCGTTGAAAATTTAGACATGCAAGTGTTAATTTGGAGTTATTTGCAATTTCTACTTATAAGAAGAATTGCATTTAAACAATTGCAAGGTGGATTGAGTAATGAGTTTGATAGCTTTTCATGTGAAATTAAATCTTTTGAAAGTGTATTTTAGTGTGCTAACATGATATGTGGTTGTTCATGTCACCTCCAATCCCCAAAAACTTTTGCATGCAAACTCCTCAATTGTAGGGCAACATACTAAAAATAAAAAATATACATTTTTCTCATTATAATTTCACAACTCCTATGCAATTTACACTAAAAATTGGTGTGCCTGACTAATAAGCAAGCTCTTTAAACATCTATACGGTTAGATTTTGAAGAAAAAATAATTTGCTTCATTGGAAATAACAATAAGTTCATACTCTTTTTTCATAGGCTTAGACATGCACTTAGAAAGGCTTAGACATTTAAGATTCAAAGTCAAATAATCTAATCGTGAAAAGCGCTTAAAAACTTGATTTTTTCACTTTAAATGCAAATATCTTGCAGTCCATAGGTGAAAGTTTTTGAGATTTCTTCCACATATTAATATGTTTGTCTTGGGCCAAATCTTATAATCAAATATGGAAATAAATAAAATAAAATAAAATAAAATTGTAAAGCTTTTAGCTCTTTGCAATAGAAATGGCAGTTTTGAGTGTGTTTTTTTAGTAAAAATAAGGCCTTAGATCAACTTCCAAACACTTGAACTAATAAGAATATTCAATAAAGAATATATTGCACTTCTCACACCAAGCATCATCTTGGTATATTTGACCTCTCGGAGCTTGAACTACATATAATTTTGTTACTAAGAGATAATAACTGAATGAAATGCACTTTTTACAACAAGATTTCATCATCTAGTGGATGGTTGGGCAATAGGGATCTACAATTTTCTAGTAAGCTTGAACGTATTGACATTGCACAATGCAATGCTTTAGAGGGGGCGATGTAGCACAACATTGTGACATAATTTATAATTTTCCTATCTTCATTTTCAAAGGAAGCTTCAGGAATTCAACAAGCAACATTTCGACTAACAAATAAGAATACTAAACACTTACTCACAGTATTAATTCAGAATTTTTTAAATAGCAGTTTTTCAAATTGATTAAGTACACAAAGCCTCCATCATTTTACAGGCACAAGCACTGCAAATATCTCTCACAAGCACATTTTGGTATACAGAATCATTAATTATGCAGCATATTTTCATTCTTCAGTCTTTGAAAGGAAATAAAAATAAAAATTCAAAAAATGAAATCCATCTGACAATGCAACATATTCACGGTTAACTCAAACTTATCGTACACCACTTAGCCTTGCAAAGCTGCACTCAGAGTAATGATAACCACATACCAAAAACACATCAGTCAAGTGTGAGTGTTTTAATCTCCCCCCTTCAGAGGTAAAACGTGCACACGGATTCTAGCGGCATGAAAAGTAATTTCTAGGGGATGAAATTAAACGTAGTGTTCTTTGGCCTTCCAAGCAATGGACACTTTTGTTATGTTGATTTTACCTAATTTAAATGCTTCAAAACACACTAATAGTTAAGAAATAAAGGTTGTTAAAGGTTGATTGAATGCGATTAAACTTCTAGCTAACTAAAATTCTACCTAATGTAAATCAAAGAATACAATTTGCCCTTTCCGAAATGGTAAAGCAAGCTGGATTCTTATATTCCTAGCAAACGTTATGCGTGGATGAAATTCGGCCCTAATTCTATCCTAAAAACTTCATCCGTCAACTAAAAATAGCAAAATAATGTGAAATAAATCTAAATTTCAGAGTTAAAAGGTTGATTAAGTTAACTAATGGAATTTTGAGAAAACCTAATTTTAACCTATTTTCGGAATTTTCATCCAAATTTAGGTCAAATCTTCATCCACACTTTTATCTTTTCAAATTAAAGTAATTTTAAAAGTAAAAGGTGGATTTGGAATCTTCAAAAGATTCTCTAAAAGATTATGGTTTCCAAAGATTCCCTAGTTGTTCCTTGAGAATATTCCTAATTGTTCTTTAATTAAGCCTAATTCTAAGTTATTATTCTAAATTTAGTGATTTTCTATAATTTTATGGTTTTTTATGGGTAAAGTAATAAACTACTTCTTATAATGGTAAAAAGTAAGAATTTTGGACTTCTAGGTAAAAACTTATGAATGAATGAAAATTCCCCTTAGTTGGATGGAATTTGGTTTCAAATAAATTTTATGTAGAATTTAAGGGATAAATTAGGGTTTAATCTCCCCAATTATTCTAATATTTCCTAGATTCTTAAATTATGTTAGATTTCTTTTGAAATTCCTTTGGATGAAATTACTATTTCGGTTTCCAAATTCACTCAAAGTTAATCTAATTATTACTTTCACGATTATAGTTAAGTTTTTTAAGGTTTTCCAATGATTTTAAATTTTAACTAGCTATCGGATTCCTAATTTTGTTAATTTTAGTTTTCTAATCTAATTTTTAAAAAATGAAAGCAAAAGAGAAAACAAAAGAAAAGTTTGGAAATTCATACCTCAGTATCGAGAATGTCGATCGTCCCATCATCGCAAAACACCATCATAATCGTCTCCTCGAAATTCTCCATTGCCTTTCATGTATTTGGAAGAAATCTTAGTATTATTGTTTCTAAACCTATCTAAAAAGTCCAAGTTTGTTAGTTTTGGCAATTTAAAACTAATCCTTTGATTTTAGGAAATTAATAATAAATTTAATTCATTTTTCCCAAGTTTTCAATGAATAGTAGTTTATTCGATTGCCAATTGTTTAATCGTTATTTTGTTAAATATTCCAAGATATTAGTTGGTGTTTGTTTGTATCTATTTGGCTTATTAGGCCTAATAAAACAAAACCCAAACAACAAAACAACAACTAATTTGTCTTTGGAATCTTAATTAATAACTAAAATCAATCGAATGAATAGTAATCTAATAAAATAAGCTTAAAATAATCAAAACAAATCTATCGATGAATAGTAAAAGGAATTTTGCAATCCAAACAATCTAACGTCAATAGTAAGATGCTAACGAAAAGAATAGAATAATCAATACAATCCAAAATTCAATAGTAAGATACTAACGAAGAGAATAGAATAATCAAAACAATCCAAATTTCAATAGTAAGATACTAACGAAGAGAATAGAATAATCAAAACAATCCAAATTTCAATAGTAAGATACTAACGAAAAGAATAGAAGAATCAAAACAATTCAAATCTCAATAGTAAGATACTAACCTTAACTCCTTTATTCTTCGTCCTCCCTTGTTAACCTTCTTATGATCTCGCTTTCTTCCACTTCTTATGATGTTGTTGTTGTTTGAATTCTTGGCGATGGTGTTTTGAGAGATTTAAGAACCGGGGCGAATGTTAGTCCAAAATCCTTGGTGTTCAAATTTTCCAAAATTTGCAAAAAAGTTGGTAGCGTGGCAACAACCGCCTATGCTTTAGATTTAAGTTTGCAAATTGTTATAGCAACTTATTTTATGTTTGTATCCAGTTTTAATAGCGGGTTTGTATGTATCTTGAACCTCCAATTCCTTTTCTGTATCTCGAAATGGTCCCTGGACTGTTGAAATGGGTCCTGCACTTACCGAACCAGATCGCAGCAGTCCTTGACAGCCTCAAGCTCCCCCACGCCTTCTCGCAGCCGTCCGATCTTTTCGCGGTGTTGTGGCCGTCTGATTTACTGGGTCGATACCCGCCTGCACTCAGTTGGTACCCGCCGCTTGTCCCCGCAGCTCATTCCCGTAGCTCGTTCCCGCCTAGCTCGTTCCCGCAGCTCGTTCCCGCCCAGCTCGTTCCCGCAGCTCGTTCCCGCCCAGCTCGTTCCGCAGCTGGCTTCCGTCTTTCAGATGGTTCGACCTCGCCTTCGGGCTGTTTTAATTTTGAACTGTTATTGCCTTCAAGCCTTTAACTGAAAGATTAAAATCTTTGAGATTCGATAAAAGACTGAATTTTTCTTTTAAGGGAAAAAACTCAAGCAATCTTTTAGAGAATTCTTTCTAAAAAATAAAGGGAGGTTAAATTTTGATAAGTGTAAGGGAAACACACAATGCCACAACAGAACTAATTTCTATGAAATTTTAAGGTAATAAATCTAGCTATTTGAAATGAAAACACAGCAATGAATGATGAAATTAAAAGCAACGAAATGGCCACGTGGAGGCAAAAATACCTTCACCACCTGTGCGCCAAATAAAAGAGAAACAAAACAACAAAGCTCGAACTTTAAATAAGTTTCAAAGGAATCTTATTTTGTGATTCTAAGTCAAAGCTTCGTCGTATGAGGTAAATCTAAGTTTCAAATGGCAAATTTTAACTTTTAAGGGCCAAAGCTTCGCCGTACGGGGGCAACCCCAGGACAAATGGAGCGATTTAAGTAAATCTTAAGTTTCAAGTACCCGTTTCCAGGTTTCAAAAAGTCAAAGCTTCGCCGTGCGGGAGCAATCCCAGGACAAACGGAACTTCTTAAGCCAATTTAAGTATTTCGAAAGTTAGATTCTAAAGGAGGTACACATGAAAGTGTTTAACCGAACATTAGAAACGAATCTTCCGAAATTTCAAGTCAAAGTCAATCAATTAACTGCTAAAGGAGGTACGCATGAAAGTGTTTAACCGAACATTAGCAATTAAACCTCAAATTCCGTTATACAACGATCTTTGAGTAGGAAATTAGTCTAAAATACTTTTGGCAAGGTCAAGCCTCGCCGCTTTAAGTATTTAGTACCAAATGCATTCACGTACTACAATGGATTAGTATTCAAGTAATCTTAAGCAAAGAATCAAAGTTTTGGGGCTTTCAACCTCCAAATTCAAAAGGAAAGCAATATGTTTTGAAGGGACCCTCTAGTCCTTCAAAGCACAAGAGAATTAGTGAAGAGTACAAAGAATTTAGAAGGAATTAGCCAATTTTTGGCTTAAAAGTGCTCCAACAACGTGTTGGTAGCACAACAGAGCAACAATAAGGAAATGAAAATAAGGTTTGGTCTGACAACGTGTCAGTACCAAGAGAATGAGAGTGAGGGTATAAGAATGAGGGTACCGACAACCTCGGGGGGAGGCCTTTTATACTCGAGCCAAGCCCTCCCCGGTAAGTTGTCGGTTAAAAAACGTTTAACTAACTACCTAACTAAATTCTAAACTACTATGAGATATTTTGCATTTAATCTTTGTTTAATAGGAAGGAAGGTCCTCAAGCAAGTTCCTTGAAGGCTTTAATTAGCCTTGAAATCTTGCCTAAATCAAATCCTTGATTGTCCCCAAAGATTTTATGAAAATAACCCTAACTAACCTAGATATTTTGCAATTTAATCCTAGGTCAAATCCAAATATTCTTAGTTTAATCTAAATTGGCTTTTAAAGGAAAGATTTGACATCTTAAACTAAATCCAATCTTCGATTTTTACCAAGATATTTTGTTAATTAACCTCGAATTACTACAAATTACTCTAAAAAAAGTCAAACTAAGAGCTGACCCTATCTATCTTTTAGGGAAAAACTCCAATTTGAAAACCGATTGCGCCATCGCGTTCAGAAGACCCCAATTAGTCTAGGAGACCCCCTACCCCCTTCTTCCAGGCTGTAAATATTTGTAAAAACCACTAACGGTAATTCTAGAGAAAAGTCAAAATCCCAACTAATGGAATTTGAGTTTCCCGAGAAAACTAATTGGCTAGGGTTGCTTGGAAGGTTCGTGGTAGTAAGAAAACATTCCTTGTTTGTGACATTCGGACACCGCTAGCTCCTGGCTCGCCGGTCAACTCGCCGTCGTGTTGTAAATTCTTGTTAAATTTGATGTCGATGCCGATTCGGGTACTTCTGACTATTAGAAAGTCTTCAAACTTGACAGGTCGCTCATTTAATACATAAAACTCTAATCTAATTTTTAGTGAGATTTTACCGCACTCTGGGTAATTTCTAAGAAATTACCATCAGTTTCAAAGGCGGTTGACTTCCCATGGAATCATCGTGGAGTTTTGTAAAATCCCGAAACTTTTGGGCAATCTTTTGGGAAGTGTCCAAAGGCCAAGGGCAAAACCAAACCTCCAATAAGGATGCTAATTTTAGCAATTCCTTAATAATTTCCACCCGGGAGGGAAATTATTCTAGTACCGGGGTTGTTGTGGATGATTAGCTCCGCTGTTGATCTCTTGGCATGCTTTTACCCTAAAAGCACCTTTCTGTAAGCTCCAATCACCTCGCCCTTCTTCTACTTTGCATTCTGATTCATATTCCTCAACATTTATAGGTCTTCATGTAACTAATCCATATTCTATATGAATTGGATCGAGATACTTCTAAACCTTGATATGGACTCTTGTACTTTAGCCAGGATGTCACATGTGTTCATATGTCAAGTGTTACATGGACAAGACACTAGAACTGGCTAACTCTCACTTCCTCCCATCTCTCTAATACGTTAATATGGACTTTAAGACACTGAACTTAAGACATAAACATAGAAAAGCATAGTATTTTGTGCTTTCCATGAATTTAGGAAGGTTCCTTACTAATCTGGTAGGGACTTCTACCAAACTCCTCTCAACTACTAATTCATGCTACTTTGCGTGAATTAACACTAAAAACTAACAATAAATCGCAAAAAATAAATCAAGAGCTTCAAGTGCTAACTTGAGGGCTCACATCAAGTAAATTTCTTGAACATTTCTTCAGCATTGACAGGAATTACAACAACGTCCACAGCAAATAGTTT